>CM032229.1:175342500-175380000 GCA_019009955.1 Riptortus pedestris
AGACAACGAACCTTGTAGTGCAGTATCAATAAAGTTTACGAGAAAAAAGTGTTTTTTATTGGTAACCCTCGCTAAGAAAATACGAAGAATATATAATAATATTAGGGCCAAATTAAGAAGATTTCATATGATCTTGGGTGTTGAATGAAACGATCAATAACGACTTTCTTACAGATAAAACCAAGATCACCAAGTCAAGAAGGATAAAATATTTGATTTGAAAAAACACCTAGTTGCCGTCCAGAGTGGAGAAAGTCATAATAATGGCAAACAGAACCTCAGCTTACATTCACGACAATCCCCAGAAATTATTAGAAAAAAAAACCGTCACGCAGGCTCTGCGTAATCTAATCTGCTTTCTTTGTGTTTGGCCTTGGATCACTGATGTATATTTCTATCTCCAAACTAATAATTATATTGCGGATGACAATGGTGTTGAAGAATAGAATGAATTTTAAATCTAAATGATATTTTGCGATTCTGTTCGATCAAATACGAGCAGCTTTGGAGACAATTTAAATTTTTAACTTGATGAAAGAAATATACGTCAGTGATCCAAGGACAAGCAAATTGAAAATAGAATAGTTCTAAAGAAAAATACTGTTAAAGAATATTTTTATGTATAGAGCAAGATAATTTTAAATATATTTATTAATTATAAAATAAAATAACAACAAATAAACTGGTAATGTTTTATAAAACCGTTTAAAAATATAATTAAAATATCTGTGATATTATTGATAATTGTTATATATTCATGTTTTCAATTAATAATATATTTCTTATATAATATTAAATATTTCCTTATACCAATTACATTTTTGACAGAAAGCATTCGAATTTTCTTTAAATATATGGAATATACAAAAAATTAAATGCCAGTAATTAAAAAAAAAACTTTTTATTTATTTGTAAATATTAAATAAACGCCCTAGAAGAAAAAAAAAATTCAGAAAAAAGTAGTCCCTCTAGGCGAGATTCGATCTCAAGATTTCCGGTTACAAAAGGATAGCTCTTTCAACTGAGGGCTACCTGAAATAAACGTATTGGGAACAGCTCAAGATGTACAGACAAACTTTAACATTCTTTTTTCTTTTTTTTTTTTTTTTTTTAGTCGAACCCGTTAGAAGGACGTCCTCGCGCTTTAACCGAATTGGTTTTTCATTAGGTACTAACACACTAAAAAATTTTCATTCAAATCGGTAGGGGTAAAGCTGTGCACCCACCTTGTTAATATTGGTGTTACGGGAAAGATGCATTGAGAAACAAAATGGACGGACATTTTAGTTAATTTTTGAAATTCGCATCACGAGTACTACCTGAATATCTGATTTCCCACAAGGGAAAACTCCTAAAAACATTATGTTCAGTTTCTATCCATATTCTAACTGTTGGTAGTGGTGTAGGTTGCCTTCACACAGATCCTATCCTTGCAGGTGTCTTCAGTATGGATTTAAGATACCAAGGAGTGTATTTCCTAACACTACCAGTTCTCCCGTATCTAAGGAACAATAGGAAAATATAGCCCTGATCGAGAGTGTTAAACCGATTGGAAAATTAATGCTTCAAAGGTCCTAGGTTTGTTTTACAAAAATTCCTATTTGGGTTTAAATGAAAAATATAAACCCACAAGGTGAATAGTTGCCAATTAAGTATTGAATGGGCGGACTTGGCGCAGTTTGAACGAGCCAGAACAATGAGTCATATCCTGCCTGCTTAAAGTGAATTTGAGTTTAATGCATGCTGATCATGGCCACCGAGAGAGAGGGAGAGAGGGAGAGTGAAAAGGAGTGGGAGGGAGGTAGAGAGAGATGGAGAGAGAGGGAGACCAAGAGCGAGAGAGTTAGTGAGAGAGAGAGAGAGAGAGAGAGAGAGAGAGAGAGAGAGAGAGAGAGAGAGAGAGAGAGAAAGAGAGAGAGAGCTTTCGCAGAGGACGTGCTGGGCTTTACAAACTTCTTGAAATAGCAGCTCCGGGTAAGCCCTACGGAATGTCAAGTCGGGGGAGGGAAAGTTTTCAATATAATACCTGAATCTTAAGTTTTGGATTATCCCTAAACATCAACAATGCCGTGGGATATCCGCCGATAGAACAATGCCGGTGAAGCAACGATCAACACACTAGTGGACACACTAATAAATACAACTGGGGTGCGTTTTGATCTGGAACTGAAGTCAATCACATTATATGCATTCGTGAAGCAATGCATGCTTATATGAGTTTATTTTTTTTATAAAAAAAAAGGAAATTAAAACCAGATGGAATAGTGAAGAAGCCTGTAACTCAGGAACTGCGGAAATAAGCATATTTACCAATTGTTGGCAAAAAAAAGTATTAAACTATTTTAAATGATCAATGGTTTATCAAGATTGGTTCCATAGTTTGAATTTTAAAAATTCCTCCGTCCAATCCCCCTAAACTAATATGAACATTAGTTTGGAATGAAGCAGTTAAATATGTAGTTTGGGTTAGAACAAATAAATATATTCGATTCGCGATAGCAAATTCTTAATTTATGACCCCGTCACACAAAAAATTTGCATGTAGTTCACCCAGTAAATGTTCAATAAAAACAATATTTGGAAACTATGTTTTGAATAAAGTGATTCATGACAGCTTATTGTTCATGTGAGATGTGTAGGAAGTGTGGTTTTAGTCAGGCTAAAAACGAAAAAAAAAAGTTAATACCTCCCTTAACATTAAAGTTAGAGATTCAATTTGTATAGGAATATTTATAGTTCATGTCGTTTGCAAAAATATTGGTTCTTATACAAGTTTTCAATCCAACGTATAATAATGGAGATATTTCGAATTTCCGAAATTCCTCCCGATAAACTCCCACTCCCACTGGTCCGATTCCAGTTGCTAATGAACTTGTTATTGGAAATAGGAAGTGGAAGCTGTAAGAGATGATAATTCTCACAACCAAATCACTAACAAGAATTCAGGAAGGGTTCACCAACAATCGACCTCAAAATTTAAAAATATATAATTTTATTTATAATTAAAATTCATCAATAATAAATATACATCAAAATGAAAAAGCATCTTTTAATCGTATAAAGGGGGACACATATCTCTACTTGAACTATACTGGTCAAAAATGAATAGGGATATTATTGGCTGTTTTTGTGGTTATTTATGGGGCCTAGAATTTTTTTTTTTTAAATTATAAATATCATTAATATTTATTAGAAATTATTGTCTTTTTCCTCCCCAGAAAAAAGTAATTTAATTAAGGGCGATTTAATTAAAATTAATAGGATAAGAAAAAATAACCAATATCCCTATTCATTTTTGAACATTATAGATTACAATTAAAGCACATAGCAGTTTTTATAGAAGTTCTCTACCAGACTCTGTCTAGAAATATAATATATAGTATATATAGGCAGGCTGATATATATATTTGTCTGTTAACGCACTAGCGATCGCAATTTTTGTTTGCTCATTACCAAACTTGGAATTTAATCGTTTTATGTAAAAAGGAAGATCGTTAATGGCTGAAATCGGACCAGTGGGAGGGGGGTTTAGAGCGGAGGATTTTTGAAAATTCGAAATATCTCCGTTATTATGCGGCGGACCGAAAAATTGTATAGAATCAATCTTATTCCAAATTTACTATAAATATTGTTCTATACATTTATTCTGTATCTTGAATATTAACCAAGATATTTGCATTTGTATTCTGTGTGTGGTCGGCAGGAGTCGGCTATGTTTGGTACTTTCTGTAACTGCTCGTCCCTCATGAATAGGTTTAGAGGTCCCTTACTACTACAGTTGTTATTGGGCAGATTTCTCTGCTGTAAAACTTCACGTGGGAAATCTGCTTAGTTTACGCAGCCTTTTTTAAAATTAGAATATTACCAAGATGGCCTTACAATAAAATATATGCCCTCCTGGGAAAGAGGCTAAACTTTCTAACGATGAAACCCTATTGTCGTAGCCAGCTCGCAACAAACTCGTCCTTTAGTTTACTACGAAATGCTTATAGATCGAGTTTGATTACAATCAAATAAGAATTGCGACCGCTAAAGCGGTAACAGACAAGTATATATATATATATATATATATATATATATATATATATATATATATATATATATATATATACATACTTTTGAACGGACCTCATTATCGTCATCTCCTAGTAAGCATCGATGAGGAAATGTTTCAAAAATGGCGTCATGAGAACGACCTCAATAGCTGATTTCTCTTCAGGGAAATACGACAAAACGAAAAGAACCTTACACTGTGCTTTAAGAATGCATATAACATAGCGATGAGTTCGATATGTGTCATTGTAGGAATGAATCAGAATGCGACGGTTGGTTCTGAAGTGCCGCCATAGAGGAAGACACATTACGAACCCTAGTGCGTGACAGAGCGGCTATCTCTCGTCTTATCAGATCACCGCCCGGAAGCCAACCTAAATATCGCAGAGTGATTCACTGCACAAGACAATATATTATTCCTCTCATACTTCTATGAATCATACCCAATGGCTGTAACAATCTATTGTTAATCATTGTTAATTAATTCTAGGAAACTGACGTGTAACAGGCATCAGTAGATTTTAATTAGGACAACTATTGAAATGTCCATCGCTCATACACCGGAAATAGATTTGGTAATTATACGGATATTTCACCGTTTGTTTTAATTTGAGAGCTATGTTCGTGCGGGAAATGGGACGAGAGGAGTGGAGGATTGAATATGAAAAAAATATTTATCTCTTTTGGTCGCATGGTGCTCAAAGGTCACAAAAGTTACTTTTGAAAATGTAATAAGAATTTGATTGTCGTGATGTACGATAACAAAAAAAGTCCGTCACGCAGGGGCTGCGTAAACTAAGCAGATTTCCCACGTGAAGTTTTATAATAGAGAAATTTCATGAGAGTCGACCAGTTACAGAAATTGCCGAAATAGCTATTGACGGAAACTCACAACTAGATCCGAAGTTAGAAAATTATCTCGGTTTGTATTCAAGATAGAGAATAAATGCATAGAACAATATTTATGGTAAATTTAATTTGCAATAAGATCAGATCTATACAATATTTTGATCCGGCTTATGGTAACGGAGATATTTGGAATTTTTGAAAATCCCCCTCCCAATGGTCCGATTTCAACCATTAACGAACTTGATCTGTCTTTTTGCATAAATAAATTAAAAAAAATAAATACCAAGTTTGTTAACGATCAAACAAAAATTGCGACCGCTAGAGGGTTAACAGACAAATATGTATATAATTTCGAACGGACCTCATTTTCACCATCGCCAAGGTAGAATTGGTGGACATTTGGGAAAATTGCGTATGAATACGACCTCAATAGCTGATTGTCCTTAATGGCGAAAATGAGGTATTTTCCAAGCTGTATATCTCTTTCTATAGTAATAGCTATCTTTATGGATATATATATATATGATTGTATAGGAACAATCCTATTCTAAATGTAATGTTCTACAAATGCTGTAATGCGGTTTTTTTTTTTTTTTTTTTTTTTTTTTTTTTTTTTTTTTTTTTTTTTTTTTTCTCAAGCAAGATATTCACATTTTTTTAGTATTCGTCCTTCATACCTTCATAAACCCCCACTCCTACTCATGTCATATTAACAATAAGCTGTTATATTATGGAGCACTTCATCTCACGCCTAAATACCATGTATTGTTCTCGTTGAACTTATACGTTTTGAGTTCAAATGTAAGTACTTAGGAAATCTGCTTAGCTAACGCAGCCCCTGCGTGACGGATTTTTTTTTCTCTTCTGAGACGGTCGGTATAGATTAGAAGCGACTGACTATGCATATAAGGGAGTGTCATTGAGCAGGTGGTTGATCGTCTGGCTGCTTCTAAATGGTGCGTTCATCCGCTCTCCGTGTCCGTCCGTCTGTCCACTTCTGAATTAATGGAGGGATTCGACTAACGCCCGGATGATAGGCCTGCATCTAATGTGGTCATCTCCAATTAGCATACAATCTGACTGCTTCTATTCCTTTTTTTGCCCCTCTCCAGCCGTCTACAACATATGCCGCCATCTTTATTTCTCTACGGGCAGACGTCGGGGTTGCCTCTGTAATTCGTCCGTGAGTGTACAAGACGAAGGGATTTTGAAAAGTCCGTAACGCAGGGGCTGCGTAAAGTAAGCAGAGTTCCCAAGTGCTGGTATAGCAGACGTGTTCTCATCCCACCACGTATTTTCAATTTATATGTAAAAAACCGATGAGTAGAAGAGGCGGGATTCCTCTCGTAATACATTAATTAGCACTAAAAGTATAGAACAACAATTGTAGAAAATTAAAAGTCCTCAAAATAACGGATTTATTTGGTATATTCTAATTCCCCACCCCTTCATTGAACCTCAACTGTTCCAAGACCTATTTCAGCCACTAACAAATGTGATCTTTAGTGCTAACTGAAACGGCTAAATATCGTGTATGGCATAGATAAAAAAAATATATTTCGAAATAAAGATCGAAAAATACTACTTGAAGACATCATCACATGACGTATTTGTATGTGTCTCACAAAGTAATTGTTCAATGAAATCTGCATTTGATATTTAATCAAGGATCGAAGTGTTTCATAATAAAGCTTATAGTTAATATGACGAGTAGGAGTGGGGGTTTACTGATGGACGTAAACTAAAATATGGGAATATCTCGGTTTATATTCAATATAGAGAAAACATTTATATAACATAATTTATCCAACATTATATTTGCAGTAAGATCAGTTCTATAACATCTTTCGATCTCCTCTAAACCCCCCTTCCCTTCCATTCATCCAATTTCAGTCGTTACCGAACTTGACCTTCATGTTTTCATAAATCGCTTAAATATCGAGTTTCTTAACGATCAGAAAAAAATTGCGTCCGCTAGAGTGTTAGCAGACATATAGATATAGATAGATAGGTTGATAGGTATACATCTAATAATATTTTGAAGGGATCTCATTTTCGTTTCGAGTAGGATCGATGGACATTTGAATCAAATTTTCCGAAATCCCGTCATGAATACACCCTCAACAGCTGATACCACATAAGGGAACTTTGCTAACTCTGAGACGGAGAAATGTAAAAATGTTGCGCGTAGCAAAGCCTTGCCAAAAAAAACACAGTCATTCAGTCCCTTATAACTTACTTTAGCCTGTATATATATATATATAGATATATATATATGTATATATATATATAAAGATATATGTGTATGTATGTATATGTAGATAGATATTCATATAATACTTTGAACGGAGCTTACTTTCGTTATCTCCTGGGTAGGATCGATGGACATTTGAATCTAGTTTTCCATAATCCCATCATGAGTACACCCTCAACAGCTGATATCCCCTAAGGTTACTCTGCTAACACTCAGACGGAGAAATGTAAAAATGTAATGCATACATAGCCTCTAATGATTTACTTTAGCTAGTATATATTATAATATATATAATTATATATATATATATATATATATATATATATACTAGCTCAGATACCCGGCTGAATAATGATGGTATTTTTTTGGCAAGGCTTCACTTTGCACAATATTTTGACATTTACCCGTCCCAGTGTTTAGGGTTTATACCCGTTGTTGGCATTTGTTAATAATAAAATTAATTTTTTATGTAAGACTTCACTGCCCTCCATATTGTCATATTTCCCGTCTCCTGTGCATTATGCATAGATTTCAGTTATTTTAACGCAGATTTGAATTCATTTTTCCAGGTGAGGTACCTGATAGTTCAAATTGGAAAGAATTGTTGAGCATGTCAATATTTCTACGCAAATTACTTACTCCACACATTGTTCCTGGAGAAATGTATAAAACAAAAGTTAATCTAAATAACAAAGTAAACAACTTTTGTTAGGCGAATGTTTGTCGAATAACAAATAGACAATGAAATATCGCGAATTTTTATTTCAGGCCTCCTTTATAACCCCCACTCCCGATCTAATCTAAAAATTTTAATATAGCCTATAATCATGACACAACGCAATCTTATATACATCTGGAGATCACATGCACTAGTGAGAATATGACATTCGTAGAACCAAATTTACAATTGACGGGTGAAATGGCGAATGGTTGATTAATGGTCAGAAATATATGCAGAATTTTATAATTTATCAAAAATGTGTAGATAACTTCAGGTCAATGCAGAACAAGTACGTATTATGGGCTAAATCCGAGAAATGCTGACGATATAAGATAATCTCAACAATGACATTATGGAATAATGTACCTGAGTATGGATATTATCTTGACCTATGTTTGCAATGAACTTATTATCAAAACACAGCTTAAATTAATCTGTATATTATAATCAAAACATATATATAGCTAATTAGATTCCTGAGCCATATCCTATTATATGTTATCCAAACAGGTTATATGACTGACCTGAGTATAGTATCATATGTATGATCCTTATTCCACACTGATTAATACTTATTCGAAAATTATTGTTATCTTTGATAATTTGCTGCTGGAACTTTAGCGGAGTTTAATTATATTTGGTTTCGGCCTACGGTAAACTCCCACGCTACCAACTATGCTATTAAATTAAAAATCTTAATTATATTTCGGAGAGCTTAAATGTCAAATTTTCTATAAATAGCTTGCTTGAAAATGCTGAAATTTCGGTATACACATAATGTATTCCTTCGTTACGCACCCAAAGCTATAATAATTTAAATATTTATGAGAATGTCTTTGTTAACGCAACAAATTTTGAACTTAATTTGCTATTCACATAAAACATGCACAGTCTTAGCAGGTTTTCCTTAAGGGAAATCCACTATAGAGGTCGTTTTCGTGAAGGGAAATCAGCTATTGTGGTACACATGCCACGATTTTTGAAACATTTCCAAATTCCTCAAATGTGTGTGTGTGTTTAAACACTTTAGAGGGCCCAATTTTTCTTGATGGTTGATCGTAAAGTCGATAATTAATTCGTTTCATGTAAAAAAAAAAAAAAAAAAAAAAAAAAAATCAAGTTTTTAATGGATGAAATCGGGCAAGTAGGATGTTATTCGTAAAGGGTATTAACAAATTCTAAATATCTCCGTTATTATTCATTATTAGTCGGATCGAAGAATTATATCATGTCATTGTAAATTTTTGAGGGGTTGTACTCATGACGGAATTTTCGATTTTTTTCTTCAAATGTCCATCGATCCTACCTAGTAGATGATGAAAATGAGGTCCGTTCAAAACTGTATATATATATATATAACTATATATATATATATTATATATTATATATATATATATATATATATATATATATATATATTTGACTGTTATCGCTCTAGCGGCCGCAAATTTTGTTCAATTGTTACCAAACTCGATATTTAGTCGTTTTATGTTTAAAAGAAAGATCAAGTTCGTTAATGGCTGAATTCGAACTAGTGGGAGGGGGGGTTTAAAGGAGAGGACTTTCAAAAATGCAAAATATCTGCGTTACTATACGTGGGACCGAAACATTGTATAGAATCAATCTTACTGCAAATTAAATTTACTATAAAAATTGTTATATACATTTATTCTCTATTTTGAATATTAACCGAGATATTTGCATTTGTATGCATGTGTGTGGTCGGTAGAAGTCGGCTACGTTCGGTAACTATTCGTCTCTCGTGAATAGGTTTAGAGATTCCTTACTACTACTGTTGTTATTAGGTGAATTTCTCTATTGTAAAACTTCACGTGGAAAATCTGCTTAGTTTACGCAGCCCCTGCGTGACGGACTTTTTATTTATTTAAATGAGTTCCGCAATAATGGCGATTTACTCATAATTAAATCGTTCACAAAAAAGCGAATAGCAAAAGAAAATAGAAAGAGGGGAACGTCCAAGGAGTGAACACCGGTGGTTTGGATAGGGTCCCTGGAATACCATTTTCAAATGAAACAGACAATATTGTATGGAAACATCAGGGTGGTGAGAAAATAGTATAAATGAAAATGTAAGATCGACTGGGGGGGGGATAAATAAAAATAATAATAATAAAATAAGGAAAAGAGAAAAGCAAAGAAATGAATATATACAAAAAAAAATAGGAAAAAGAGAAAACAAGAAAAAAATGAATAAATAAAAAAAGGGGAAGGGAAAGGGAAACCAAAAAATAAAATAATATAATAATAAATAAAATTAATGTTTATACACCCTGCTGATGTAGGAAAGAAGTGAGGAGTAGTGTGTGTGTGGAAATTGTAGATTATAGTTTGTTGTATATATTAATGTCTTTTAGGTGTTTAATGATTGAGTCTAGGTAATTACTGTTATCTGTCAAAAGTTCCTGTAAGTCATGTCGAATGTCTAAATTGTCTCTTCGTCGACAGTCAGTCAATATGTGATGTGCAGTTAATGTTTGGTTACAATATCTACAAGTCGGTGTGTCCTCGTTTGCCATTAAGTGTCCGTGGGTCAGCAAGGAATGGCCAATGCGTAGTCTGGTCAGCACAACTTCCTCTCTTCGTGCGCTCCTGTTACTTCATGGCCATTCCTTAACCGTTTGTTTTATTTGTCTTAGTTTATTGTCGTTTGTGTTATCCCAAGATTGCTGCCACTGCTGTTGTAGTGCCTTAATGCATTCGGCTAGTACGTCTTGGTGGTCTGTACAGTTTATGTCAATGTCTGGTTTGTCTACAGTACACTTTGCTAATCTGTCGATGTCTGTACTTTCCTTAATGTCTGTATGTCCAGGTAACCATAAAAGACTAATGTGTGTGTTACTAGAATTCAGTCGATGAAATTGTGCAAACATTTTGATAGCCAAAGGATTTGTCGAGTAAATGTTGTTGAGTGTATGTAGTGAGCTTAATGAATCTGTGCACAGTACTATTTCATTTTGGCAGCATTGGACTCTTGACAAGGCTACATTGTAAATTTAATTGCCTATAAGTGTTGTTATTTTTCGCTATTATGAATATAAACGGAGATATTTGGGCTTTTTAATATTGTGCCTTCCTTAAACCTCCAGTCCCTACTTATGTCATATTAACAACAAGCTATTATATCATGTATCACTTTATTCTAAAGTTATATATATATATATATATATATATATATATATATATATATAAAATTGTAATCTCTGTCTGTACATTGATTTATTTCTCGAAATTTCACTATAACTTTTCGTTTCACATATCATAGACACCATAACTGCATTTTGTTTCTTTGGTGTGTGTTTGCTTGTTTGTTTGTTAGCTTTTCACGCATAAATGGCTGAACCGAATTTTATGAAACTTGGTATGTATATTATTACTAACTCAACTTAGACTTTAGGCTATATTAATATCCTCTGAGACGAGCAGGAATGGGGGTTATAGGGAAGCCTGAAATTAAAAATAGTGATATTTCGTTTCCTATTGGTTTTTAGCCAAATATGAACATAACAAAAGTTGTTTATTTTGTTATTTAGAGTAACTTTTATTATATACACTTTTTTTGTATAACGAATTATAAACGAGATATACGCTAAAACCTAAAGCGGAATAAACAATTTTATTTGACACAAAAGTCTCAGCTGAACTAAATAAAACTCGGTATATGTGTTAGTACAAACGCCTTTATTATAATAAGCCATACTAACATTTCTAGGGACAGGTAGGAGGGGGGGTTGTAAGGGAGGCCTGATTTTAAAAATGGTGATATTTCGGTTCCTTTTGGTTTTCCGGCAAAAATGCACATATCAAAAGTTGTTTAGTTTGTTATTTAGATTAACTTTTGTAATATTCATTTTTGTCTTTTAACAATGTATAAATGAGATATACATTATAAACTAAAGCGGGAGTCAACTATTTTATTGGGCGCTAACGATTGAACCGAACTTAACAAAACTCGGTATGTCAATTTGTTATTTACAATAGATTAACTTTTGTTTTATACATCTTTCCAGGAACAATGGGTGGAGCAAGTAATTCGCGTAGAAATATTGATATGCTCAACAATTCATTCCAATTTGAAGTATCAGGTACCTCACCTAGAAAAATTATTTCAAATCCATGTTAATATTTTGTCCTTAATAACTGAAATCTATGCATAATGCACAGGAGACGGGAAATATGACAATATTTCAGTGTAGTCTTACATAAAAAATTAATTTTATTATTAACAGTTGCCAACAATGGGTTTAACCCCTAAACACTGGGACGGGTAAATGTCAAATATTGTGCAAAGTAAAGCCTTGCCATCAGCATTCAGCCTCAAATCAATTCCCGAGCGAAGCCGGGTATCTGAGATAGTACCAACTATTTTTATTCAAGGGACCTTTATTATGAAAGATACATGCGAATTTGTAATGGCTTTATCAATTAAGATTTTATGTTCTAAGATGTTTATTTGATTCACGCCTTACTCGAAATTTAAAAGCTTCGGTTAACACTAAGGATCATATTTGTTATCGGCTGAAAAAGGGACCCAATTGTTATTCATTTTTCTGTACTTCACATTAAATGTGTTGTTCGTGCCTAGTAAATATATGGGAAGAAGAACACTAGCTTAGCATTTAAATGTCTGTTTTCGTAGACTTGTTACTACTGAAGGAATCTTGAGAATCCTCTATTTTTAGCAGATTTCCCTTAAGGGAAATCAGCTATTGAGGTTGTACTCATGACGGAATTTTTGACATTTTACTTCAAATGTCCCTCGATCCTACCTACTAGATGACGAAAATGAGGTCCGTTCAAAACTGTATATATATATATATATATATATATATATATATATATATATATATATATTTGTCTGTTACCGCTCTAGCGGTCGCAATTTTTGTTCGATCGTTACCAAACTCGGAATTTAACCGTTTTATGTAAAAAGGAAGATCAAGTTCGTAAATGGCTAAAATAGAACCAGTGGGATGGGGGTTTAGAAGGGGGATTTTCGAAAATTCGAAATATCTCCGTTACTATACGTCGGATCAAAATAGTGTATAGAACCAATCTTATTGCAAATTAAATTTACTATAAATATTGTCCTATACATTTATTCTGCATCTTTAATATTACCCGAGATATTTGGATTTGTATTGTGAGTGTGGTTGGCTATGTTTGGGAGTTTCCGCCGAGCGCACTAGCGCTAGTGTGGCCGTTTCACTAACTATTCGTCCTCGTGAGAATAGGTTATTACTAGGCAGATTTCTCTATTGTAAAACTTCACGTGGGAAATCTGCTTAGTTTACGCAGCCCCTGCGTGACGGACTTTTGTTACCTCGACTCGATTTCTACAACATTCATGGCCACTTTCTACAAGAGATACCTTATTTTAGATTCAAGTTCCTACTTAATTACCTTAGAATGTCGAACGAATGTGTGCATTCCCAGTTCTTGAACCCGGCTTAGGGGTGCAGTGTGTTATCTTTCTCAACCACCCCACTAACAAAACATTCGTCGAATTCATAACAAAACACATTAAACCACATCCGCTGGTAGTCTTAATGGTCTGAAAATGACGAATGAAGATTTGCTCCCCGGGTAAGAACAATGTCTTAGACGCAACTCCTGATCCTATTAGGAACTACAAAGGGATTAGCCATTAACGCCGGTGGGGTAAGAAAGTTTGAATGGGTGAAGAGGCAGCCACCCCTCGCGATGGAGGGATGAAGACATCGGAGGGCTGGGATCTGCTGCACATGTCCCCGGAATCTATATTTATCGTCATTAGGCTAAGGGATGCTCCGTGTTTCTCCCTGAGTCAGCCTCTGCAAACACCACCAGCATCTGGCTAGTCTTCCTTCATTACTCTGACTTTGACTCTTCCTTCCTAACTACAACGTCATGGCCAAACAACAGCCCCCATCAATTTCCTACAGCATTTTCTAATTTGATACCCAAGCGGGTTTCCTTATGTACAAAGAGCAACAAGCCCGCTAATTGAGGTGGCTCCCAGGTGTATATCAGGTTAAACCTAAAACTGCTTCTTCCTGACACATTGTAGTTGTTACTGCCATTCTGTGGAAATACCCCAACGGCCAATTAGTTCTAAGATTTTAATGAGAAAGTCATCTAATATCACTCAAGACAATACGCGTCTGCAAGTCCAAACTGTGTTTCTCTAGACTTCAAAGTTTAAGCACCCTAAAAAAAAAGTTCGCCACACTGAGGCTGCGTAAACTAATCAGCACTCCCACATACTGGTATGGCATACCATCGGATCTTATCTTATCGCCAATTCTAACTATTTATTTGGGTTTTGATACAAATATAAAAATTTATACTATAAACAATTCCCCTACGCAATTGATATTTTGAGGTGCAAACAACTCCATACATGAACTGGGACTCCCCGGGACATCATTATAAAGGTGTAAGCACTCTGAGAAGGATTTCTGCCCATCTACATGCCAAAAGAAAATCAAAAATCATAATACATGGAAAATAGTCATAAAAGTTAAAATAATAGACCACTAAAATATAATAGATCACGAATCCCCCCACACTTCCTGACCGTGGAAATCGTTCGCCAAGTGGATTGCCTCCTCCTGCCAGTCATACATTCCTTTCTGCAAACACGCCCCAGACTGTCCAGGAACCGCGAAGCACCACGATGCTGATCCACTGCATTGCTATACTGCTCATGACCAAATCCCGCAATCCGACGACACTCTTCTTACAGCAGGCACCTTTGTAAGGCAGGGTCACTGGGAGTACTCGGACCATGCCTGGCTCAACCTCGGCGATTTAGGCAACCGCCCTCTTCAGCTCCAACCTGTCGTATTTCTCTTTCATCTTCTGAAAGATGTCCTCCAATGGTCATGCTGCAGCAACGATATGTACATCAATAATTGCCATACTTGTCCTCCACTTCACAATTACGTCTCTTGGAAAGGATTCAACAGAGGTTACGAATAAATTCTCGTACCAAGTATACCATCCTCGCATTATAAAGCCCTGCCTTACAAAGCTAACTTCTTCATTATGCCGGCGGATTCGAAGTCTTTTGTTAGTAATACAATTGCCTAAAACACGACCAGCCGTCTCCAATACAACCACAGCCAGATCGGATCATGGCTATCCTAATCCTATCCGGCTTACCAGGAGAAAACAAGAAATAACTAATAACTTGCTCAAGAGCATCAGTAGTTTTACAAGGTTGGAAATATTAACGTTCTACATTGTTCTTCTGTGCACTTTTTCATAAGACTATTATTAAGCGAGTAATTAGTTCACCCTTGTATTCTGTCAGAATATATGGTGAGATGAGATCACTAGAGTGTCATACCTGCACGTAGGAAACTTACTAAGACAACGACTTTTTTTTTTTTTTTGGACGTAGAATACTTTTTAGCAGATTTCAAGTAAGGGGAATCAGCTATTGAGGTCGTACGTGACGAGAGTTTTGAAAAATGTCCTCAAATATCCATCGATCCTACCGAGGAGATGACGAAAATAAGGTCCGTATATATATATCAAATCAAATAACAAGCAGCCCCCAATTTGTGGGTGCCCGTTTGGGTCAGCCTCCTAATCAGCCCACCAGGGTATATAGGTAAAATAAAAAATTATTGCTTTTAAATGTTTTATATATATGCTTACATTTTTTTTTGTAGGGAATTGACTTTAATTTAACTAAATTTTGAGCTGGTGACTGATTAGTTTTAGAGGACAGCTTATGTTAAGCTTTATTTTTATTTTTTTATTTTTTTTTATTATTTTTTTTTTATTCATATAATAATCGCATTTCGCAACAGGGGCGATTTAGCGACAAATCAGTTATTTAATATACAGCATAATAATATATAACATATTTAACATATAACCTATTTAACATATAACCTATTTAACATATAACCTATTTAACATATAACCTATAACATATTTAACATATAACCTATTTAACATATAACCTATAACATATAACATAATCAACATATAACCTATTTAACATATAACCTATAACATATAAACATAATCAACACATAATCTATAACTATTTAACATATAACCTGCAACATATTTAACACATAACATATTTAATATATAACATATTCAACACATATAACATATTAAACCTATATAAAATATAATTATTATATTTACGTAAGTATGCTTATTTCTGCAAATATTTTCAGTATTGCCCTACATTATAATTTTTGTAAATGTTGTTTTGTTTCAAGTATTGTAATACGCGGTCTATGTACGGGCTACAGTCATGTAGTAATTCAGTCAAAGTGTATGGTAGGTTTATGTGAGTCCTTAAATAGCAGTCAGTAAGTATATGTTTTTATAGTAAGTCTACAGTTACAGTGTTGGCAGTAGGGTTCGTTTTCGCCAGTAAGTAGTTAAGTGTGAGTTAGTCGTGAATGGCCAATTCTCAACCTCGTTAAAACTACTTCTCTTCTACTTAGCCTTTTTGAGGGAAGGCCATTCACCAAGTGTATGTTTCAGTTCTCGAAATTTGTTATCAGTTGTGGTAAACCAAGTTTTCTGCCATGAATTGAGTATCATTTGTTTTGTTTGGGCTTGAATATCTTGGTATGTACAGTATGTGTTGTCGTGAGTTCTTTTTTGAGTAGCTGACTTGGCAAGTTCGTCTACTTGTGTGCTTTGTTTAATGTTTGTATGTCCGGGTAACCAGTACATAGTTATTTTTTTGTTTTAATGTCTGGATTTTGTGTAATATGTTACGAGATGAGTGGATGTGAACTATATATGTTTTTTAGTGAATGTAATGAGCTAAGAGAGTCAGTGCAAATTATAATGGTCCGTGTCTGTAGTTTCAGGTATATTGTCTATCGCAAGTTTGAGGGCTTCAAGCTCAGCTGTATATATACTAGTCTCATCTGGAATCTGGCAGCTTTATTTGAAAGTTTAGCTGATCCAACAATTGCAGCTTCCCCTACTCCTTGGCCTGTTTTGGATCCGTCTGTGTAAATAAATAGGTCATGTCTCTTGTCTGTTAGTAGAGAAGCAAAATGTTTTTGGTAATGATGTTCAGAAGTCGGGTTAGTCTTAGGGTACTGTGTTAGAGTCAAGTCAAAACTCAGTTTGTCAGTTTTCCAAGGATAGTATGTTTCAGTATATTTAGTGTAAATATTTGTTCTTTGGATAGAGGTATTGTGTGTGTATTTAAGGAATCGGATTGGTAGAGGTTGTTGTCTCGATGGGTTTGCTGTATACTTCTGTATTGTATGTTCATCAGCATTGTTGGGGACACAGTGAGAGTTTAAGAATTTTGCTTTGAGAAGATAATGTATGGACAATAGCATTCGTCTGTAATCCAATGGTAATTCATTTGCTTCAACACAAAGGCTGGTTATAGGGCTTGTTCGAAATGCATCCGTTGCTAGCCTGAGACCTGTGTTTTTGTATGGACTCTAAGATTTTTAATGTGCTTTTCCTGGCAGATGAGTAAGCTATGCAACCATAATCCAGAATTGACCTTGTGTATGACCTGTAAAATGTGAGCATTACACTTCTGTCAGCTCCCCAATTTGTATTACTCAAAATCCTTAAGAGATTCAGAGATTTTCTGCACCTATGAAGGATTTCTTTCATGTGATGGTCCATGTCAACTTGGGAGTCGAAGATTAAACCTAATATTCTTATGTTATTAGATAACGGAATTGGAATATTGTTAAGAGTTAGGTTTAACTGAAGGAATTATTCTTTTCTTAGAGAAAATAATTGCTTTTGTTTTATGAGCTGAGAATTTGAGGCCATTCCTACGACTCCATTCTTCTAAACTGTAAATGGTATCCTGAAGAAGTTGTACTGCGTGTTCAATTTCGCGTTTACAAATGTAAATAAATAGGTCATCTACATATAAATAATAGTCTACACTGTTAGGCATAACATAGCGGACGCTGTCTATAGCTATTAAGAAAAGGGTGGTGCTTAAAACACACCCTTGGGGAATTCCATTTTCCTGTGCATATCTACTGGAATAATTATGGCCAATTTTTACTCTAAATGTTCTATTCGATAGAAAACTTTTAACAAATTTCATAAATTTTCCTCGAATATTCCATTCATAGAGTTTTTGTAATATAGTTTCTCGCCAAACTGTGTCAAAAGCCTTTTCGATATCAAACGAGACGGCAACAATAGAGTTTTTGTTTAAGAATGCATTTCTAATATCATTCTCTAATCTAACAATGTGATCCATCGTCGAGTGGTTTGGTCTGAATCCGCATTGGTAACCAGAAAGTAATTTATTCTTTTCCAAATACCATAACAATCTCTTGTTTAACATCCTTTCAAAAATCTTACAAACGCAGCTGGTTAAAACTATTGGCCGGTAACTAGTAGCAAGTGTCTTATCTTTATCAGGTTTAGGGATTGGTATGATGATTGATTGATTCCAAGCGTCTGGATATTCACCTGTATCATACGCTCTATTGTACAAATTCAGAAGTTTCACAATACCTTTATTGGATAGATTCTTTATCATAGCATAATTAATACCATCATCCCCTGGCGATGTCTCTTTGACCTGCGATAAGGACAATTTGAATTCATTTAATGTAAGTGGGTCATTCAATGGGTTATATAGGTTGTCATCAAAATTTGTTTCATTAAAATGGAAGTTATTTTTATGAATAAGTAAATCATTGGGAATATTATCTGAACTTGAAATTTTATTAAAATGATTACCAAATATATTACTGATGGTGATTTGGTCTGTCTGAAGAGTCATATGTTCATCTTTGAGGGCGGAAATAGGTGGTTTATATTTCTTATGTAATATTTTATTAACAGTATCCCAAATCTTATTTGCTGGAGTTTGATGGTTTAGCGATGATAAGAAATCTATCCAACAAGATTTCTTGCTATTCCGGACAACCCACTGAGCTTTCGCTTTTGTTCTCCGGTAATTCAAAAGATTTTCGGAAGAAGGGTGTTTATTAAACTCTCGAAGGGCTTTTCGACGGTCAGCTGTAGCTTTCTTGCACTCGTCATTCCACCAAGGGACTGGTGGTTTTTTTGTACGAGGAGCGTGTCATTGGAATACTTTCTTTAGTCATGTCATTGGAATACTTATTTTATTTTGTACAAGTGGTTGTTAATGATTCTGATGCTTTTTTTTTTTAACTGATTTCGCCATTTGGCATATTTCTTCGGTATATATATCTTTATATATATATATATATATATATATATATATTGCCTGTTGTTTGTTAATTTTAAACTTTATATTTAATCGTTTTATGTAAAGAGAAAATATCAAGTTCGTTAATGACTGAAATCGGACCAGTGGAAGGCGGGGTTTATTGAAATATCAAAATATCTCCGTTATTATACGTCGGATCAAAAATGGTATAAAAACAGTCTTATTGCAAATAAAATGTACTATAAATATTGTTTTATACATTTTTTCTGGATCTTGAATATTAACCAAGATATTTGCATTTGTATTGTGTGTGTGGTCGACAGGAGTCGGTTATGTTCGGGGGGCTTTCCGCCGAGAGCTAGTGTGGCCGTCTACGTAACTATCTGTCCCTCGTGAATAGGTTTAGAGATTCCTTACTACTACTGTTATTATTAGGCAGATTCTCTATTGTAATTCTTTACGTGGGAAATCTGCTTAGTTTACGCAGCCCCTGCGTGACGGACTTTTTGTAATATTTCCCTTTTGCAATAATGCGTTTCGTACTCACCGTGTGACATGCTCAAGTGAATCCGTGCTGTGTTTAAACCGATAAAGGCCCGTTAATACCTCGCCAAGGTGTTGTTATTAGAACAGCCTGAGACTATCCCAGCCCCAGCCACTTAACGACTGTTTTCAGACATAATATACTCTGGAGTCCCGCCAGAACTGTTCCCGCCTTAATACCTGTCAAGCTATCAAGCCGCGACTACCAACTTTATCAAACACCATTTGGCTTAATTGATCGACCTAACCAATGGTGCTTAACGTGGAACTTGCTTAAGCACCTTTGAATATTAATCGACGTGTGATTGGTTCGCAAGTGGGTCACGGGACTCACTGAGTTAGCGAGTATTAAACAGCGAAGCAAAATTATGTTTCGTCGGAACAGAAAAGTTCCTCTATTGTGCAATCGAAGAGGTCTCTAAAGATCTGTCACCAACTATTCTTCATTTTTCATGCTATAAGAATCCTATAAAATTAGGATATAAACTAAGCAGATTTCCCTACATACTCGTGATCTGATCTCACTGCCGATTCTGACCGAGTCCAAGAAAATACGATTAATCTTCCAGTGGTAACGTTAGTTCCCACAGACCCATAATTTCCTTTTTCGTCATAATTACACCCTTAAAAATTGTCTTATTGTTATAATCTCTCATATAGCCTCTTTAGAACTCCAGTCAAAACCTGTCATGATTTCATTTATTGTTTTCCCCCAATCAGTTATCAGCAATCGTCCATTGTAGTGTGTCTAGGGTCCCACAGACCCGACGTTACCACTAAGGTGACTTATTTTCAAAATAGCTTCATCATCAAAACTGTAAATTTTCGATCTGAATAAAGAAGGAGACGTTACTAAACTTCATAAAATGTTAGAAGAAGAAGAAATGGCATTGAATGAAATTTTATTATCAAGTGATGATGAGGATACTGATCCTAATTATTGTGAAGTTTCTGATCGCGATTCGGAGAGTGAAGAAGAGCATCATATAAGTATTATATTTATTTGCATTTATAATCCTCAGTTAGCCACCAAACAAAAGTGATTGTTACAGTAATACTATTGTTAAATTGTAATTTTTAAATAATAGGTATTACCAGGGCCCTTGCACAAAAGTATAGCGGCTCTACAGCGCCGAAATTGCTGCCTCCTGCTGAACCAAACAAGCGTGGGCGATGTGACACCAAAAACAGATATTATTGTTCCAAATGTTATGTATATATATATGCCTATGACATGCAGATATGATTTGCCCTGATTGAGTATACTATTTGCAAAATAAAACATTTATATAAATTTCATATATTTTGTTTATTTTTAATTTTTCCTTCTGAGAACAGAACTTAGCATATTAAAATAGTTAATGAATTACATCAATTTTTTTTTTTAATTATTTACAACCATTTCCTACTTAGAAGATTTTTTATGGCATGGGTCTCTAGGACCCAACGTTACCACAGGAAGGATTTCTTTTCATGTTACCACTGAAGGGTTAACCGTTTAATAATTGAGTAACGAAATAAATCATGGAATACAAACTGTAGAACATCAATATTTTTCAATGTTGGTTCTATACAATGTTACAATCCAAGCCATGGAAATGCTAAATATGGTCTTTAGCCTTTACTGACATAGGTAAATATCCAGTATTGCTTGGATTAAATAAACATTTTCTTGTGAAGAAAGTAAAATTTTAATTGTTCATCAAAAAAACACGTTTATGCAAGTATCTCACAAACTAAAGATTCAATGTAAACCATATTTGGTATTGAGCCATAGAAGTGGTTCATGTTATAACAGCTTTTTAGCAGATTTCCCTTAAGGGAAATCAGCTATTGAGGTCGTACTCATGACGCGATTTTCGAAAATTTTCTTCAAATGTTCATCGATCCTACCCAGGAGATGACGAAAATGAAGTCTATTCAAAATTATATATATATATATATATATATATATATATATATATATATATTTGTCTGTTAACGCTCTAGCGGTCGCAATTTTTGTTTGATCGTTACGGAACTCGATATTTAGTCGTTTTATGCAAAAAGACAGATCAAGTTCGTTAATGGCTGAAATCGGACCAGTGAGAGGGGGGTTAGAGGGGATTTTCGAAAATTCAAAATATCTCCCTTATCATACGTCGGATGAAAATATTGTATACAACCAATCTTATTCTAAATTAAATTTCCTATAAATATTGTTCTATACATTAATTCTATATATTGAATATTAACCGAAATATTTGCATTTTTATTAAAATTAGGCCGATAATGGATAACAGTTTCCCGCCAAAAGCTAGTTGGCCCTTTGCCGTAACTGTTCGGTTCTCGTAGTGAGATTTCTCTTTTGTATACTTCACGTGGGTTAGGTAATCTGCCCTTAGTTTACGCAGACCCCATGCGGAACGGACTTTTTTCATTTTCCTTGTAATAAGAATCCTATAAAAATCTCATCTCACTGCCGATTCTGACCGAGCCCAAGAAAATACGATTAACAGTTTAATAATTGAATAACGAAAAAAATCACGGAATACAAACAGTAAAACATCAATATTTTCACTATATTCGTTCTATGGTTCCAAGCCATGGAAATGCTAAATATGGTCTTTAGCCTTTACTGAAATAGTTAAATATGTAGTATTGCTTGGATTAATTAAACATTCTCGAGTAAATAGAGTAAAATCTTAATTGAACATCATCAAAAGACGTATTTGCAAGTATCTCACAAACTAAAGGTCAATGTAAACCATATTTGGTATTGAGCCATAGAAGTGGTTCATGTTATAACAGCTTCTTGTTAATATGAATAGTGAGTGGCTGAAAACTAAAAATAATGCAAATTTGCCAATTTATATTTGGTTTAAGGTTGGTCCTGAATACGTTTTTAACCCAACGTATAATAACGAATAAATTTAGAGGTTTCGAAATTAACCTCGTTTAAATTCACCCCTAAATGATTTAATATAGAGGTTCGTAACGAAACAATAAAAAGTTCGTCACGCAGGGGCGGCGTAAACTAAGCAGATTTCCCACGTGAAGTTTTACAATAGAGAAATCTCAGAATAGAGAGCCGTACAGTTACGCGAACGACCCGAACTAGCTCTTGACGGAAACTCACGAGTAGACCCGAAGTTAGCCGATCTCGTATCAGAAGCTGAAAACAGAAAAATGCCAATATCTCGGTTAATATTCAAGATAAAGAATAATTGTATTACACTATTTATAGTAAATTTAATTTGCAATAAGATTGATTCTATATAATTTTTCGATCCGACATATAGTAACGGAGATATTTTGAATTTTCGAAAATCCTCCCCTCTAAACCCCCCCCCCCTCCCACTGGTGGGATTACAGCTATTAACGAACTTTATCTGTCTTTTTACATAAAAGGTTAAAATGTCGCATTTGGTAACGATCAAACGAAAATTGCGACCGCTAGAGCGTTAACAGACAAATATATATATATATATATATATATATATATATATATATATATATTTATTTATCTATATATATATATATATATATTTGTCTGTTAACGCTCTAGCGGTCGCATTTGGTAACGATCAAACGAAAATTTCGACCGCTAGAGCGCAACCAGACAAATATCTATAGATATATATAGATATATATATATATATATATATATTTTATATTTATTTATTATAATATATATATATATATATATATATATATATATATATATTATTTATTTATCTATATATATATATATATATATATTATATATATATATAAATATATATATATTTATTTATCTATATATATATATATATATATATATATATATATTATATGTATATAGATATGTATATATAATTTTGAACGGACCTTATTTTTGTCATCTCCTTGGTTAGGGTAAGATGGATAAAAAAACACATATCTCCGTACTCATAACGCGATTTTCGAAACATTTCTTGAAGAAATTTTTCGACACTCGCGTCATGAGTACGGCCTCAATAGCTGACTTCCCTTAAGGGAAATCTGCTAAAATTGAAAAGTTGGATTCCATTTCCAGATTACCCTTGAGAGAAATCTCCTATCTCCGTACTCATAACGCGATTTTCGAAACATTTCTTCAAATGTCCATCGATCTTACCCAGGAAATTACGAAAATGAGTTCCATTCAAAATTATGTATATATATATTCCTCTAGCGGTCGCAATTTTGTTTGATCGTTACCAAACTAAATATTTAATCGTTTTATTTAAAAAGACAGATCGTGTTTCATAATGGCTAAAATCAAAACAGTAGTATATGGGGTTTAGAGAAAGGGACTTTCGAAAAGTTGAAATATACCAAAGAATTGTATAAAACCAATCTTATTGCAAATTAAGTGTACTATAAATATTGTTAAGCTCATTTTTCACTTTCTTAAATATTAACCGATATATTCTCTATTTTCAGTTTTCAACATACTCCAACTCCTACATATATTAATATTAAGCTCTTATATCATGAACCACTTCATTCCAAGGTTAGATACCAAATATTGTTTTCATTGAACTTCTAGTTTGTGAGATATGTGAAAATATCTACTGTTCATCACTCCTCCCCGTTTTGTTCTTGGATTATTGAAATTTGAGTGATTGAGATAAACATTATTCTGATTCATTATAAATTACAGTGCAAGATACAGTGAACAGTTTCAGTAAAATTAAAAATTTATATTCAGGTATATTTCAATAACTTTTTCTTTTTCGTGAGGATTGTATTTGTTGCGATCTGGCTGCGGTGATAAGCAGTGGAAGCTGAAATACATAAAAAATCCCACAACCAAACCACTAACAAGAATTTAGGAAGGGCCACCAACAATCGACTCAAGTCAAAATTCAAATATATAAATTTATTTATAATAAAAATATTCACCAATTATAAATATTAATAATTAAAATGAAAAGGCACCTTTATAAATATAATGGGGGACACTTAATAATACTTAGTCTATATTACAATAAAAAGACTTAGCTGTTTAATAGAAGTGCTGACTTAGCCGTGAGAGATAGAGTAGGCTAGGCAGGCAGGAACCAGCTGAAGGATTAACTCTCGCACGAGAACCAGGGTCTCCCCTCCAGAGGATGACTGACTTTAATCCGCCGTAAGAGGGTCCTTTTATAGGGCTAATCTGGGAGTGAACTTTGAACTGCCGATCGAAATACGCTCAAAAAGTGCATTTAACGTGAATTAATTATCGAAATTCATCCGTATTATTACTTAGTGTACCGACGTTAAGAGCTGTGAATGTTATTATCAAAATCCATCGGCGTTATCTATGAAAATATTTCTTCTTATTTCTCAGTGTAATAAAAACATAATAATCTTAATGTGCTCTGTGCTGGGAATACTCAGAATATAAAATATATGGCCATTTATAATGGGCTTATGTAATGCAATGTCAATTTCATTACATATTTCTTCACTTAATGTTCACTGTGGTGTTAAGTGTTACCAGTATGTAGATTCATGCATTGTAAACCTTCAAGTGGGAAATCTGCTTAGTTTACGCAGTCCCTGTGTGACGGATTATTTATGAATCATAGTTGATATCAGTTGAGGAGTACCGTATATCTTCAAATAATGCATATGAGCTGCCAGTTGACCACCAGAGGTAACCGATTGGAAAATCTGAGAAATGTTTCGGGTACAACTTCGGACATCGCCAGAGATACGCCCAGCTACGAAGCGTATATAGGAAATGATCTCTTTACTATTTCCGCGTTGGTTCTGATCAGCTCTCCGGAGTGTCTCTCACACCTCCAAATATCTTCGAATAAGGTTGACATTAGAACGAACTCCTTCGGCTGGGGTGTGATTGAGATATCCAAGACTGGATCGAAGCGAATTCCTGAGTCCTTCCGAACAGGAGCTGGGACAAGGGGGTATTTGGACGGGCAACGACCCTCCGGAATAGCTGTCCCGTCCGTCGGGAAGTCATTTTCTTTTGTTCTGTTCTCCTCCCATTTAAATCGGCTGGCATAACGACAAGGCAGTCGCTGACTCTTGATAGATGCCTCCGGGGAGAGGATCCAGCCTTTGGCCCGGCCACTTCGTTTCGGCTTATATGCTAATACGGCCGGGGCCATTGTTTACACGGGGGGGGGTTCCTGACCCTCTCCCCCAGCGAGATATATCGTGCCGACAGAGCCCAGATGCTGTCCACCTTTCGGCAGAGCCCTCTAACGGCCTCTCGGCAAACATACAAGCCCATCTGAATCGCCGTTTGATGTTTCGTCCGAACAGATGTAAGCAAGATAAAAAAACCGAAATCATGTTAAGCCCAGCCATGGGAACTTTTCTTTTAGCTATTGTATCATCAGAACAATATATCGCCTTGGTATGTACAGAATATTGATATTTTTTTTGGTGTTAACTCAGTAAAGTCCCATATTATTTTCTAGCAAAACGGGCCTAATAACAATGCCTTGGGGTACGCCATACTTATATCTACGTTCTTTTAGTAGATTTCCATTAAGGGAGATCAGCTATAGAAGTTGTACTTATGTCGCAATTATTTAAAACATTTCCTCCAATCGCCCATCAGAGCTACCCAGGAGTTGACGAAAATAAGGTTCATTATTATTATTTATTAACAACCACTTTTAGCAGATTTTCCTTAAGGGAAATCAGCTAATGAAGGTATGTACTCATGAGCGGAATTTTCAAACTTTTTCTTCAAAATGTCCATCGATTCCTACGGAGTAAATGAACGAAAATGAGGTCCGTTTCAAAACATATATATATATATATATATAATATATATATATATTATATATATATATATATATATATATTTGTTCTTTTAAAACCGCTCCAGCGGTCCGCAATTTTTGTTTGATTCGTTACCAAACTTCCGATATTTAGTCGTATTATGTAAAACGAAAGACCAAGTTTGTTAACGGCTGAAATCGGCCCAGTGGGAGGGGGGGGGATTTAGAGAGGAGGATTTTCGAAAATTCGAAATATAGTATCTCCGTTACTATACATCGGATCGAAAAATTGTACAGAATCAATTTTATTGCAAATTAAATGTACCATAAATATTATCATATACATTTATTCTCTATCTTGAATATTAACCGAGATATTTGCATTTTTATTAAATTTGGGCGGCCGAGGGACGAAGTGACTTTCCCGCCAAAAGCTAGTGCTGCCGTTTCATAAAATTGCTCGTCTCTCGTGAAATTTCTCTATTGTAAAACTGCACGTGGGAAATCTGCTTAGTTTACGCAGCTCAAACTGGATATTTAAACGTTTTATGTAAAAATAATGATCAAGGTAGTTAACGGCTGAAATCGGACGGTGGGATTGAAAATTTCAAAACTTTGAAATATCTCCGTTATTATATGTCAGACCGAAGAATTTTATATAAAAATCTCATTTTCAATTACATGTTCTATAAATGTTGTTATAGGCTTTTTTTATTATCTTGTTTCTAAACCAAGTTATCTGCATTTTTAAGCTTTCGCTTCCTCAGTTGTAAACACCACTACTACCAATGGCCATATTTTAAACAGAAAGCTGTGTTGAGCTACTTTATTTGAAGCCTAAATACCAATTATTGTTCTCATTGAGCTTTTATTTTCGGAGATAAATGCAAATACTTGGCGCACATGGGAAATATGCTTCGTTAACGCAACCCCTGCGTTACAGATTTTTTTTCTCGTTTATTGTATTCCCCCTGACGACGTGAGAGTGCCACGTATGTTTTAGCAGATTTCCCTTCAGGGAAATCAGCTATTGAGGTCATACTCATGACGCGATTTTCGACAATTTTCTTCAAATGTCCATCGATCCTACCCAGGAAATGACGAAAATGAGGTCCTTTCAAAATTATATATATATATATATATATATATATATATATATATATATATATATATGTATATATTTGTCTGTTAACGCTCTAGCGGTCGCAATTTTTGTTTGATCGTTACGAAACTCGAATATTTAACCTTTTATGTAAAAAGAACAGATCAAGTTCGTTAACGGCTGAATACGGACAAGTGGGAGGGGGGTTTAGAGGGGGGGTTTTCGAAAATTAAAAATATCTCGGTTATTATGCATCGGATCGAAAATCGGAAATTGTACGTATAAAACCAATCTTATTGCAAATTTCATTTAATATAAATTTTGTTATATACGTTTATTCTCTATCTTGAATATTAACCAAGATATTTGTATTTTTATGAAGTCTGTGGTCGGGTATAGTTCGGATTAGATCGGCTGTTTCCGTAACTACTCGGCTCAGGTGGCATCTTCTTCTAACCTTACCTGTCGTGTCGTGTTCGCTACTTTGTGAGATTTATGCAAATTACGTTCTTGTTGATCCACCCCCCCCCCGTCTTTAGTTCTTGGACTACTAAAATTTGAGTTATTAAAATATAAATTATTCTTACAATTCAGAAGCAGTTTCAGTTGGGAATTTATTTTAATTAACTGAAAGATTTCTCATTGTCGTTTGTATTCAATTACTGTGGTGTTGTGTTACCAGTATGCAGATTTCTCTATTGTAAAACTTCACATGGGAAATCGGCTTAGTTTACGCAGCTCCTGCATGACGGACTTTTGAATTCTATTTTGTACAGGAGGAGAAGGGATTTTCGGAACTGTTCCCAAAGCATATGGTTTCAGAACTGTTGTCTATATTGGCCAAGAGATCTTTGTGAACAATAATATTGGTGGAATATGTGGAAAGTGTTAGGAAAAGCGGTGTATTTTACATCTCAACAGTGCTAGAAGATGAGATGAAAACTGCAATTCCCGCTTTTCCTCAAGGGGGAAATATTCCCTCCCCGTTCACCTTGTCTTATGCAAATTACTATATATGTGCTGATAGTTACGAATACAGGTACTGTGTATTATTGTACTTGCCTAGTATATTTGTAAGGGCGCAAACATCCCCCCTCCCCAACAGTTCTCGCCATTGCTGTAATTTCTCTTATTTGTTTTCTTTATTTTTATTCTTTATTGGCTTTCGTGTCCAATTTCTTTTCTCAACATGCTTATAGCACTAGAAGATTTCCCATATGGGAAATCCCTTTGGCGCAGTTTTTGAATAATTTATTTCCAAATGATTCCGACCGGACCGAACAAGGGAATAAGAGGACACAAGGACATTCAGTGGTTTCCTATTGCCTTCTGAATCAGACCATCCAGCAATAATGGCATCATGAGGAAAATTCCATTCGCACAATTAAAGGCATGAGTGGAGAAAATTCTATTCAAGGCCAGAGTTGTTGGGCCATCCCTCGGCAGCCTGCAGCCAGCATCAGGTGACTAATGATAGACTATTAGCCAGTATCAGTATGCAGGCTGCAACTTTAATCTACCCTCTAGTATTACCCTACTGACATGTTTTAAGCGAGAATTTATTTAAGGAGTGGGAATATATATATATATATATATATATATATATAGTTTGAAATGTAGACATATTGAGTCAAATAACAAAACTTTTCTTCCGTTAAACACCTTAGTTACAAAATCCCCGAATTGTTTCAAGTTCTGTAGCTCCATATATTTTAGTTCCTTTCTCACTAAAATTAAAATTCCAGATTTTTAGCATAATTCCCTTAAGGGATATCAGCTATTGAGGTCGATGCTTATGACGGAATTTTTGAAAAATTTCCACAATTGTCCGTCGACTCTACCTAGAAGATGACGAAAATGAGGTCTGATTAAATATATATATATATATATATATATATATATATATATATATATATATTTGTCAGTTAACACTCTAGCGGCAGAAATTGTTGTTTAATCGTCCCCAAACATGCTATTTAACCGTTTTATGTAAAAAGAAAGAAGAATTTCGTTAACGGCTGAAATAGGACCAGTGGGAGGGATGGGGGTTTAGAGGGTGGAATTTCGAAAATTCAAAATATCTCCGTTACCATATGTCGGATCGAAAAATTGTACAGAACCAATCTTATTGTAAATTGAATTTACTATAATTATTGTTATATGCATTTATTTTCTATCTTGAATATTAACCGAGATATTTGCATTTGTAATCTGCATGTTCGGACTTTCCGCCGAGAGCTCTGGTGGCCATTTCCAGCATTGGTGGTTAGGTTAACTGTTTTTTGGGGCTAGAAACTTCTGGGTTATTACGCCCTAAATAATGTTTTAGGTTTAGAGGTTTCTTACTACTAAAGTTGTTATTAGGCAGATTTCTCTATTGTAAAACTTCACGTGGGAAATCTGCTTAGTTTACGCAGCCCCTGCGTGACGGACTTTTGATAATTTTGAACGGTCTCTATTTACAATACATCTCTTTATTATTATTTTCTTACCTAAATTTTATGACCAACATCTACTTGCTAAACCACCATTGTCTAATTATGTCCACTTTTACCACCAATGTCCAAAACTACCTTTTTCATTTAAACTACATCTGCATTGGTTGCATAACGACAGCTCAATGTTTAAGAAGAGTTGACCAGCCAATGTGTACGATTTTTAAAAGAGAAGAGGTTACTATTTACCCCTCTAGGAGTCCCAAGTTTTTAGCAGATTTTCTTCCTTTAATGATAGTTCAGTAATTTATTCGTAATACAAAAATACTTTTTGAACGTGCGGAACAACAATTTGAAGGAGCAAAATCACCTCTTAAAAACTGTTAAAAACGATAATAGATATATGAAAAGTTCCCAATTATAATTTTATGGTTTTAATATACTTTTAAACAGAGCACTCAGATTTTTATTAAATGTCATATTTGTTTAAGAAATTTCCGTCTCCCTCAGTTTGTTTTATACTGAATCATATAGATAGTTAACGACAAATTCAACTATGTAATCGGACAAAACGTCCGTCACGCAGGGGCTGCGTTAACTAAGGGGGCAGAGAAATCTACATGTGGCATGTATTTACATTTATCTCAAAACGTAAAAGTTTCAATGAAAAAATATTTGATATTTAGGATTCAAATAAAGTGCTTTATGATATAATAGCTTATGTTAATATACCATGAGTACACATAACCCCCCACCCACTGGTAGAATTTCAGACTAGGTCTTTAGTTTAACAGAAAAAGTGTAATTATCGAGTTTGGTTACGATCTGACGAAAATTACAGGAATTAATAATGGAGAGTTGCCAAAATTTAGGGTTCATATAGACAAGAAAACCCTTGGAGCAGGAAGCCGGTGTAAATCAGAAGAACAATTTGAGCATGTTGGAAGTCTGACGGGCAGCTCGCAACACAATATCGGTCAACAGCCAGTAACACTAAGTTCTATAATAAAGAAGTTTTTTTCTTTGAAAATAATTCTGGGGGAAAAAAAATTGGACTTATCTTTAACCAGATTTAATGTTATTTTCTTGCAGGGCTGTCATGATGGAATTAATAGTATAATTATTAGTAGAGTTCCTCCTGAGGGAAATGAAGCTGTAGAGGTTGTACTCGTGTCGCCAAATGTTCCATCAATCCTACCTAGAGGATGATGAAAATAAGGTTACAACTATATATGTATATATATATATATATATATATATATATATATATATATATATATATATATATAAAATTGTAACCTCTGGTACATTGGTTTTTTCGCGAAATTTCGCGATAACTTTTTGTTTCACATGTCATAGACACCATAACTGCATTTTGTTTCTTTCTTGTCTGTTTATTTGTTACCTTTTCACGCATAAACGGCTGAACCGAATATTATGAAACTTGGTACGTACATTACTACTAACCCAACTTAGACTTTAGACTATATTAGTTTTCTCTGAGGCGAACAGGAGTGGGGGAAGCCTGAAATTAAAAATAGCGATATTTCGTTTCGTATTAGTTTTTCGGCAAATATTCACATAACAAAAGTTGTTTATTTTGTTATTTAGAGTAACTTTTGTTATATAACACTTTTTTCGTAAACCAAATTATATACGCTAAAAACCTATAGCGGAAGTGAACAATTTTATTAGGAACAAAAGACTCAAACCGAACTAAATAAAACACTCAGTATGGGTAGTAGCACTAACGCCTTCCTTATAATAAGCCATACTATTTGTCGGGACAGGCAGGAGTGGGGGGTATGAGGGAGGCCTGAAATTAATCATAGTGATATTTCGTTTCTTTTTTGGAGTTTCGGCAAATAAGCACACAACAAAAGTTGTTAATTTTGTTATTTAGAGAAATTTGCTCAACATTTCTTTTCAATATGCACTACCAGGTAGCTCACCTGCAAAAATTAATTCAAATGTTAATATTTTGTCCTTAAAATTCAAATCTATGCAAAATGCACTGGAAACGGGAAATATCCCAATATGGAGGACAGTGAAGTCATACATAAAAAAATTAATTTTTTCTGTAATCGTTGAATAATGGTAACATTACTAAACTGAAATGAGCGAAGAAAGTGAAACATTTTGCAATTGAGTGAAGAAAGTGAATTGCCTTCTTAATTAGTAATAAGTATAAATTAAAAAATAATTTAAAGTTGGAAATTAAATGCTTTTAAATGATTCTTAACATTGTAAGAATTTATTTTAACAAAATAAATTGAAATTTGAATAGATTATTGGTGGAAATAATCAATATATTTTAAAATTTAAATATAATAATAATTACCTTCCTTGTTTATAACCTGCACCTGTTTATAAATGCACTACTTCACAATCATCACTAGTTGTTTTATAACTATGCTTATAACCTTTCACAACCATGCTTATAACCTACCAACAACATACCATAATCTTCACAACATCCTAATTTTGTTCATATTCTGGTTTGATCTGATCATGTATTACACGATTACAGAAAAAAATTAATATTACACTCGTGACAAAAGTAGAATTTACAACTCTCGTGAAATTACCACACGAGCGAAGCGACGTGTGGGCAAACGTTTCACTCGAGTTGTAAAATGATCTACTTTCGTCACTTGTATAATAAATAACTATTATTATTAACAAATCCACAGAAACGACGGGTATTAACCCTAAACACTGGGACGGGTAAATGTCAAAATATTGTGCAAAGTAAAGCCTTGCCAAAAAAATACCATCACCATTCAGCCCCAAATGAATTCCCGAGCGAAGCTGGGTATCTGAGCTAGCATATATATATATATATATATATATATATATATATATATATATATATATGAACAAACTTTATAGTTGTCATCTCCTGCGTAGGATCGATCGACATTTAATGACATTTTTGTATTTTAAATCGCGTCATAAGTACAACCTCAATAGCTGATTTACATTAAGTGGAAAAATAATTTTGTGTTAATATTAACTACTCTACTTGCAGACCAAGTTTCAGAATTTATTGAATTTTAGGATTCCTTAAACTTCCCTTATTAGTTCCTTATTCCTCAAATGAGGTTTACCTATGACCATATGACGTGCCTGCCACAAGAAGGGAGGCGAGACCACACAATATGAGCAGAGATGGAGATGAGAAGGGGTTGCACCATGATGCTAGACCATAGATGGGCCATATGGTGTCGTAGGTAATGACAGGTTCCCGGTGCCTTCTGCCTTCTTCTAGCATCCAGTCATAGTTGTTTGATGTGACCGCACACCATCCCAGCCTTCTGTCTGCCAGCCAGCTAGCTATTCATATAGGAGGTGTTTGACACGGAAGGCTTTTGGGTAACACTACCTATGATACTGCATGCATTTCCACAAAATCTTCGTTATACTTCTTACAAGAAACTATTTTTTTATATTTATTTATACAGGAGTATCCGCAACTAGGCGCATTGGCTCAAAACTTAACAAAGTAATAAAAACAAAGTAATAGAAAAATAACAGAAACTGTATCCACGAAATAATTATAAACCCGATAAATAAATAATAAATTCAAGAAATAAAAACAATAAATAAACATTAAGCTAGTATTAAAGGTAACAAATTAAAATGGTTTTAATAATAATTATATATATATATATATATATATATATATCTACAATTATATTAAAATTTCTCACTAACAAGGGGAGGGCACAGCCTTCCCACCACTGATTTGAACGAAAGGTTTTCAGTCTGGAGTACCTAATGAAAAAGTCCGTCACGCAGGGGCTGCGTAAACTAAGCAGATTTCCCACGTGAAGTTTTACAATAGAGAAATCTGCCTAATAACAACTGTAGTAGTAAGAAACCTCTAAACCTAAAACATTATTTAGGGCGTAATAACCCAGTAGTTTCTAGCCCCAAAAAAACAGTTAACCTAACCTCTAAACCTATTCACGAGGGACGAATAGTTATGGAAACGGCCACCAGAGCTCTCGGCGGAAAGTCTGAACATAGCCTACTGATGACCACACGCAGAATACAAATGCAAATATCTCGGTTAGTATTCAAGATACAGAATAAATGTATAGAACAATATTTATAGTAAATTTAATTTGCAATAAGATTAATACTATACATTTTTTCGATCCGGCGCATAATAACGGAGATATTTCGAATTTTCCGAAAATCCACCCTCTAAACCCTCCTCCTACTGGCCCGATTTCAGTCATTAACGAACTTGATCTTCCCTTTTACATAAAACGATTAAATTCCGAGTTTAGTAACGATCAAACAAAAATTGCGACCGCTAGAGCGTTAACAGACAAATATATATATATATATTATATATTATATAATATATATATATATATATATATAGTCGTATTATATATATATATATATATAGTCGTATATATATATATATATATATATATATATATATAATATATATATATATATATATATATAGTCGTATATATATATATATAGTTTTGAACGGACCTCATTTTCGTCATCTCCTGGGTAGGATCGATGGACATTTGAAGAAATTTTTCGAAAATCGCGTCATGAGTACGACCTCAATAGCTGATTTCCCTTAAGGGAAATCTGCTAAAACAAATTCTGTTAAATCGATAGAACGCACTTTTGACGCGGTCGTCTAAAATAAATGATAAAGTTTGCCTGGCAGTCTTGAGCTGTTTTCATGACGTCTATTTCAAGAAGTCCTCGTGGCTCAGTTGAAAGAGCTCCTTTTTCTAACCGGAACTTTAAGTTCGATTCTCGCCGGGAGCGACTATTTTTTTTTCCCAGGAATTATTGCATTTTGCTTCTATGGCGTTTATTTTATACTAATAAATAAATAAAAAAGTTTTTTTTTTTTAATTATTGGTATTTCATTTTTTGAGTTGAAAATTTCCGTTCTAATCGTGGGGGAGGGGAGGCCGTACAATTATATATATATATATGTCTGTTAACGCTTTAGAGGTCGCAATTTTTGTTTGATCGTTACCAAACTCGGAATTTAAACGTTCTATACAAAAAGACAGATGAAGATCGTTAATGGCTGAAATCGGACCCGTGGGAGGGGGGGTATAGAGGGGTGATTTTTTGAAAAATCAAAATATCTCCGTTATTATGCGTCGGATCGAAAAATTGTATAAAATAAGTCTTATTGCAAATTAAATTTACTATAAATATTGTCTTATACATTTATTCTGTATCTTGAATATTAACCGAGATATTTGCATTTGTATTCTGCGTGTGGTCGCCAGTCCATAACTATTCCTCCCTCGTGAATAGGTTTAGAAGTTAGGTTAACTGTTTTTGGGGCTAAAAACTACTGGGTTATTACGCCCTAATTAATGTTTTAGGTTTAGAGGTTTCTTACTACTACAGTTGTTATTAGGCAGATTTCTCTATTGTAAAACTTCACTTGGGAAATCTGCTTAGTTTACGCAGCCCCTGCGTGACGGACTTTTTAGAGTTGAAAAAGATGTAGTAGAATGCACAACGAACAAAAATTTGTCAATAATTAAGCAATCAATACCGCAAAAAGGTATTAATATAAGTAACAATAAAAATTCCACAATAAATATTAATTTTAAATTATAGGTCTATTGCCTATTCTATTTATCTGATGAGTTACCTTTGCAGTTTAATAAACGTACGTTTCATATTTTAGAATTCATTCATGATTTTTTTTAAGAATAAAAATATTAAAATATTTACCTTATTTCCTTTTAAGAATAGGCACAGTATAATGAAAAGTCATTTTCATCACTAGTACGCAAAGTGTATCTTTTTTGTACTCGGTCTTATTCCCGAACTCGGCTTCGCCTCGTACGTGAAACTCGACCTTGTACAGAAAAGATACACTTTGCGTTCTAGTGATGAAAATAACTATAGTTTCGTTACCTATGTCTAAAATGACTAGCCTTAGAATTCATGACTGTTGCACTGTCTAGTTGAGCACCTTTCTCTTCAAATTTGACGAATAGGAGGAGGGATTTGAAGGGAAATTGCAAGTTTCTCCATATCTGTTAAAGGTAATTAAAATTTGGATGAAACCCTTTTTTTTTATCATGTAAAGATTTGTAATTTTTATCACTTGACATTTTTTTATCCATCCATTGGAACAGTGATATCGAAAAAAGTCCGTCACGCAGGGGCTCCGTAAACTAAGCAGATTTTCCACGTGAAGTGTTACAATAGAGAAATTTCAAGAGAGCCGAACAGGTAAGGAAGGAAACGGCCGACCTAGGTTTTGGCGGGAATGTTACTCTCATCCGTTATTCACCCAGATTTAATAAAATGCAAATATCTCGGTTAATATTCAAGATAGAGAATAAATGTATCAAAAAATATTTATAGTAAATTTAATTTGCAATAAAATTGACTTTATACAATTTTTCGATCCGACGTATAGTAACGGAAATATTTCGAATTTTAGAAAATCCTCCCTTCTAAACCCCCCCCCCCTCTCACTGGTCCGATTTCAGCAGTTAACGAACTTGATCTTTCTTGTTACATAAAACGACTAAATATCGAGTTTGGTAACGATCAAACTACATATCAAACGCTAGAGCGGTAACAGACAAATATATATAATTATATATATATATATATATATATATATACAGTTTTGAACGGACCTCATTTTCGTCATCTCCTAGGTAATAGGAATAGAAGTAAGTCATGTAATACAACCTCAATAGCTGATTTCCCTCAAGGGAAATCTGCTAATAACTTTGTAATTAAATCAAAAGTAATGATGTGGATCAGAACATTTTGTTTATATAATTTAATAGGAATAGAAGTAAGTCATGTAATGGTCTTAATCAAAAGATCCCCCCCCCAGGAAAATCAGCTACCTCGATTTTTGATGTTGTCCAAAATAATTCTTCAGATATGCATTTAACCTACCTAATACTCGTAGATTTGATAAGTGGTGTCTCTGTTATGCCAATTTCGAAATATCTCAGTTATAAAGAGTCAGCTAGAAAATTTGTACGGAAATAATCTTCTATAAATGATGTTATATACATGTTTACCCTACCTTGAATATTAATAGTAAAATTTAAATTTTTTGTTTGTTTTTAGCCTTCTGTAAATCTCCGCTTCCGAATCACCATCGATTAAGAATTTACGTCTTAACTCGAAAAAAAATGATTTGATTTATACCGCAAACGATACTTAACTACATCACTCATTCTACACTAAAGTCCATAAACGTTAATAGTTGGAATTGGACCTGGAATAGAAAGGGTTTAGAGGGGGGGATAAAAAAGGTAAAATTATCTAAGTTATTAATTGTTACATCTCATACTTAGCATTAGTTAAGAATCAATCTTCTGGAACAATTGATTTTTTTTTTTTGGCGTCTTTTGCAAGCTGCAATATTGCCATATTTGGGCTGGGATAGGATCGGATAGGATGCTAGGTTTGTTTATTTATTTATTTTTCTCCTTCTGCCATTTTTTAATGAATTCATTGAGTGCCCGGAGAATTGTTTCATCTTTAACGAGCTCTTCAATGCCTATGTTGTAATTATATGAGTCCCTGAACATCCTATATCTTGCTCCATCATATAAGGTGCACTCCATCAGCACGTGTTCTGCAG
>CM032229.1:175385000-175680000 GCA_019009955.1 Riptortus pedestris
CATTCTCAGCAGACTCGGGAGTGTAAATCGGGAGAGGAGAGGGAGAGGAGAGGGAGAGGGAGAGGAGAGGGAGAGGGAGAGGGAGAGGGAGGAGGGAGAGGGAGAGGTGAGAGGGAGAGGGGAGGGAGAGAGATGGAGGACGAGTAGAAGGGAGAGGGAGAGGGATGAGGGAGAGGGAGAGGATAGAGGGAGAGGGAGAGGGAGAGGGGAGAGAGAGGGAGAGAGAGAGGGAGAGTGGAGAGGGAGAGGGAGAGGGAGAGGGAGAGGGAGAGGGAGAGGGAGAGAGAGAGAGAGAGAGAGGAGAGAGAGAGAGAGAGAGAGGAGGGAGAGGGAGGAGGGAGAAGAGAGAGAGAGGAAGGGAGAGAGAGAGGGAGGAGGGAGAGGGAGAGGGAGAGGAGGAGAGGAGAGGGAAGGGAGAGAGAGAGGGAGAGGGAAGAGAGAGAGGGAGAGGGAGAAGAGAGAGGGAGAGGGAGAGGGAGAGGAAAGAGAGAGAGAGAGAGAGAGAGAGAGAGAGAGAGAGAGAGAGAGAGAGCGAGAGAGGGAGAGAGAGACCGTCCAATATCGCATCCACTCCCAGTATTATTGGTGACCCCTAGCTTGCAGTGTTGACATATCCCTGCTTGCTACTCCAAATATTTGCTCTCCATATCCAGCTGTATTTACTAGAAATATCATATTTTAGTGCAATATAATTTACGGTAAATCCATGACTCGGCACAACCTTTTTTTTTTGTTTTTGTGAGTGCCTTTTATATATATTTTTTATTTTGTGTTTCCTTTTCTTGAGCACTTCCATTGTTCACCTGGCAATTTTGTAAACTTCTCCGACTGGAGACGATGTAAAAAGAAAACTGACTTCCTACTCCAAACTGGCTATTCTCCGCATAGAAAAGGCTCGTTAAGGAAGAGCTGCTTTAATTAAGCGAATTTTTGGTGGTAGCGAAGTCCTTATTAACATTGCTGGATTTATTGTAGACTCGAGGCTGTCCTTACGTTTTCCTGTTTTTCACGTCAGTTATACCAATACTTAATGGAAGAGAACGTCGTTTTTTTTTTGTTTGTTTTTTATAAGATAACTTTCTTTGGTTTTATTGGGTATGATTTTCAATGTTCAATGAGTTCAAACTTGAGACATTTAAATATTATTTTAAAATGTTTTTTTTTTCCGTGTCCATGGGAAAAAATTCCGTTCACGACTTAAACTAAGCAGATTTACCACATGCTGCTATAACACACTTGAGATAATCTCACCAAATATTCTCTATCTATACGTAACAATTTGATGAATAAAAAGGGCCCTCCCATGTCCGTTACCGGTCAGTAAACTCAAAAGGAAGAATAATTAGCTTAATACATTCTAATAAGGAAAAAATCGACAGAACAGCAATAGTTTAATAAACTATTTCCTTTAACATTTTACATTCCGACTAATAATAACGGAAATATTTTGAATTTTTTATTCTCCACTCTTAACCCCCACCATCCAGGTCCGATTTCTGCCAATAACAAATATGATCTTTAATCTTATCTGAAAATAGCCATATTTCGTTTCCTATGTTTTTCGGCAAATATGAACATAACAAGAGTTATTTATTTTGTTATTTAGAGTATGTTTTGTAATTTCCACTTTTTTCGTATATCGAATTATAAACGAGATATACGCTAAAACCTATAGCGGAAGTGAGCAATTTTATTTGTCAAAAAGTCTCAACCAAACTAAATAAAACTTGGTACGTGTATTAGCAGTAATGCCTTCATTAAAATAAGCTATAACATTTCTGGGGACGAGCAGGAGTGGGGGTTGTAGGGGAGACCTGAAATTAAAAACAGCAGTATTTCGTTTTCTATTGGTTTTTCTGCAAATATGCACATGGCAAAAGTTGTTGAAATTCTATTCAGGCATATGAAGCTAACAATTTTATTTGGGACAAAAGACCCAACCGAAATAAATAAAACTCGGTATGTGTATTAGCACTAAGGCATTCATTATAACAAGCCATACCAACATTTCTAGGGACGGCCAGGAGTGGGAGTTGTAAGGGAGGATATGAACATAACAAAAGTTGTTTATTTTGTTATTTAGAGTAACTTTCGTGATATTCATTTTTGGCTTTTAACAAGATATACACTATAAACTAAAGCGGGAGTCAATTATTTTATTGGGCTCTAACGATTGAACCGAAATTAACAAAACTCGGTATGTCAATTAGTATTAATTCTTCCACGATTATAAGCAATATTAAAATTTTTAGGTTAGAACGGGAGTGAGGGTTATAAAGGAGGCCTGAAATAAAAAATCGCGATATTTCATTGTCTATTTGTTTTTCGACCAACATGCACATAACAAAAGTTGTTTATTTTGTTATTTAGATTAACTTTTGTTTTATACAAATACAACCATGTGTATAGCAAGTAATTTGCGTAGAAAGATTGTTATGCTCAACAATTAATTCCAATTTGAACTATAAGGTACCTCACCTGGAAAAATTAATTCAAATCTACGTTAATATTTTTTCCTCAATAACTGAAATCTATGCATAATGCACAAGAGACGGGAAATGCGACAATTTGGAGGACAGTGAAGAATTACATAAAAAATTAATTTTATTATTAACAAATGCCAAACAACGGGTAATTAAACCCTAAACACCTGGGACGGGTAAATGTCAAAAATATTGTGCAAAGTTAAAGCCTTGCCAAAAAAAATTACCATCTCCAATCCAGCCTTTAAATCAATTCCGGGCCGAAGCGTGGTATCTGAGCTAGTAACAAATATGATCTTTAATCTTAACTGAAATGATTAAATTTCGAGTATCGAATAGATCAATTGATTACGTCATCACACTACATATTTGCATATATCTCACGCAGTAAACGTCCAATGAAACCAACTTTGGCATTTAAGCTTGCAATAAAGTGGTTCATAAAAAAAATGCTCATTGGTAATGACCTTAGTCGGAGTCCGAAAGCTAATAAATCTGTCAAGCAGGGGCTGTGTTAACTAAGCAGATTTCCCACGCGAAGTTTTACAATAGAGAAATATGTATACTGCTAACACTTAACACCACCATACAAACGGTAATGAGAAATGTTTCAGTTAATTATAATAAGCTCACAACGGCTTTTGTATTTTATACAAACAGGTCTGTCAAACACAAAGAGATGAAGAGATAAATAGTCATATTCTTCACCAGAAAGAAAAACAATTACTATTATTTATATATCTGAATATAACACATTTAATTTATTGCAAACTATGTACTATATCTAGTACTGCAATTTATAATGAATCAGAATAATTTTTATTTTAATAACTCAAATTTTAGTTTTAGATGAACAGAACGTATTTGCATATATCTCACAAAGTAAAAGCTTACACGAGTCTAAACCAGTTTCACGAGAGCGGAACAGTAACGGAAACGGCCGAACTAATCCGGATTCTCACTACCAGAACCGACAGTAGTCGATCTCTTCCCGTCCGTTATCAACACACACGTAATAAAAATGCAATTATCTCGGTTAATATTCAAGACAAAGAATAAATGTATAGAACAGTATTTATAGCACATTTAATTTGCTATAAGATTGGTTCTATACACTTTTCCGATCCACTCGAGGGTTCACAAGACGAAATCGAATTAGTTGGACAAAAATTGCAAAAAATGCATCCAAGGACCAAAACATTCCCATAACCATACTCCAACATAACAAACCAAGTCTACAATATACAGTTACGCAACGGACACAATAAAACAGTGGCAGGAGCGATGGGACAAAACAGAGAAAGGAAAGCATTTAAAAAACATTCATCCCAAATATTGAGGATACTCAACACCTGTATTGCTACTGACTTTTACTCACACAAGTTTACTCACTGGACACGGAAACTACTAATCTTACTTACATAGATTCAAAATACCTAAAAAGACAAAACGGCCCCTGTGACAGGAACGACCAGGTGACGACTATAGAACACCTCAACTATACTTTCACATGATACACAGTTTACGAAACACACTACAACAAACACTTATCAAAAACAATGACAGTGGCCCAATAAATCCAAAGTATTTGTTTATAAAAAATTATACATTAGTATTTAGGCATTTATCTAAAGCATTAATAGAAAAACGAACATCTTAAACTTAAAGAATAATAATTTAATTCTTCCTTAATTTTGTTTTTCTTTCTTTTAAACGCTACAGAATATGCAATGAATAAGAAAATGGCATTAAACTGTTCTTAATGATGTGAAATGAACATGTTATTGGGATTGTTGAATTTACGATTTGCGTACTAATTTTTATTACTTTGTTTTGTTCTTTAATTATGTACGGTTTTTTATTTATCTTTTTTTTGTTTTTCATTTTTTTTTTCTTTTTCGTTTATTTTTTTTTATTTTTCTGTTTATTTATTTCTTTTTTTAACTTCAAAGAACAAATTTATGAACATTTGCTTGTATACAAAACACTATGTATTATGAACATAATGTTTTTTACTGTAATTAGTATATGGTCTCATGTAGCAAATAAATGCCCTTTGTGATGGGTAATGTGCAAAGGAAAATATAAATAAAAAGATAAAAATATTTATATATAATTTTAAACGGTCTGAATGGAAATCTGCTATTAGTAAGAAGACCGTAAAAGAAGTACTATGATTTATCACGTGAATGAGATTTTTCTTTTCTTTAGAGTGGTGTGATTTATAAACATCTATTTTGTGTTACTAGGGCTAATTGGGGGAAATGTTTGGATGGATATTTTGTAAATGTTTCAGTGGTGTTGGGACAGATGGGTTTCAGTTTTTTAGTAGTGTTGAAGATAGAAAAGGTAGAAAAATGACGTATTTAAGACTTTCCTTTTTACACGAGTCCTTTCATTAATTAAAATAATATTAAATAAAGAGAGAAAAATTGAAGAATATGTGTACATATTAGAAAACAAAATAATAGAAAAATATGACAATATTTAAAGTAAGTAATTCTTAGTTATATGAACCTAAGTAAACTATCATTCGTGTGTAAGAAATTACCTTAATTAAAGCGCTCTTGTTATATAATAATAGATTATTTTTTTCTTTCTTTTGGAATCAATGTTGTATTTAGTTTTTCTAGTGTTGGGTCTTCCTGGTTGTAATGCTTCTTTAGGTAGAGGCGCCTAGAATCTGAGTACACAGGCCATCTGAATTGGAAATGTGTTATGTCTTCTTCTTCAAGAATATTGTATATGGAACACACATCTTCCGAAGTGATTTTATAGCTGTTTCCACTCCAGGAGAAGAATAAGCGGAATTCCCGTTTATGCAAAGCTGTGATACTATCCTTACAAACGGTATTGGTATTTCAGCTGTAACGTGGAATCCTGGACCATGAGAGAGTTTATACTTGTATAAATATATGAGTAAGATGAGTTTTGTATAATAATTATGTCTGACATTATTGTTTTTGTCCAGGATCGTGCGTCTGCTTCCGAGAACATTGGAGTCCATTTGAATGAATGTGCTTTCTTAGTCAAGCTCTTTGAAAATATCTTTCATCTGTGATCTAGTTATTCTTTGCCACGTAATTTGGAGAACCACCCAATATTGCTAGTCTCTCTAATCATTTCCGGGGGTTCTAATTCTTGGAATTAGAATAACTGCATTAGCTCGGACTTGCAAATTGTAAGTATATAAATGTTTTATTTGAAGGGATCTACTTAGGTGGCACGTTGCTGTCATTCATAAAAAAATTAAATAAAAGGGTTTTGAATTTCTAAACTGTTTCCTATCTGATAACTACCCATTCGAAATCCTTTATTGGCCATTCGTTCGTACTTATTCTGCTCAGTCTAGAATTCTTTGTTGAACACAAGGTAATAGGACACCAGTTTGTATCTTTGTGGTCTTCCAATAGCTCATTTTCGATAAGTGTCGAGGTGTGCGTTTCCAGCACAGGGAAACTAGTACAGGATGTCACCAAAACGAATGATGCAATTGCTAACAATGGAACAAAATTTGTAGAAACGTGGTTGCATTACTTCTAGTCAATTAAAGAGATTTGGCTTATCCCTTTGCCGGAGAGAGGAACCAGAGCAAAAGAACGGAAGTTCTCTTGATCAAATAAAGAATAAATGGGTCCTTAACGACCTGTTACATTTGAAGAATTGCGGTTTTTGAAGAAAGATTCAGCAGAATGTGAATGGAAGGCGTTCCTCGGGCGCCGGAGCCATGCAAAAAGCAGTCTGTGCAAAGCGGTAAGGGCCTGAAGCAGGTATATGGGAAGGGATGACACGGCATTGACAGCTGAGGGAACAGGTAGGAAGAACAGTCTATTCAACAGGTTCTGGGAGACAATTAGCCGGCAGGTAGTTGGGAAGGACAGGAAGCCGTGAAAGTGAAAAGCCCGATGGGAGGATGTCACTCATAACGATGCAATTGCAATCTTCACAAGTGGTATCGGATGTACTCCTAATGATCGCCGTAGGTGGGCCCAGCTGCTGCTTATACCCAAATCTCAGGAAACTAGTATATTGAGTTCCATTCTCAGGAAGGAATGTGTCCCCCAACAAGGCATAGCTCATTTCCTGTCGAAATAGTAACTGCTCATTGTCTCTGGACACGGTCAGGTTGAACACGCAAGCACTTAAACATATATTCATGCTACACCTGATGCACTTATTGTCTGACACTGATGTGGAAAATGACACATAACAAGCACAAATTACTGGTTCACCACTTAGTATGTAAATCCGTTTCAATGAACTACTGAATCCAGGAGATATTATATACACACGTTGTGGACATAATATAACACATGTTGTGGGAGAATGCAGTATGGAATGTGCAGTATTTTCTGGGGTGTATAAAGTATGGAGGTCCTGTATATACATGTGGGGTGTATATAGTATGGAAATATAGTGCTTATAAGTTCAGACTGTCTATATGTAAGAGTAGACCGGCATACCACATGAAGTGGGATAATAGTCCCGTTTTAGTTGTATATAAGCACAAGCTGTGGGAGTATATAGTATGGCGTATATAGTCTGTTGTGGTGGGGTGTATATCGTATGGATATACAATATACCCATGTTGTGGGAGTATATAGTATGGCGTATATAGTCTGTTGTGGTGGGGTGTATATCGTATGGATATACAATAGACCCATGTTGTGGGAGTATATAGTATGGCGTATATAGTCTGTTGTGGTGGGGTGTATATGGTATGGATTTACGAGTACAATAGACCCATGCTGTGGGAGAATATAGTATGGCGAATATAGTCTGTTGTGGTGGGGTCTATATGGTATGGATTTACAATAGACCCATGTTGTGGGTTTTATATAGTATGGAGATACTATATACACATGGTGTGGAATATATAATATGCTTTGAGGTGTATATTGTTAGGATGTTCTAAATATACTTACTGTGGGAGTATGCAGTATACAAATAGTGGGAGTATATAGTCGTTTGTACGTTGCATTGAGTGTGGATGTTACTTTATGTTGTGGGAGCATACATATTGGGATATGTAGTATTTTATGGGATGTATAAAGTATAGAGGTATTGAATACACATGTTGTGGGATGTATATAGTAGGGAAATATTGTATATACACGTTCAGTGTACATACAGATAGTGGTAGTACATAATCGGATGTAGGTTGTATAGAGTAGGGGTGTTAGAACGTACTTAATATACATCCTGTGGGATTATACATTCTTGTGTATATAGTCTGTTGTGGTGGGGTTTATATAGTAAGGATATACAATATACCCGTGTAGTGGGGTTTATATACAGGGTGTCCCAAACCAAACGGCCAAACTTCAGGGATCGATAGAGGATTGAAAAACTAAGAAAAAAAGTCCTCTGGCATATGCCTCGTTTTCGCTTCTTTTTTAGAAAATCACAAAAACTGAAAATAGTTGTGCAAAAAGTGTATTTTTTTTTAATAATGTATTTAAATTTCAAAAAACTATTGGCTTTTTGAGTAAACTTAATTTTTTAATTTACGAGGAGTAAATTTAGAAAACATGAATTTTCTCATGCTTTCCTTATCAATAAAACGTCTAGGTTGAGTGTTTAAACTTAAAAAGAAAGGATTAAAATGTTTACTATCATTTTACAAATATGGCTAGATTTACCAACGCTGAATACGCGGACATAGTCTACGTCTACGGATTCTGCGATGACAATGCACGTCAGGCAGTTCGGGAATATCGCAGACGGTTTCCTGACCGAGAAACCCCACACAGAGGTGTTTTTACCAGCACTTTCAGAAGGCTTCGAGAGACTGGATCCTTCTCATGTAATCGTCGTGGAAACCGTATGCAGGCTTTGATGGAAGCCGACCTGAGGCGGAGGGAGAGGATACTGAGGCACTTCAATACCAACCCTTGCACAAGCGTCCGGAGAGCTGCTTCAGTTCTAAGCATACCAAAGACAACCATTTGGCGCACATTAAGGGCTGACCGCAGGCATGCTTACCTTGTACAAAACTTCACGCTGAAAGTTATCATCTATTCCTGGAGAATGACTTACGGGCACTTTTGGAAGATATCCCTTTGGAAACACGGCTTGAGAGCTGGTTTCAACTCAATGGTTGTCCTGCACATTACGGAAGGGCCGTACGAGATTGGTTGGACATCAACTACCCAGGTCGCTGGATAGGACGAGGTGGGCCAGTGCCTTGGCCTCCCCGGACTCCGAACCTCACGCCACTAGATTTCTTCGTGTGGGGATACGTAAAAGAAAATGTCTACCGAGAGCCCGTCCGCACAAGGGATGACCTCATCGAGCGCATCAGAATGGTTTGCAACCAGCTCACCGCAGAACAATGTTAGATGCGATCTGTGAGTACGCGATGTGATGCGTGTATTGCAGCGAGAGGCCAGCACTTCGAACAACATTTAAGTTGACGCTTTAGAAATTAACGATGTAAATTTTAGAGAATGTAAAACCTTCAAAATTTTCAGGTTATTTTTTTTTCACTAAGGTAGACTGACCTATATAAAAACTGAAACATTTATGTTTTCCAAGTAAGAATATTTAATTTTTTTATTAATTTTCTAAATTTTTAATCTTATGATATAGTTGACTCCCGCTTTAGTTTATAGTGTATATCTCGTTTATACTTTGTTAAAAGACAAAAATGAATATGACAAAAGTTACTCTAAATAACAAAATAAACAACTTTTGTTATGTTCATATTTGCCGAAAAACGAATAGAAAACGAAATACCGCTATTTTTAAATTCAGGTACCCCTTACAACCCCCACTCCTGCCCGTCCCTAGAAATGTTAGTATGGCTTGTTATAAGGAAATCGTTAGTGTTAATTCACAAACCGAGTTTTATTTATTTCGGTTGGGTCTTTTGTCCCAAATAAAATTGTTCACTTCAGCTATAGGTTTTAGCGTATATCTCGTTTATAATTCGGTATACGAAAAAAGTGTATATAACAAATGTTACTCTAAATAACAAAATAAACAACTTTTGTTATGTGCATATTTGCCGAAAAACCAATAGGAAACGAAATATCGCTATTTTTAATTTCAGACCTCCCTTATAACCCCCACTCCTGTTCGTCTCAGAGAATATTAGTATAGCCTAAAGTCTAAGTTGGGCTAGTAGTAATATACATACCAAGTTTCATAAAATTCGGTTCAGCCGTTTATGCGTGAAAAGGTAACAAACAAACAAATAAACAAACAGACACCAAAGAAACAAAATGCAGTTATGGTGTCTATGACATGTGAAACGAAAAGTTATCGTGAAATTTAAAAAAAATATACACGTACTGTGGCAGTATGAAGTTTGGCTCTTAAAGTATATTATGGGGTATATATAGTATGGAGAGAATATATAGTATGTTTTGGGGTTCTATTGTATGTTCTGAGGTGCATATTGCATGGTTTTGTTTTGGGGGTGTGAAGTAAGTTCTGTGCTGTATATTGTATGTATACTCTATATACTCGCGTTGTGGGGATTTTATAGTATGGACATACTGTATACACATGTTGTGGGGTGTATGCTGTATGGATGTACTATATACTCATGTTGAGGGAGTATATAGTATGGCGTGTATAGTGTGTTGAGATTATATACTTTGTAGACACTATATTGTGGGTTAAAAATACACACATTTTGAAATTATTCCGTGCAAAATGAATTCTGCAAATACATACCACAATTCTAAACTTCATTTCATAGGAATAAACCAACTAATAGTTTTTATATTTACCAATAATTCACTTGATGTCATACTGGACCGGTGAATCTATTCACCCAATCACTATTTATTTTAAGCTCAATTAGCAATGCTCAGTTTTTATTTTTGTGTATCTATACTGTTTTAATGGATATCAACAATAGATATATTTTTTTCAAAGACAAATACAAAAGTCACCAACGACTGGATGTGAGATAACTCAAACGAATATTTTCTCTGTCTTTAGAGACAATAAATGGGAATAAAATTAAATTAAATTCATTTATTTCTATAAAATGTTAAGATAACATAACATTCCGTTTTCTACACAATCTTGACTTCGATAATGGCTTTATAATAATTTATTTTCATATTATTCACTTGCATTTAATCTAATATAGTACAATCTTTACGAAACTAGCTCAAATCCAAAGGACACTTTTTATAACATTTATCAATTTAATAATTACACATAATGACTTAATTTAGTTAATCTTAAAACCACTCAAAATATATAATTTATATTTTTAAATTATTTACATTAAAATTTGTTAAAAGATCACATGGTTTATGAATAATGAGATACGTCCTAACTTAAAGATACATCGTCCCTCACCATAAATGATTTTTATGACAAATATTTTGTAGTTTCAGCGGAAATGGAACATTTTTAGCAGATTTCCCTTAAGGAAAATCAGCTATTGAGGTCGTACTTTTTCGAAAATCCTACCCAGGAGATGACAAATATGAGGTCCGTTCAAAAATGTATATATATATCTATATATATATATATATATATATATATATATATATATATATACTAGCTAAGGTACCCGGCGATGCCCGGGAAATCATTGCTGACTGACTAATGATGGTATTTTTATAGCAAGAATTCAATGTGTACAATTGCACTTCCCTCCACGATGTACTGTTTTTTCAAAACAGCCAATCCTAAAGTGTAACTATCAGGGTTAATAGAATAGAAATTTTAGTTTTGAAGAATACATGAAAATGGGTTCCTAATCTATCCCTCACGACTTTTTGACTCACGGTTTTTGAATAATTCAAACCATAATCATGGGTAGAATTTATCAAAATTAAATGTCATCTATAATGAACATATTTCCTGCCAAAAATCAAACCAAGCACATATAGTTTTAGCATAGTTTTATACATAAGATTATATTCGTATTAGTAAGCCTCAGTGGAAATCACTTCCCGTCGTGGCAGCATTCCACAGGAAATAACTAAACTCAATTACCTCCCGTCCATTTCCGCTCTCGCAGGAGCGTTCATCGTTGTTTTCCTTAGAATATTGATCCAGAATATTATTTTAATAATTTATCTCCCTGATGGAACTAAATAATAGATCCCTAAACATAATTTCATTTATGTTCAAAAAGCTAGATGAGGGGACGAGAGCCCCCCTGCAACGTAGTAATACTTTAAACATTCATATCGAGTATATATTAAATACCAGAAACGCTCTTATAGTTTATATTCTATTAGAAATAAATAAAAAAGCACTAATAAAATTAATGACTATCCGAATCATATTTGCAACTATCATATAAGACTAAAACATAACATCTTTTGTCATAATATCCATTTATTAAAAACACTTAAATAAGCACTAATAAAATTAATGACTCCCGCAATGGATTTAGCGTATATGCCGTGTTAACTTCATTTACGGCAAAAGTGAATACAACAAAAGATACTTTAAATAACAAAAGTAAACAACTTTTGCTATGTGCACGTTAGCCAAAAAAAAAAAAATAGAAAATGAAAATTGCGAATTTTTATCTCAGGGGCCTATCTTATAACCCCCCACTCCCGTTTGAACCTAAACATTTTAATATAGCTTATAATCATGGAAGAATTATTGCTAATTCGCATACCAAGTTCTGTTAAATTCGGTTCAATCGTTTCGCTCAACAAAATTGTTGGCTTCCGCTTTAGATTGTAACGCATATCTCGTTTATGTTATACAGCAAAAGTGAACATTACCAAAGTGACTTTAAATAACAAAATAAACAACTTTTGTCATGTGCATATTTGCAGAAAAACCAGTAGAAAAAGAAATATTGCTATTTTTAATTTCAGGCCTCCCTTATAGCCCCCACTCCTGCCCGTCCCTAGAAATATTGGTATGGCTTATGATAATTAAGGCGTCAGAGATAATACACATATCGAGTTTTATTTAGTTCGGTGGAGTCTTTTGTGCCAAATAATATTCTTGACACCCGCTATAATTTTTAGCGTATAACGCCTTTATAATTCGGTATTTGACGATAGTGTATATAACAAAAGTTTCTCTAAATAACAAAATAAACAACTTTTCTTATGTGCATATTTGCCGAAACACCAATAGGAAACGGAATATCACTATTTTTAATTTCAGGCGTCCCTTATAACCCCCACTCCTGCCCGTCCATATAAATGATGGTATGGCTTATTATAATGAAGGCCTCACTGATAATACACATACCGAGTTTTATTTAGTTTGGTTGAGTCTTTTTTGGCAAATAATATTGTTGACTCCTGCTATAATTTTTAGCGTATAACGCATTTAAACTTCGGTATACGACAAAAGTGTATATAACAAAAGTTACTCTAAATAACAAAATAAACAACTTTTGTTATGTGCATATTTGCCGAAAAACCAATAGAAAACGAAATATCGCTATTTTTAATTTCAGGTCTCCTTTATATCCCCCACTCCTGTTTGTCATAGAGAATATTAATATAGCCTAAAGTCTAAGTTGGGCTATTAGTAATATACATACCAAGTTTCATAAAATTCGGTTCAGCCGTTTATGCGTGAAAAGGTAACAAACAAACAAACATACACGAAAGAAACAAAATGCAGATATGGTGTCTATGACATGTGAAACGAAAAGTTATCGTGAAATTTCGCGAAAAAAATCAATGTACAGACAGAGGTTAAAATTTTATATATATATATATATATATATATATATATATATATATATATATATATATATATATATGTATATGTCTGTTAACGCTCTAGCGGTCGCAATTTTTGTTTGATCGTTGCGAAACTCGATATTGAACCCTTTTATGTAAAAGACAGATGAAATTCGTTAATGGCTGAAATCGGACTAGAGGGAGGGGGGATTTTCGAAATTTCAAAATATCTCCGTTATTATGCATCGGATCGAAAAATTGTATAGAACCAATCTTATTGCAAATTAAATTTACTATAAATTATGATATGTACATTTATTCTATATCTTGAATATTAACCGAGATATTTGCATATTTATGAAGTCTGTGGTCGGGTATAATTCGGATTACGTCGACCATCTTCGTCATTTCTCGGCTCAGGCGGAAGCTTCTTCTGGCCTGGCGTTTCTGACCTTACCTTACCTTCCTTACTTTGTGAGATTTATGCAAATACGTTCTCTTCATCCGCCTCCCCCCCCTTCTTTAGTTCTTGGACTACTAAAATTTGAGTTATTAAAATATAAATTATTCTTACAAGTCAGAAGCCGTTTCAGTTGGGAATTTATTTTAATTAACTGAAAGATTTCTCATTATCTAATCACGGTGGTATTGTGTTACCAGTATGCAGATTTCTCAATTGTAAAACTTCACAGGGGAAATCTGCTTAGTTTACGCACCCCTGCGTGACGGACTTTTTTATTGTATTCATCTTGTCTATAGAAACATCCTTCAGACATGAAGTTCTCTCGTTCATTTTTAGACAGAGAATACTTCTTAATAGATCTGGCAGAGCGTTAAAGTGATTTACTATTGAAAATGATATGCTATTCTAGAAATATTTATGTTTATGGTTGAATAGATGTTATGAATCGAGGCTTAGTTATTTTATACGACCAACAATATTAGCCAATTTCCTTCTGATATATTCTGTAACACCAAAGTGGTGCTAATTAACATATGAAGTTTTTCATTTTTACTCCATTTCAATCACGAATACAATGGAGTTCAAGTTAAAATTGTTAGCTGTAATTATTATAAACACATAATTTTAAAATGTTGTGGATACCCGGACACATGGATATTACCAGCAGACCTCAACAAGATTGTACACACAAATTCTTAAAGACTGACTACTGGTTACGTACTGACAACTAACTATTGGAAATAAAACGCAATGCTACTGGAAGGTCAAAGAGACAATACGTAGATTCAAAATCTAGACGAGACTACGTATTGGACATACATACCTGACACATTCTACCTTAATGAACAGAAAAGACAAGCCTACTTGTACTCATTAAACTAACTATAAAACACCTACTAACAGAATGCAGATTACGAACTAACTTAAACATTCCACAGACTTGAGCGAACTACTGACTGACGGTAGCCCAATTGCCACAATTCTGATATTATTTTTTTTGAATGGGTGGTTAGGCAATATTTAATAACACATTTTAGCATATTTCCCTTAAGTGAAATCAGCAATTGAGGCCGTACTCATGACGCGTATTTCGAAATTTTTCTTCAAATGTCTATCGATCCTACCCATGAAATGGCGAAAATGGGGTCCGTTCAAAACTGTATATATATTTATTTATCTATCTATATATTTGTCTGTTTCCGCTCTAGTGGTCGCAATTTTTGTCTTATCGTTGCCAAACTTGATATTTAGTCGTTTTATGTAAAAATAAAGATCAAGTTCGTTAACGGCTGAAATCGGACCAGTGGGAGGGGGGTTTAGAAGGGAGGTTTTTTGAAAATTCGAAATAGCTCCGTTGCCATACGTTGGATCAAAAAATGGTATAGAACAAATCTTATTACAAATTAAATTTACTATAAATACTGTTTTATACATTTATTCTCTATCTTCAATATTAACCGAGATATTTGCATTTGTATTAAATGTGGGCCGATAACGAACGTTTCAGGCCAAAGGCTAGTTCGGCCCTAACTGTTCGGCTCTCGTATGCAAATTTCTCTATTGTAAAACTTCACGTGGGAAATCTGCTTAGTTTACGCATCCCCTGCGTGACGGAGTTTTAAAATTTATATTTTTGTGTGTGTCTTCATGATTAAATGAGTGTGATACATTCGTGTTTTTATGAACTGTTGCTATTGAAGTTACGAAATTTTCATCTATCTTCTTTATTTAGAACTCTTCGTTGTTCTACGTTTGTGTCCGTGTTTATTATTTCTATTTATGCTGTTTTCCGTTCTTTTAGTTTTGTTCTTTATATTATTTGGTACTTTCCATTTTTTGTTATTTTGTATACTTGTTCTTTTCTCCCAATTCTTAATCTTTATTCACTTCTTCCAAGTGGCCGTCGTTGTGGAGCTCTCTATAATAAATAAATAAATATTATTATTATTTTCGTGAAAATGTTATCAGAAAAAAATTTAGCAAACCACAAATATACGGAACGTATTTGGCACTCTGTCAGGTGCTGCCTAACAGTGGGGTAAAATGGGAAGCGGAATGGCATCTGACAGACACAAAACTACGAGAAATAAAAAACACTATTCGTGAATGGCTGTCCAGTAATCAGGATACTAGAAGAGAAGAAGTAGTCCTTGCTCGTTTGAGGCACGGCCATTCACGGATAACACACGGACACCTCATGACTAGGGCTGAACCACTATTATGTACACTCTGCAATACACAACTGACTATCAAACACTTACTTACAGACTGCAGACTAATAACTGACAAGAACTTACCCACCAACCTATCTGAACTACTACACGACGAGAGCCCATACATTACAAAAGTCATGAAACACTTCAAAGACACACACATTTACAACCAGATATAACATTAAATAATATAATAATAATAAATAGACTGCAATAATATCCACTGGAGAAAAAATAAATTACCGTATTTTTACCTACCTCTGTAGATTTTTTAACCTTTTTTATTGGTTTTTATAAGGTGGCTTTACCTCTACTATTTTAGAATCATTACAAGAAAATGTGTGAATCGCTTAAATTGCGACACACCTAAATAAACTAAATAAATAAATAAATGTTAGGTGCTGCCATCTGGAGTGCCTTGGGCGAACCAAATAGTTTCGTGTGATTTTTGTGAGTAAGAACACCACATTTAACAACAGATTCTCTAAACTCTGACAAAGTGCAGGCCGGTTTTGGTAAAATAAAAAAAGAACATAAGATATAATAATAAAAATCCGTCACGCAGGGGATGCGTAAACTAACCAGATTTCCCACGTAGTAGTAATAGATAAATATACATACTGCTAACTCAACACCACCATGAATAAATACAAACGGAAATAAGAAATGTTTCATCCAATTTTAATAAACTGCCGGCAGGAAGCGTTAGGTTAGAAATGTAAACAAACGGGTCTCCTCGCCTTACACCGGAAAGAAAAACAATTACTGAAATATATCAGAATATAACGTATTAATTTGATTGAGAACTATTTACTATATCTAATACTCTACTGGAAAATATTTGCATGTATCTCGTATAATAAAGGTCTCTTCAATACAATTTTTGGTATTTAAACTTCGAATAATGTAATTTATTATGTAGCAGAGTATTGTTTATGTAACATGAGTAGAAGTGGCGGTTTGCTTATGGCTGAAAACTAAAAAATGCAAATATCTCGGTTAATATTCAATATATTGAATAAAAGTATATAACAATATTTATAGTAAATTTAATTTTCAATAAGAATAATTCTATACAATTTTTCGATCCGACCTATGGTAACGGAGATATTTCAAATTTTCGAAAATCCTCCCCTCTAAACCCCCCCCCCCTCCCCCTGGCCCGATTTCAGCCGTTAACGAACTTGATCTTTCTTTTTACATAAAACGACTAAATATCGAGTTTGGTAACGATTAAACAATAATTGCGACCGCTAGAGCGGTAACAGACAAATATATATATATATATATATATATATATATATATATATATGTATATATATGTATACATATATATATATAATTGTAACCTCTGTCTGTACATTAATTTTTTTCACGAAATTTCACGATAACTTTTCGTTTCACATGTCATAGACACCATAACTGCATTTTGTTTCTTTGGTGTCTGTTTGTTTGTTTATTTGTTTGTTTGTTTGTTACATTTTCACGCATAAACGGCTGAACCGAATTTTATGAAACTTGGTATGTATATTACTACTAACCCAACTTAGACTTTAGGCTATATTAATATCCTCTGAGACGTACAGGAGTGGGGGTTATAAGGGAAGCGAGAAATTAAAAATAGCGATATTTTGATTCCCTTTGGTTTTTCGGCAAATATAAAAATAACAAAAGTTGTTTATTTTGTTATTTAGAGTAACGTTTGTTATATACACTTTCGTCGTATACCGAGTTATAAACGAGATATACGCTAAAACCTATAGAGGAAGTGAACTATTTTATATGGCAAAAACGAATCAACCAAACTAAATAAAACTCGGTATGTGTATTAGCACTAACGATTTCCTTATAATAAGCCATACTAACATTTCCTGGGACGGGCAGGAGTGGGGGTTATAAGGGAGGCCTGAAATTAAAAATAGAGATATTTCGTTTCCTATTGGTTTTTCCGCAAATATAAACATAACAAATGTTGTCTATTTTGTTATTTGGAGTAACTTTTGTTATATACACTTTTGTCGTATACATAAGTATAAATGAGTTATACGTTAAAACTTTAGCGGGCACTAACGGCTGAACCGAACTTAACAAAGCTCGGTATGTCAATTAGCATTAATTCTTCCATGATTATAGACTATATTAAAATTTTTAGGTTCGAACGGGAGGGGATTATAAGGGAGGCCTGAAATAAAAATTCACCATATTTACATGTATAAGAGACGGGAAATATAAAAATATCGAAGACTGTGAAGCCTTATCGAACAAATAATTCTATTATTAGCAAATCCACGGGAAAGACGGGTATCAATCCTAAACACTGGGACGGGTAAATGTCAAAATATTGTGCAATGTAAAGCCTGCTAAAAAATACCATCACCATTCAGCCTCAAATGAATTCCCGGGCGAAGCCGGGTATCTGAGCTAGTATATATATATACAGTTTTGAACGGACCTCATTTTCGTCATCTCCTGGGTAGGATCGATGGACATTTGAAGAAAAATTTCGAAAATCGCGCCCTTAAGGGAAATCTGCTAAAAATATATACACATACTCCTCCGATTTTGTGGAAGAAATATGTTTTAAATGCGTTAAACTCATTTTCCGATTTACAATAAAATGTCTCCCAATTGCCTTTGAATAACTATTCCATAATGTGATATTTAGACTTTGATTAGACTATTTTCTTTGTTCTACAGACATTTTTTTTTTAACTATATTGCTATCCTTTGAAGATATATTACATACATTGTTACAAATCAGTTTCAGTTGTCTAGATGTTTCTATGACCTCACTCGTGTGGAAGGTTTGTTTCTGAGCGTAACAATGAACGAGAATTTCATAAATTTAAGTAAAAAGTGTGTTTCTATAAATTTATTACTTTAGCAAACACTTATAGAAGTTTTAATGTTATAAATTAATGTTATTAGAGGATTGGCCCCTGAAGAGGTAGTTTATAGGCCGAGTAACATGTGGAGCAAGTTAGCGTCTGCGTGGAGAGAAAAGGTTTTTCTTTTTGGTGACCCTAGCCATTGAACTATGTAGAAAATTGGAATATTGCTTCAAAAAAACATACATGCTATAAAAGTTATGAATATTATTTCAAAATTGAGCCCATGAAATTTACAACAAATTTCATGTAATACGACTTCATCTCTTTGTAAAACCAGCTGTACACCGTGACAAACTTTCCTGTATTCAATATAAGAAAAAACGGGTATAACAATACTTTACACATTTCCGTGGAAGGTTGATGACTTTCCGTTATTGTTTTGTGGTAAAACTATTAGAAACGTCTGTCGGATTTGAAAGGTTGTGAGTATTGACAAGAACTTTCGTCCAGTACCTGTTTGCCATTGTGTCGTACTTACTTCCCTTGGGCAACGGTTTGCGAAGAGAATTGTTTTCGTTACGGCATCCCTTCGCAAGTTATAGAATGAGTGTGTGGGGTGAGTTCAACGCACCTAGGGGATGGACAAATAGTTCATGTCTTCCAAATGAGAAGGGTTTGAAGGACCGCAAATCCCGTACCTGCTGTTTGCGAGTCTGTTTTCTTCCCTTTGCCAAAAACCCTTTGACATGTTTAGAGAAGTGTTTCCAAAATGGGATACGCCTAGGAATCCTTCCCAGAAAGCTTTCCCCAGAAAATCCCAATGACCGTACCGTAAAGATAGCAGAAGGTTTGACAAACTAAAACAACATTGCCTAAATAAACTATCTACAGGTTGCCGGTTGACTCTGCTCAAGTAGTTGTATTCGCAGGCTGACCCAGGTAACCGTTCCCATGAACACTTGAACCCTGACTTTGACGGGAACGAACAAGACGTTAGGGCCACATAAACATGTACTGGAATCGTGTTGTTTTTCGCTCAAGACCAACCAACAACAAGTGCACCAGAAATAGCGTAGAGAATACCACTATAAGCCAAAATGGACAGAAAGACATTTCCCATGAACATGCATTAGCTACCTTATGATTATCAGCATTTTAGCCCTTATTGTCCATAGCGGAAATCAGCTATTGGGGTTGGGCTTAGTACGGCATTTTTGAAGAAAAAATAATCTTCAAATGTCCTTCGATCCTAAATAGTGATGACAAAAATTAGGTCCAGTCTAACTATATATATATTTCTGCTGAAGATCTAGCAGTTGTAAGTTGATAGTCATGAAACTGCATATTTACACGTTTTGTGTAAAACTGAAGATCTAGTTCGTTAACGGTTGGAAATAGAGCTGTGGAGGTTTAGAGAGAAATTTAAAAAAAATCAAATTATCTCCTTTATCATTATAGAAAATTTTATAGAACCAACCTCATTCCAGATTTAAGAGTCTATAAACGTTTAAACAAATGCTACTTTTAGCAGATTAGCAGACCTTAAGGGAAATCAGCTATTGAGGTTGTACTGATAGCGCGATTTTCGAAACTTTTCTTCAAATGTCCAACGATCCTACTCAGGAGATGACGAAAATGAGGTCCACTCAAAATTTTATATATATATATTTGTCTGTTAACGCTCTAGTGGTCGCAATTTTTGTTTGATCGTTACCAATCTCGATATTTAAACATTTTATGCAAAAAGTCAGATCAAGTTCGTTAATGGCTTAAAGTTTAGGGGGGGATTTTCGAAAATTCGAAATATTACCGTTACCATACGTCTGATCACAAACGGGTATAGAACCAATCTTATATTGGCATATATAGATATATATATAGATATTGGCATTTTTATTAAATTTGGGCCAATAACGTACGACGGAATTTCCCTCCAAAAGCTTGTTCTGCTCTCCTATGGAGATTTCTCCATTGTATAACTTCACGTGGAAAATCTGTTTAGTTTATGCAGCCCCTGCGTGACAGACTTGTCTCAATCATGGACTACTTTCCAAATTTTTGCACTTTATAGTTTTCAGTTTACCCCACTCTCTTACTTTTTAACAATAAGCTACTCTTTCATGAACTACTTTATCGGAAGATTAAATGCCAAATGTTGTCTCCATTGAACTTTTTCTGGACAGAAACATGCAAATATACGAAAATGTTTATTTGATGTGTACCGTATTCAATATTTAATTTTTCATATTCGTTAATGGCTGAAATCGTATCCAAACTGGGGTGAAAGAGTGGATCGAAATTTCAAAATATCTTCTTTATTATAACTCGGGTCGAAATATTTTATTGGATCAATCTTGCTAAGCTATTGATGTTTTACCCATTTTTCTAACTAATATATCAATAGAAACTAACTGATATAATTCGTTTTTTCTTGGTTTTAGCCTTCCGTAATCCCTTCTCCCTTCTACTGACCGGATTTTTTTTCTTAGAAATAGAAAATATATGATAAGGGGAGAAGAATAGGGACCGCATGGGAAATATGCTTAGTTCACGCAACTCCTGACATAAGCGCGCAGAGAACAACACATTTTACCTGTTCCTTGCATTCTTGCTTCTCAAACAAGCCTTCAATTCAGTTTGGCAAAGATAAATGTAATGTTTCAAAGAACAACATAAAACACATAAAAAGGGATATAGGACATTTAATGCCAAATACTCTCAACAAGTTTGTTAAACGTGTTTTCCTGGTGCGCTTCGGGCTATTATTTCTGTCTCTTTTTATTTGACGGTGAATAAATAATTTAGAATAAAGAGATCATTTGTAATGTATAAAATCTGGAATAAAAATATTTTTATGTGAAGTGGCTAAAAGATATCGTTTCAGAGGAAATGCAGTTGTAAAGAGTTATGTATAATATACACTACTTTGTGCATTTCAAATAGGTTGTGAATTTTTATAATAATATTCAGTCTCCTCATTTGTTTTTTTTTTTGGTGGGGGTGGGGTGGTTTATCTTCTTGTATAACTTTAAGATGGCTAAGAACGTTTTAGCTGATTCCCATTAAATAGAATCAGCTATTGGGGTTGTGACGCTATTTTCGAAAAATGTCTTCAAATGTTCTCTCAAATGATGGATGAGGGATTTGGAAATTTAAAATATCTCCGTTATTGTAAGTCGGGTCGAAAAATTGTATATAACCAATCATATTGGAAATTAAATTACCTATTAATTTTGTTAAATACATATATTCTCTATCATGAATATTAACTAAGATATTTGTTTTTTTTTAGTTTTCATACCGTTTCCGAAGCTTTTCGCTCTAAACGTTAGCCTAGGAAAAAGTTGAGTTAAACGAAAAGTTTAAGACTGTGTGACAGACAGTTCGTGTGATAAACGGATGAAATCCAGAACATCGTGTGAAGTAAACGCCCTTAGTCTAGTGTTTCCCAAACACTCTTCGGAAACGGCTGTGAAGTTCATTTGACAAAAGTCAGTTTGACAAAACTCTTTTTAACAAATATCTTTGAAACAAGGCAGTTTTGCCTTAATTCCAATCGTTCCAACGCTTCTTCACGTTGTTGATGAGTCACCGTAAGTACGAAAACGATAAACCAAACTCCCACCAACCGAAACAAGTCAATCGGTGTATAACCTTGTAAAGTTAACCCTAGAACTACCAAGGGGGGGCTCCTTGAGCCCACAACTTTTTGTTTTTGTTCCCTATCACCCAATTTTAATGGGATATTTTGGATATTTTATGTATTCCTCAGAAAAACATCCTAGAGTGAGGGCATAACAATAAAATTAAATAAAAAAATTTCTATGTTGATAATTTTTTTTTTTTTTAGACGTATGGGCTCGAGGAGCCCCCCCCCCTTGGTAATGCAAGGGGTAGTTATACACTTAAGTACCAAGGGGGGGGGGGCTCCTCGAGCCCACTGATATTTAATACTACTTTTAACTAGTAATTCAAGTGTTATTAATTATATTGCTCAAATAATAATTACTTTGATGTAATTTTAACATACACAAACCTTCTCAAGTTTTTTTTTAATAAAAAAAAAAATATAAATAAACCCCAAATAATTTTTTTTTAAATAAAAAAAAAAATTACTGAGATGGTTATAATTATTGCTCCTGGTAGGTACTTTTTTAGAAAAGAGAAGATTTTCTAGGTTGTTCCCAACTAGGGGAACAGTTAGTCCATGCTGCATCCTGGATAAACACTAGGAAAAAAATTATTGTGCAAAAGCACCGATAATTGCATTACGAATCTGATAATTAGATTTTCTTAAATTATTATTCTATTATAATGTTATAATAACTTAGATATAGATAACTTTTTATTCTAACAATGTTTAGATATGTTCCTCCAGTAGAATAAAATTACATTTAATTTAAAGTCATCCTTTTTTCCCCATCCGAACTTTTTTTTTTAATTTATTTTTATTTTTGTATTTAATTTTTTTTTTCACAGGTGTCATAAGAAACGTTCATTAAACATAATTCAATAGAAATAAAATTTTTAAAAAAATTATAGAACCAAAATAAAAGGTTTTTAAGGTTGTGGGCTCGAGGAGCCCCCCCCCTTGGTAATCCATGCGACCTGGGAGAGGTCGGTAATACTAGGGTTAAGTTTCAAAATCCCATTTTCAGTGATGATACGTTTGGGTTACTTCGTTTTGACTTTTCGGGTCTCTTCAGCTAGGCGTTTGCTAAACGTGAGCTTTTTGCTCCAAACGTTAGCCTAGGACAAAGTTGAGTTAAACGAAAAGTTTAAGACTGTGTGATAAACAGTTCGTGTGATAAACGGATGGAATCCAGAACATCGTATGAACTAAACGTCGTGTAGTCTAGTGTTCTCCGTAATTATGTTTCGGATCGTAAACTATTATAGAATCAATCTTGTTAACTATTATAGTTCTACAATCGTTGTTCTGCACATCATTTTTAGCAGATTTCCCTTAAGGGAAATCAGCTATTGAGGTCGTACTCATGATGCGAGTTTCGAAAAATTTCTTCAAATGTCCATCGATCCTACCCAGGAGATGACGAAAATGAGGTCCGTTCAAAATTATATATATATAATATATATATATATATATATATATATAGATATATATATATATATATATATATATTTGTCTGTTAACGCTCTAGCGGACGCAATTCTTGTTTGATCTTTACCAAACTCGGAATTTAATCGGTTCATGTAAAAAGGAAGATCAAGTTCGTTAATGGCTGAAATCGGACCAGTGAGAGGGGGGGTTTAGAGGGGGGGATTTTTGAAAATTTAAAATATCTCCGTTATTATGCGTCGGATCGAAAATTGTATATCAAAAATCTTATTGCAAATTAAATTTACTATAAATATTGTTCTATTCATTTATACTGTATCTTGAATATTAACCGAGATAATTGCATTTGTATTCTGCGTGATACTGGTCACCAGTAGGCTATGTTCGAACTTTCCGGCGACAGCTCTGGCGGCCGTTTCTATAACTTCGCCCCTCGTGAATAGGTTTAGAGGTTTCTTACTACTACAGTTGTTATTAGGCAGATTTCCCTATTGTAAAACTTCACGTGGGAAATCTGCTTAGTTTACGCAGCCCCTGCGTGACGGACTTTTTGATTAATCGTTTCGAAGGGGGGAGGGAAAATATCTCCGTTATTATACGTCTCATCGAAAAGTTATATCGTACATTTCATTTTGCAAATCGATGTTGTTCTTTAAGTATTTTATCTATTGTGGATATTAACCGAAATGTTAACAGGACTTCAGTAAACTCCTACTCATGTCATATTAACGTATAATAATCTGTTATATCATGAAATACTTTATTGGAAGCTTACATACAACAAAAATGTGATAGTACCAATCTTTTTAAACTATTGATGCTCTAAAATAGTTTGAATGTCATTTATTTTAAGTTGTAAACATTAAGCGACTTATTCGTACTTTCTTATCTTCTGCACATGGGTTGTAGAAATGCTGCTTAAATTATTCAGACCTAACGTAAAGGACTTATTGGCTATAAGATGCATTAGAGATATTTTTTTTAAACATTATTTATGTTTAGTCCAATTCTCAAAATAATTCCACTAAGGAAAGCGTATCCCAATGAGTACTTTCCAATTGTCACAGCTGGATGAACTTCCCACCAAGTTATTGCTTTCTCGTCCCACTTCCATATGGCCTGGTAGCTCGCCTTCCTCGAAACTAGCTCAAATAAAAAAAAAAAAAAGTAAAATGTTTACCAACCGAGAAGGCCTAGGTGCAATATAACTGTCACACAGAGCCGGTGATGGGGCTACTAGTGAAAGGTTCTCCGAAACTGCTTCCAGGATACCCCATCAGCTGAGCGTGTCCTTTTCCTTTCTATGCAGGACACTCACCCCTCCGGATGGTGGCAGGACCTATCTACAGGACAATGAGATAGTTCTCTAATAGAATCGGACCCACAACTTGAGGCCGTTCACCTTCAGTGGATCTTCTCACTTTCTGAACAACTTTCAACCAGAGCTAACTATTTTTGGGTTAGACAATATTGTAAATACTTGTCAAAGCGTTTCTCATTAAGCAGATCTTCATGAAGATAATTCATCAAATATATACACATATATATATTTTTTTTCATTTATTTCCTTTCTGAACCAACCCTACAGGAAGGGAATTTATTTGACACACGTATACAAATTTGTACGTAACATGGGCTTGATACATAATAACATTTTTTTTTTTTTATTACAATGAATAATATAAAATATTCGTTAATAAAAATTATCTACAACAGAAAAAAGAGAAGAAAAGCAAATGTAAGTTTCAATGATGATTTAAATTAACAGTAGTGGTGTTTTAAATAATTCATGCAGCTACACATTTATTCAGCATACGTTTTTTAATTGTGTGTTGTATTTATAAAGCAGAAGTTTTTTCTCAACTGGCCATTTATCTTTTTGTCGTTTTACTTCAGTTTTAAATTCTTTTCTTTGGTCCGTTGGTAGTCTAAAGTCATAGAGCAAGTGCCTGTAAGTCTGTTCAGTAAAAAATTCTTATATGTCAGTGTATATACGAGTGTATATATATATATATATAGAAATATCTATATATATATATCTATATATATATATAAAATTGTAACCTCTGTCTGTACATTGATTTTTTTCACGAAATTTCACGATAACTTTTCGTTTCACATGTCATAGACACCATAACTGCATTTTGTTTCTTTGGTGTCTGTTTGTTTGTTTGTTGTTTATTTGTTTGTTTGTTTGTTTGTTACCTTTTCACGCATAAACGGCTGAACCGAATTTTATGAAACTTGGTATGTGTATTACTACTAACCCAACTTAGACTTTAGGCTATATTAATATCCTCTGAGACGAACAGGAGTGGGGGTTATAGGGGAAGCCTGAAATTAAAAATAGCGATATTTCGTTTCCTATTGGTTTTTCGGCAATTATGCACATAACAAAAGTTGTTTATTTTGTTATTTAGAGTAACTTTTGTGATATACCTTTTTTTCGTATACCGAATTATAAACGAGATATACGCTAAAACCTATAGCAGAAGTGAACAATGTTATTTGGGACAAACGACCCAACCGATTTAAATTAAATTCCGTATGTGAATTAACACTAACTCCATCATGTTAATAAGCTGTACCATTATTTCTAGGGACGGGCAGGAGTGGGGGTAAAAGGGAGGCCTGAAAATAAAAATAGCAATATTTCGTTTCCTACAGAATTTTAGGCAAATTATGCTCATAACAAAAGTTGTTTATTTTGTTATTTGGAGTAACTTTTATCATATTCACTTTTGTCGTATACCGAATTATAAACGAGATATACGCTAAAACCATATAGCGGAAGTGAACAATTTTATTTGGGACAAAAGACCCAAACCGAAAAAATAAATAAAAACTCGGTACTGTGCATTAGCACTAACGCTTTCATTATAATAAGCCATACCAAACAATTTCTAGGGACGGGCAGGAGTGGGGGTTATTAAGGGAGGCCTTGAAATTAATAATAGTTTGATATTTCGTTTTTCTTATTGAGGGTTTCGAGGCAAATATGCTACAACTAAAAACAAAAAGTTGTTATATTTTGTTATTTAGACGAAATATTGCTCAAACAATTTCTTTTCAATATGAACTACCAGGTACAAACACCTGGAGAAAAATTAATTTTTAATGTAATGATTAAATATTTTGGCGTCCTTAATAGTTAAAATCTATGGCACAATGCCACAGGAACAACGTAACTGTGAAATATGACAATATGGAAGGACAGTGAAGTCTTACATAAAAAAAATTAATTTATTATTGTCTTAAACAAATCACGTAACAACAAATCCACAGAAACGACGGTGTATTAAACCCGATATAACAACTAGGGATCGGGTAAATGTCAAAAATATTGTGCAAAGTTCAAGCCTTGCCAAAAAAATATCATTCACCATTCAGCCTCAAATGAATATCCCGGGCGAAGCCGGGTATCTGAGCTAGTATATATATATATCTATATATATATAAAATTGTAAACCTCTGTCTTGTACATTGATTTTTTTCGCGAAAATTTCACGATAAACTTTTCGTTTCACATGTCATAGACACCATAAACGGCATTTTGTTTCTGTGGTTGTTGTTTGTTTGTTTGTTTGTTTTTTGTTTGTTTGTTTATTTGTTTGTTTGTTTGGTTTGTTACCTTTTCACGCTTTAAACGGCTGAACCGAATTTTATGAAACATTGTATGTTTATTACTACTAGCCCAACTTAGACTTTAGGCTATATTAATTTTCGCTGAGACGAACAGGAGTGGGGGTTATAAGGGGAGGCCTGATATTAAAAGTCGCCGATATTTCGTTTTCTATTGGTTTTTTGTCCAAAATGTGCACATAACAAAAGTTGTTTATTTTGTTATTTAGGGGAGTAAATCTTTTGTTATATACACTTTGTCGTATACCTAAGTATAAAGGCGTTATATCGCTAAAAATGATAGCGGAAAGTCAACAATTTTCTATGGCACAAAAAGACTCAACCGAACTTAACCAAACTCGGTATGTGGAATTAGCACTTTCGTCTTCCTTATTATAAGCCATACTAACATTTCTAGGGGACGGGCAGGAGGTGGGGGTTATAAGTGAGGCCTGAAATTAAAAATAGTGATATTTCGTTTTCCTATTGGGTTTTTGGCAAATATGACACATAACAAAAGTTGTTTATTTTGTTATTTAGAGAAAACTTGTGTTATATACACTTTTGTCGTATACCTAATTATAAAGGCGTTATACGCCACAAAAGTGATTGCAGAAGTAAACAATTTTATTTGGCAACAACGACTCAACCGAACCAAACCAAACTCATATGTGAATTATACTAACGTCTTCCCTTATAATAAGCCATACTAACATTTATAGGGACGGGCAGGAGTGGGGGTTATAAAGGGAGGCCTGAATTAAAAATTAGTGTTAATTTCGTTTCCTATTGGTTTTTCGCAAATATGCACATAAACAAAGTTATTTATTTTATGAGGTATTTTAGGTGGAAAATTTGATCAACAATTCATTCTAATTGGAACTACCAGGTACCTCACCGGGAAAAATTAATTCAAATGTATGTTAATATTTTGTGCTTAATTTTCAAATCTATGCATAATGAACAGGAGACGGGAAATATGGCAATATAACAAAATATGAAATAAGACAATATGGATTACATTGAAGTCTTACATAAAAAAATAATTTTATTATTAACAAATCCACAAAGCACGGGTATTTAAACTAAACCACTGGGACGGGTAAATGTCAAAACATTGTGCAAAGTAAAAGCTTGCCAAAAAAAATACCATCACCATTCACTCTCAAATGAATTCCCGAGCGAAGCCGGGTATCTGAGCTAGTATATATATATATATATAAAATTGTAACCTCTGTCTGTACATTGATTTTTTTCGCGAAATTTCACGATAACTTTTCGTTTCACATGTCATAGACACCATAACTGCATTTTGTTTCTTTGGTGTATGTTTGTTTGTTTGTTTGTTTGTTTGTTTGTTTGTTTGTTTGTTTGTTACCTTTTCACGCATAAACGGCTGAACCGAATTTTATGAAACTTGGTATGTATATTACTACTAACCCAACTTAGACTTTAGGCTATATCAATATTCTCTGAGACGAACAGGAGTGGGGGTTATGAGGGAAGCCTGAAATTAAAAATAGCGATATTTCGATTCCTATTGGTTTTTCGGCAAATATAAAAGTAAAAAGTTGTTTATTTTGTTATTTAGAGTAACTTTTGTTATATACACTTTTGTCGTATACCTAAGTATAAACGAGATATACGCAAAAACCTGTAACGAATGTGAACAATTTTATTTGAGACGAAAGACGCAACCGAAATGAATAAAACTCGGTATGTGTATTAGCACTAACGCTTTTATTATAATAAGCCATACTAACATTTCTAGGGACGGGCAGGAGTGGGGGTTATAAGGGAGGCCTGAAATTAAAAATAGCTATATTTCGTTTCCTATTGGGTTTTCGGCAAATATGAACATAACAAAAGTTATTTATTTTGATATTTAGAGTAACTTTTGTGTGCATTCACTTTTGTCGTAAAATGAAGTAAACACGGGATATACGCTAAACGGGAGTCAATAATTATATTAGTACTTATTTAAGGGGTTTTAATAAATGAATATTATGACAAATGATGTTATGTTTTCGTCTTATATGATAGTTCAAAGTATGATTCGGATTAGTGAGGTTATAAATCTTCGTCATCCCCTCCTCATTTATTTATTTTTCCTAGAAAATAACTTTGTTATTTATTTCCAATAGAAATATAAACTATAAGAGCATTTACATTATTTAATTTCTATAATGTACCTTGAAGTTATTGAAACAAATATCTAATATAATAACAATTAAACGTTAATGGTAATGTCATTATGACAAAAAACAATATGCGTTTAAACTCGATATGATATTTTCAGGGTACCACTATTATTTAATTTCATCCGGTAGATAAATTATAAAATAATGTTTTGCATCAATAATTTAAGGAGAAGAATGTTGAGAAGTCTCATGCGGGAGCGGAAGATGACGGGACCAGTTAATTGAGTTAACTTATTTCCCGTCTGGCATTCCTGGAAGCGATTTCCAGTGAGATTCACTATTCAAATATAATCTTACGTGCAAAACTTTGCCTATACTATGTGAGCTCGGATTGGCTTTTGAAAGGAAATATGTTCATTATAGATGATATTTAATTGTAATAAATGCTACCCATGATTATGGTTTGAACAGTGAAGTCTTACATAAAAAATTAATTTTAGTATTAAAAAATGCCAACAACGGGTATCAATCTTAAATACTGGCACGGGTAAATGTCAAAATATTGTGCAATGTAAAGCCTGCTAAAATGTACCATCACCATACAGCCACAAATGAATTCCCGGGCGAAGCCGGGTATCTGAGCTAGTATATATATATATATATATATATATATATATATATATATATACATATATGTAGGCTTTAATGCATAAACTTTGAGAGATGATTCTAGAAACAATTTTCAACAAAAAAGTTCATATATGATCCTGTCCAATATTCACTTGCTTTGGAGATATAGTTTATTCGAATTGGAGTTATTTATTCCCATATAACAAGATATAGCTCCATAAATTATTTCAAGATTGGAAATCTGAGTTTAGCATTCTAAAGAACAATCAATATATTGCCCCAATAATAACCACTTGCCATTTTAATAGATGAACTAAGAGAGTACAAAGGGAATAAGTAGTACATTTTGTTTCTCTGTAAACTTTCCTCTTTTATTTTTCCACTATCAGAAAAAAATATGTTATCACCCAAAGTTCAGAAAACTTCTACATTTAGCAAGCTGCAAATCTATCCATTTCGTTTTCAAGTCCCAATAATATTGTTCACCGTAAGGATATTCTAAATTTCAAAAACGGATTTTCTTGCAGCACTGCCGTAGTGAGCATTTTGATAAAACCTATAAAATGTATTGCATTCAGTTATAAAAAAAAAACATGGTAAAATAAATAAATGGCTTGATAAATAAATTATTATGGCATTAAAAAATACCTCCAACTTTTTTGTTGGAAGTTGTGCCTGGAATCATTTTTCAACATATATTACAAGGATCTTATTTTCTCTTTTTGTGGGCTGAAACCAGCTTCAGGGTGCTGTATTTTTTTTTGTACCTACCAAGACTAGAATGACTCAAATACTAAGGTACATGTGTATATATTTTTGTTAAAAAATGTTCCACAGTCCTTCCAGTACCTCCTATTGTTATTGGATTTTGTATTATATTAAAGAATGAGCACAAACTATTCGTAAGTAGTTCTTCCAGTTGCTCCTGGTTTCCGGTAACATACAGAGATCATCACGACAGAATTATCATCGTATCGCCAAACCACGTATCTTCTTATATTTCAAATTCGGAAGGACACCATCTTTTACGCCAATACTATCTGAATATTTTTATTTCTTTTTAAAATTTTCATTTGATATTTGGATTCACAATAATGTTCTTCATGAATTATTGTGTTAAGGAAATGTTATAGTTTTCGACTAGTAATTTTTTACACAACTTAAACAAAAAGCCTTAGCAATACATTGAATTTTCCAGAAGTAGTTTGGCAAGACGAGAATAAATAATATTTAAACAGGTGTTATTCTACATAATTGATAATACAAGAACTAGCTTTGTTAATTCAATAATTTTGTTATTTCACATGGTATCAACCTGTTGGTTTTCACCTGCCAGATGCCAACTTTGAGTATACTAATACTGCCAACAAATAGCCATAATGCATTAAAGGCATAGAATTTGGCACAATTTCTTTCTCTCTAGTGCTGAAAGAGAGTAACCTTTCGGGTGAAAAATGTCTCTTAGCTCCCCACCTCATTTCTATTTGGAATTTAAATCAGCGGTACCCCCTTTGAAGAATGAGCCTGCCCGCGTAGCAGAGAGGCCTCATTAACACCTCGCCCAAAAGAATTTATATTATCCGGGCGAGAATTTTCTCAGGGACTACGCCTCGGGGCTCCGTCGATGACATTCTCAGGGCAGAAAGAAGGGCCCCGCATTCTTGCCGATCTGAGCCCAGTTTCTTTGGGCCGGTGGGCGTCACGTGTGAAAACCCATATATAGCTCTGACATTTACTCTAATAGCGGAGTACTTCAAGTACGTTGCTCCCGCTCCCTACCGCAGAGCTCGCCGAAAAAAATCCCGGGGAATAGCTCCGGATTATTTGCTCCGGAGAAGAGCTCGACTACCGGGCATTAATCTCACTTAGCCCCGTCAGACTCCCCGTTGGGCTTTAATTATTCCTGAAGGGGAGGACGATCCGCGACCATTTCTGGAAAATGAAGGTGTCAACTTTTTGTCCAGCTCGTGCTATTCGATTCTAAATGACGCATTACTGGGAAGACCTCAAGAGGAGCATATGAGCCTTCTAAAAATAAAAGTCATTAAACTTCGTCAAATTAGGGCATGATGGCCACTGACGTCAAACTAGAGCAGGATCGTTTGAGAATGTGGAGTTGCCCAGATTTGGTTTATCTTCTTCTGAAGAACGATCTGCAGTGCATGACAATTTGAGATAGTCCCTCACGCAGGGGCTGCGTTATCTAAGCAGATTTCCTAAGTGCTGATATATCACAATTTTGTTCTCCTCTCCCGACATGATCTGTATTACTACGTGAAAAACCGAAGAGTAGAAGTTGAGGGAGGTTACTAAAGCAGGCAACAATTAAGTGCGGATAAATAGATTCATGCTTGAGTTATCAACAAATAGAACCAAAATTGTAGACCAGAGAGAATCACTTTATTGTACTCCTCAATTACATTGAGATGCTGAAGCACACAGCAACTGAAGTCAACCCAGACAGAAATAAAATCCGTCACGCAGGGGCTGCGTAAACTAAATTTCCCACGTGAAGTTTTCCAATAGAGAAATTTCACGAGAGTCGAGCAGTCAAGGAAACGGCCGAACTAGCTTTTGGCGGGAAAGTCACTCTCGTCCGTTAGCCGCCCAGATTTAATAAAAATGCAAATATCTCGGTTAATACTCAAGAGAGAGAATAAATGTATATAACAATATTTATAGTAAATTTAATTTGCAATAAGATTGATTTTGTAAAATTTTTCGATCCGACGTATAGTAATGGAGATATTTCGAATGTCGAAAATCCTCTCCTCTAACCCCCCCCCCTCCCAATGGTCCAATTTCAACCGTTAACGAACTTGATCTTTCTTTTTACATAATACGACTGAATATCGAGTTAGGTAAGGATCAAACAAAAATTGCGACCGCTAGACCGATAACAGACAAATATATATATATATATATATATATATATATATATATATATATACAGTTTTGAACGGACCTCATTGTCGTCATCTACTAGGTAGGATCGATGGACATTTGAAGAAAAATTTCGAAAATTCCTTCATGAGTACAACCTCAATAGCTGACTTCCCTTAGGGAAAATCTGCTAACATTACATATTGTATTTAGCCAGCTGAATAACTAAAATCATAACTAAAATAAACACAGTCAACAACCAAAAAGGATCACTGTTCAATGCGAAAATTAAAATGTATGGTGGGAAATAATCCTTAAATAGTTTAACAAGATTGGTTCCATATCATTTTACTTTACGACTCATTATAACGGTGATATTTTGAATTTTTGAACCCTCCCACCCCCATTGAACCTTCACTGTTCCACGTCCAATTTCTGACGATAACAGATATGATCTTTAGGGTTGTCACTGAAATGATTAAATATCGAGTAAGATATAGATAAATAACACCCACGAGATAAGGAGGTAAAATCTCAGTTGATGTCCATCGCACAACGAATTTGCATGTATCTCGCATAATAAAGGTCTCGAAAACAATATTTATCATTTAAGCTTAGGATGATTTGGTTTTCGATAAAACAGCTATTGTTAGTATCTCATGAATAGGTAAGCTGAAAAGTAAAAAGTCCAAATATAGTTGTCAATATTCTTGAAAGTGAAACTACTTCTTAATTACAACCAATATAGAATATTTAATTGGATTCCTTCTATGCACATTTTTTTAATTTGACGTATGAAAACGTTGATTTTTCAAAATCCCACTCCAACTGGTCCGCTTTCAGGCGTTCACGAACTCGATCTTTCTTTTTACATAAAAAGTTTAATTGTCGAGTTTTGTAACAATCAAACTAAAATTACGACTGGTAAACCGTTAGAAGACAAATATATAAAGCTTTCTCTTTTAGCAGATTTCCCTTAAGGGAAATCAACAATTGAGATCATACTCTCTTTCGTAAAATTACCTCAAATGTCCATCGATCCTACGCAGGAGATGACGAAAATGAGGTCGTTCAAAATTATATATATAAGTGGGGGTGTTTACAGGGGGAATTTTCGAAAGTTTGAAATATCTCCGTTACTATACGTCGGATCGAAAAATTATATAAAACAAATCTTATTGAAAATTAAATGTACTACAAATATTGTTATATACATTTATTCTCTATCTTGAATATTAACCGAAATATTTGCATTTTTCAGTTTTCAGCCTTCAGCAAACCCCCCACTTAATGATACATAAACAACACTCTGTTATGTAATAAACCTCTTTATTCGAAGCTTAAATAAAATATATTGTTTTCAAAGGATCTTTATTATACGAGATAAATGCAAATGTGCTATCTTGAACCTCCTCCCTTCTTGGACTACTAAAATTTGATTGATTGAGATAAAAATCATTCTGATCCATTGTAAAATATATTACGAGATTTAGTATTTATTTTTTTTTTCAATAAAGAGAATATGTTATATTCTGATATATTTCCGTAATTGTTTTTCTGTGAGAAGTTGGCACACCTGTTTGTTTACGTTTCAGGTGCTTCCCGTCGGGAGGTTTCTCATTATGGTTTGTATATATTCACTTGATGTTGACACTTCACAAAGGAAATGTGCTCAGTGTACGCAGTCCCTACATGATGGACTTTTATTTAATGAGTTTGTCACTAAATAGATCTCCATAAATCGAACCCACGTTTCTTATTGTTAGTTTTTATAAGACCAAAGATTACATACCTAACCCGAGCTCCCTAAAATGTCTATATATAGTAAAATTTAATAATTCTCTCGTAGGATTGACTGGATATTAGTTTTTAAATAATTGTTTTGAATGAATGAATCACTGAATGAGCCATATGCTGTATCAAAATATACAACTGTCTGGTCTGAGGGGGAAAAAATTAAAGAAAAAGAATCAGGGTTGATTCAGAAAATCTAAATTACTTAATAGTTTGGGTAATTTCTTTTCTAAAAATATAATTATTTCATTCAAACCCAAACTAAGCGGAAGGGTAGAAATTAAGAGAGGCCGGCTCTATTTTTTGTGTATAACTATTTTTTTTTTTTTGATGGAGAAAGAAACCGAAACTCTTTCATATGAGTGGGGAAAATAATTAACGAAATGAAAGAAGAAAGTTTTAGCAATTAGAGGCTTGGAGAGGGCGGCATTGTTGAAAAGTTATGCCCGAGGAACAATGGCCGCTGCCGTGTTGCCCATTATTGGCTCTCTTGTTTCAGCTAACTATTCCCCTAAACCAGTTGGAAAGAAAACCCCCCTCTCTCCTATAGGGGGGGGAGGGGTTATTAGAGGCCTTTTAGCTCGGGGAACCAGTGTTGTTGTTCTGCCCCTGAAGAAGTACAAGTTGCCACGAACCGCAGGAATCTGACTGACAATGGGTGAGAGACAATGTGGGGAAGTGCTCCTCGAACAATGGCGACAATTATCAAACGGGAATGACAAGAGTGACGGAACCAAGTTTCGCATTCTGCTTGATGCGGGCAGCGCGTGCTGAGTCGATTCGGGTAGGGAGCCCTTAAGGAAAATCTGCCTTTGGAAGACTCGCTCAAGATACCATTTTCAGAAACCTCCTTCAAATATCCATCGATCCTTCCTAACTGACGGAAATAAAGACAATTCAAAATTATATATATTTATTTGCTTATTTTTATTAGCAGATTTCCCTCAAGGGAAATCAGCGATTGAGGTCGTACTAATCACGCGATTTTCGAAAAATTTCACTAAATGTCCATCGATCCTACCAAGGAGATGACGAAAATGAAATGAGGTCCGTTCAAAATTTTATATATATATATATATATATATATATATATATATATATATATATATATATATATATATATATGTAGACAGATGTATATATATTTGTCTGTTGCCGCTCTAGCGGTCGCAATTTTTGTTTGATCGTTACCAAACTCGATATTTAAACGTTTTATGTAAAAAGACCAAGTTCGTTAATGGCTGAAATCGGACCAGCAGGAGGGGGCTTAAAGGATTTTTTTTTTTTTTCGAAAGTTCGAAATATCTCCGTTACTATACGTGGGATCAAAATGTTGTATAAAACCAATCTTATTATTAAATTTACTATAAATATTGTTATATACATGTACTTTTTATCTCGAATATTAACCGAGATATTTGCGTCAGCCTTCAGCAAACCCCCACTTCTACTCATGTCACATAACAACACTCTGTTATATAGTTATGACTCAATATAAAATGCAGTACATGATTTAGTAAATAGTTAGCAATAAAATTAATATATTCAGATATATTTCAGCAATTAGTTTTCTTACCGGTGAATAATATTTGTATGTATATGTTCAGCCCTTTAAGGTTTGCAGATTTGGTTTTTAACAATTCAGACGTTTTGCGTTGGGCGCTTACTAAATTTGACTTAACACTCCAGTAGTCGTGACCTTCAAGCATTTAACATAGAGTCGTCAGATTACGATTGATCTCCAAGATACAGCGTGACCTCTCTTGTAAGTATTTGTGATTATTTTAAAATTATTTTCCTCCATTGTAAATCGATCTAAAACAACGCATTAAAACATTAACTAAGATTATTAAATACGAAATTAACTAAGTAAATTAAAATATTTTATAGCAATAATAATGATAGTAAATTTATTTTGTTAAACTGGAAGAAGAAGATCTGTGAGATACAGCGCGACCGCTTTTGTTTTAAATTAATATAAAATTTATTAATTTGTATTTGTGATTTTAAATTTGAATTGATCCAGAACATAAATGTCTTCCCCAAGCATTTTTTATGATGTTACAAATGATGAAGATGTGAAGAAAATTCATAGAGTATTATTCGAGGTAGACGTGGATGAAGAAAGTGGTGGTGTACATCACATTCCTCCTGCTGTAGAATATGAAATAGGAGATGAACACCTGGATACAGTTGAAGAAGAAAAAATTGAACAAAGACAAGGCGATTCGGAAATATAAACTCAGAAGAATGAATCTACAAACAAAAAAGGATACTTTGTCAATATAGAAGATTGATTTTGTATATATGTATATTATACTTGTTTCCTATAATACCTATTATTTTAACCCTAGTATTACCGACCTCTCCCAGGTCGCATGGATTACCAAGGGGGGGGGGGGGGCTCCTCGAGCCCACAACCTTAAAAACCTTTTATTTTGGATCTAAAATTTTTTTAAAATTTTTATTTCTATTGGATTATGTTTAATGAACGTTTCTTATGACACCTGTGAAAAAAAAAAAAAAAAAAATTAAATACAAAAATAAAAATAAATTAAAAAAAAAAGTTCGGATGGGGAAAAAAGGATGACTTTAAATTAAATGTAATTTTATTCTACTGGAGGAACATATCTAAACCTTGTTAGAATAAAAAGTTATCTATATCTAAGTTATTATAACATTATAATAGAATAATAATTTAAGAAAATATAATTATCAGATTCGTAATGCAATTATCGGTGCTTTTGTACAATAATTTTTTTTCCGAGTGTTTATCCAGGATGCAGCATGGACTAACTGTTCCCCTAGTTGGGAACAACCTAGAAAATCTTCTCTTTTCTAAAAAAGTACCTATCAGGAGCAATAATTATAACCATCTCAGTAATATATTTTTATATGAAAAAAAATTATTTGGGGAGAATATATATATTTCTTTTTGAGAAAAAAAAAACTTGAGAAGGTTTGTGTATGTTAAAATTACATCAAAGTAATTATTATTTGAGCAATATAATTAATAACACTTGAATTACTAGTTAAAAGTAGTATTAAATATCAGTGGGCTCGAGGAGCCCCCCCTTGGTACTTAAGTGTATACCTACCCCTTGCATTGCCAAGGCGGGGGGGGGGCTCCTCGAGCCCACACGTCAAAAAAATTTTTTTTTCTCAACATAGAAATTTTTTTATTTAATTTTATTGTTATGCCCTCACTCTAGGATGTTTTTCTGAGGAATACATAAAATATCAAAAATATCCCATTAAAATTGGGTGATAGGGAACAAAAACAAAAAGTTGTGGGCTCGAGGAGCCCCCCCTTGGTAGTTCTAGGGTTAATTAATGTTTTTTGTCATAAAATAAATTTATTCGTAACAGTATTTTATTTTAATTTCCTTTCAAATATTGCAGTTTAAGGTTATACTATTACTGGGATTGAAATGCGATCTGACAGATACAGCGCGACTACTTTCGTAAAAAAAGCTGGGCGCGACTCCTGGAGTGTTAAAGATTAATCCGGTAGTATTTATTCACTCGATATTCACGGAGGGGTTATGTGTAACCAGTATGTAGATATATCTATAGTAAAATTCACGTTGAAAATCTGTTTAGTTTTCGCAGCACCTGTTGACGGACTATTTTTTATCCTCTCCTTGAGGACGTACAAAGCTGAAGAGGATGTGGCTTGGAGGATGAGAGTTGCAGGCTGGAGTGCAACGTGACTCCTGCCCACGTGCTGCATCTAATATGGGCTGCACATCTGTCAGTGCCATGGTCTCCTATGCATGTCCTCATCAATATCTATCTCCATCTGTCAAAGGCAAAACAATAGCTCAGGCACACTCTTCCCGGAATTCATTTCCTTTCCGATTCAACAGGTTATACTTGATACTGTCCTGTCGCAGCAGACTGGCCTCAGGAGCGACTCCCCTCATGCATATACTGACACTATCTGTATTGACGTCGGCTGCTCTAACATTGCACAATGTCGGAAGGGTTTGGACGGACTTGCATTTCCTAACTTTCTGTTTTGGGTCGCAGGCGTTTGGAGATGGCTTCTTTCTACTCACAGCAGTCACTAATTTCTTTTTAGGGAAACCAGCTATTCAGGATGTACTTATGACGCGATTTCAGATTATATACATACTTGTCTGTTACCACTCTAGCGGTAGCAATTCTTGGCTAATCTTAAGCAATAAACTCGATATATATGCGTATTAAGCAAACCTTAAGATCAAGTAAACTCGCATTGAGTGGGGGGGGGGGAGGGTAGAGAAAAAGAATTTCTAAAATTCAAAATATCTCTGTCATTACACGTCGGATCGAAAAAAGTGTATAGAACTAATCTAATTAGAAATTGAATGTTCTATAAATGTTCTTATTACCTTTTTTCACTATCTTGATTTTTACTTGAGATACATGTATTTATTACTTAATCTAGTAGTACTTTTAATTACATATAAATGATGTTATACACATCGTAGTCCATGAATACTATAGGAGATGTTTGGATTTAATGCTTATCAGGATTCAGTAAACTCCATCTTCTGCTAATTTCAAAATAAAAATAAGCTGTTCTTTAAGGTAAGTTTTAAATAGATATCTGGTTATCAAACATCCTGCGTGTCAATCAATATTATTGGTTTATATGTGACGTATGGGGTTAAAATCTCCAATTTTGTGATGTATTTATTCATAAATAGTTTTTTTTCTAGACTTTTAGTAATCAAATTTTATGAATGAAATAAATTTCCTTTTTTAGATAGGAAAATAAAAATTAATAATACTACAATTGTCTTTCTATTTATTTTTTGTAGCATAAATATTAAGTGGGTTATTTTTAATACCTGGTTTTCAGCCTTCAGTAAATTCCCAATTTCAACTTTTGGATTTTTACTTGGGAATAGAAAATATACGGACCAGTAGTGTGTTATACTGGCACGCACGTGCTTTACAATGTAAGCATCGTTCGCCATAAAAGAAAATTAAGTCAGAAAAAAAATAGAGAAAAAGGAACTCAGATCAAAAAGTAAATGATACTACAACCTGTAATTGGCGAATTGAGACAAACGATTTTATTTAGTGAGTGTCGTGTCTAGATATATTCCTATCGCCCTAGTGGTGATCGAACTCACTACTATGCTTACTGTGAGCATTACGACCAACACCTTAACACACTCGGCTAACCTAGCGCCGTGTTTATTCCGTTAAAGTATATATTTGAGAGTTCAAACAATTTAAGTAAGAGTCAACGGAAGGATCAAAAAGGTCAAACACCTCCACTCTTAATAATAAGATTAAGAGTGGAGGTGTTTGACCTTTTTGATCGTTCTGTTGATGATGGACCTCCACCAGCCAGCACAAATCCAGAGTGAAGTAAGAGTGTCATTGGCCTATGTACACAAACAGAGGCAGGCAGTGTTTACAGTAGCCTGACAGTGACTCTCCCTTTCCCGATAACTGGACAATAGGACCCTGGATACCCGGATCGTCCTGGGGCAACGTCTCTCTGGCAGTCATTGTCTCAAGGAATGCTACTTAGTGACGAAAGTGAAACCGAAGCCTCATGATTTACTGCTTCGAAGAAATTGCAATTAACACCAAACATCTGTTGACATCTCTTGAAGGCAACCCGTAACGTACCCGAAATTGTTTTGTCTAACGGACAAACGCAGTTTTTGTACATCACTCTAATTGTATTGTCTCCAGTTTACTTGTGACGCAAGCAGTGTGGGAATGGCAAATTATATTGGACACACTTAACATCAAATTGTCTTATAGTTTAAATTTGTATAGGTTCAGTAAGACAAGCGTAACGTACGTTTTAATTTGCAGTTAGTTTCACGAGAGTAAACTTGCAAAAGATTTCTAGCATTGGCAAATGCATCTGGATCAGCGAAGTAAAAGCAAAACCAGCTATTAAACTCATTTTTTAACTGGATATTTGTTTTTGAAACTAAAAATATTTACAGTTTTAAATTTCTAGTATTTTCTAAAATCACAATCTAATTGGTTTGATCTGCAAAGACAGTTCATTGCTGTCAAAGGGATATTAAGTTATTAATGCACCCGACTATAATAAACATGTAACGTTTTAAATTGAATATGGTAATAGCCACATTTGAAATACCACACTTTTTCTTGTACAATAGCTGAGATTAATGAATGTTTTGGGAAACGTTTCCCCACGGGTTCCCTAAATGGAACTCAGCTAAACGGACCTTTGTGAAAACCTATTTGTTTTAAGCAGATTTACCTTATGAGAAATCAGCAATTGAGGTTGTGCTCACTGTGCGATTTTAAAAATAAATTACTTCAAATGTCCAATGATCCAATGAGATATCGAAAATGAGTTCCCCTCAAAATTATATACATATATTTGCCTGTCAAAGCTCTAGCGGTCACACATTTTGTTCGATTGCTACTAAACTATCGAGTTTAGTATTATATATCGATATAATTACCTCATGTAAAAATAAAGATCATGTTTGGTAATGGCTGAAATCGGACTAACGAGAAGGGGTGGATTTCGATAATTCAAGTTGACTCCGTTATTATGAGTCGGATCGATAAATTGTACAGAACCAATCTTATTGCAAATGTAATGTTCTATAAAAGTTGTTAGGTACATGGTTTCTATATAGTGAAGTCTTACATGAAATATTAATTTTATTATTAACAAATCCATAGCAACGAGAGGTATAATAAACTCTAAACACTGGACGGGGAAATGTCAATATATTGTGCAAAGCAAAGCCTTGCCAAAAAAAAAAAAATACCATCACCATCCAGCCTCAAACGAATTCCCGGGCGAAGCCGGGTATCTGAGCTAGTATTGAATATAAACCGAGATATTTCCATATTTTAGCTTTCGGCAATTAGTAAGTACCCACTCCTACTCAAGCCATATTAACAATAAGCTGGTTTTCATTGAATTTTTGTTTGTGGTATATATTGCAAATAAATTGTATGTATGATGACGTCACCAATTAGGAATATTTAGCCGTTTCATTCAACACTAATGATCATGCTTGTTATGGGCTGAAATCGGATCTGGAATAGTGGGGGTTTAGAGGGGGGAGGGGTACTCAAAAAATCGAAATATCTCCATTGTAGTGATTCGGATCGTAAAATGTTATAGAATAAATGATGCTCTAAAATTGTTGTTCTACGAATTTTAGCAGATTTCCCTTAGGGGAAAACACCTATTGAGGTCGTACTCATGACGGGATTTTCGAAATTTTCCTTCAAATGTCCATCGATCCTACCCAGGAGATTACGAAAATGAGGTCTCTTCAAAACTGTATATATATATACATATATAGAGGCTGACAGAAAGAGACTTCCAGCACTGTTTCGAACAATGGAAGGTTCGCATGGAGCGTTGTAGGGATAAAGGAGGGGTGTATATTGAAGGTGATAATAAGTAAAAATGTATGAAATAAAATAAAATGTTTTACAGCGTCAGTCTCGTTATTTAATAGCCGCACCTCGTATATATATATATATATATATATTGAATGTCATTTTTCAGACTTCAATGAAATTATACGATTTGCAAGTTTAGTCTTTTAATAGGATACTACTAATAAAAACATACGTTGTGCTGGTCTTACTGAACTCATTGTCGTCATCATCTGAGCAGTATTGACGGGCATTTGAAGATATTTTTCAAAAATTGGCTTATGAGTATTATCTTAATTGCTGATACCCCGTGAGGGATATCTGCCAAAAGTGGTCAGCTGAAATTTATATGTGATGGTTACCAAACTCAATATTTAAATGTTTCATGTGAATTACAGGAAGGTAATAACCTGTTATTCCATTTACTATAATAACGTGCCTCCGCTAATCAAACTTGGGGTTTTAGACAAGTCTGGAAATGTAAAATTGTAAATAATTTTATTATAAATTTAATTTGTGAATTAAAAAAAAAAAATGACCAGTTTAAAAGTTGGTTTGATAGCTGGTTTTACCGTTATTTTGGTGTTCCAGTTGTATTTGCCAATGCTAGAAAGCTTTTGCAAGTTTACTCTCGCGAAACGAAACTGCAAATAAAAACGTACGTTACGCTTGTCTTACTGAATCTATACAAATTTAAACTGAATGACATTTTGTTGTTTACTGTGTCCAATATAATTTACCATTCCCTCACTGCTTGCGGCACAAGTAAACTGGAAACAATACTTTTAGAGTGATGAACGAAAACTGCGTTTGTCCGTTAGACAAAAAAATTCCAGCCGTGTTACAGGTTGCCTTCAAGAGATGTCAACAGATGTTTGGTGTTAATTGCAATTTCTTCGAAGCAGTAAATCACAAAGTGACAGTTTCACTTTCGTCACTAAGTAGCACTCCTTTGGACAATGACTGCCAGAGAGACGTTGCCCCAGGACGATCCGGGTATCCAGGGTCCTATTGTCCAGTTATCGGGAAAGGGAGAGTCACTGACATGCTACTGTAAACACTGCCTGCCTCTGTTTGTGTACATAGGCCAATGACACTCTTACTTTTCATGACTGTTTATGGGATAGCTGACCTGTCAGGTTGCCGGCAGTATATCACTTTCCCAGGGTTCACTACCCCCGTGGTACTGTACCCAGAAGTACCTATAGGTACTGTCCTGTGTCAGTCAACCCTCTTCCCAGTACTGGAGGTACACGAACTATCAATAATACACCCACTCACTTTCGTTTGTCATGCCTCATTATTTAAGCAGATTTCATCTGCAGGTGGTTTATTTTCGAAAAAATGTCTTTAAATGTCTATCGATGATATTACCTTGGGTATTTCAAATTATATTTCTTTTAATAGATCCTCATCATTATGATCTAAATGCTACGCCATGTAGTCGCAACTAAAGTGATCTATTGAAGCCGAACTTTTCATATTACTATTCTTACCGAAATTCATAAGATGCTTGATGTCTTCAAAATAGGATTTTCAATGATCTACTTCCTCTTCCCCTATGCCCAAGAATCTTACCTTCAAATATATAAGAAATGAAGCCGTTGTGCCCCAAAAATTTTCCTTTCATTTTAACAGATTTCCCTTAGAGAAATCAGCTATTGAGGTCGTACTCATGACGCAATTTTCGAAAATTTTCTTCAAATGTCCATCGATCCTACCCAGGAGATGATATATATATATATATATATATATATATATATATATATATATATATATATATATATTTGTCTGTTAACGCTCTAGTGTTCGCAATTTTTGTTTGATCGTTACCAAACTCGATATTTATACGTTTTATGTAAAAAGACAGATCAAGTTCGTTAATGGCCGACCAGTGGGAGGGGGCGATTTTCGAAAATTCGAAATATCACCGTTATTTATCTGTTGGATAAAAAAAAAATGTATAGAACCAATCTTATTGTAAATTAAATTTACTATAAATATTATTCTATACATTTCTTCTCTATCTTAAATATTAACTGAGATATTTGCATTTTTATTAAATTTGGACCGTAACGGACGACTGAGTTTCCCGCCAAAAGCTAGTTCGGCCCTTTGCCGTAACTGTTCGGCTCTCGTATGGAGATTTCTCTATTGTATAACTTCACGTGGGAAATCTGCTTAGTTTACGTAGCCCCTGCGTGACGGACTTTTTTTCATGGCCTTGATAAAATTTTGCTCTCATCTACCTCATTTAGAACATCCAGGTTGGACTAATTTTGGGTCCAACTTGTTCTAGTAATTCTACGTCAGATCAGCATTTCCATTGCTACCGATGTCTGTTATACTTCCTTTTGCTGACTGTCCAACTTTCGCTTTCTGTAGACACTCCATACGACAGACTTAGAAAACAGTATTTCGGTATCCATTCTTATTAGTTAATGTACTCATTTTACTTTGTAAGGCTTGTTTAGCAAGTGCTATTCTTCTATCTACTTCAGCTCTACTAGAATTGTCTTCAGTAATGATACACCCATGTAGCAAACTCCTTCACCAGTGCCAATAGACCAACAGCCCTCAAATACTTTAAAATTACATTTATAAATATTCTCGTAATTCATTTACTTTAACAAGTAGTACAAATAGTAATATTTGAATAGATTCTGCAATTATACGGATTAAATTCAGTTTACTATTGTAAATTCTACACTTTAACTCATCAAGCATAATAAATGCGTAAGTCTCGTGTTGTTAATTCTATAGCCACGTGAGTACAATTTGTCCACGTTTAGTTTCAGTAGATTTCCCTCAAGCGGAAATCATATATATATTCCGACAACATTGAAGATAGAGAATAAATCGTTATAACAATATTTAGAGAAAATTTAATTTGCAGTAAGATTTATTAAACATAAGTCTTCGATCAGACACATACCAACGGAGATACTTCGAATTTTCAAAATGCAACCCCACTCTAACCCTCCTCTTACTGGTTGGAATTCAGCCATTGACGAATGTCAATGAAGGAAAACCAGCTATTGAGGTCATTCTCATGAAGCGATTTTAGAATAAGGTCCTCAAATGTCCATAGATTCTACCTGGATGATTACCAAAATGAAGGCCGTTCAAATTTATAAATAAACTTGTCTGTAAACACTCTAGAGGTCGAATTTTTGTTTGACCCTTACCAATATGGTTATATAAACGATGTATAAAGAAAGATCAAGTTCATTAACGGCTAAAATATGACCGGAGGAGTGGGACCAATAGGGGAGAATTTGAAATTTCTCTATTACTATACGTCAGATCGAAAAATAGTATCGAATTGCAAACTAGATCTTTCATAAATGTTGTTCTATCCGTATTTTCAATATCTTGATTATTAACCGAGATATTTGCATTTCTTTGTTTTAAGACTTTAGTAAACTCATTTTCCTATTCTGGCTGGAAGCTTAAACAGCAAACATTGTTCTCATTGAAATTTTAATTTTTGAGATGAAACTCTGCAAACCCGTGGGAAATCTGCTTAAAATGCAGGAAATGCGCGAAGGACTTTTTTGAAAGGCGTATATAACAAGTTTTTTAGAAATCAAACATAAATTTCGACCGCAAGTAACAGACAAGTACGTATACCAAGTAAATAAATATATATACACACATAATTTCTGAACGGGCCTCATTTTGCCACCTACCGAGTAGAAACTAGGACGTTTGAGGAAGTATTTGAAAATCACGTCATGAGTACAACCTCAATAGCTGATTTCCTCTAAGGGAAATCTGCTTCAAAATAGAAATGTGAGTATGAACAAGGAGCCAGAGAGAAGCGGCGGAAGTTTTGGGTTGTGAGGCTAGGGGTAGTGTGGAGTCCGTGCGACATCAACAAAATTTTTTTTGCAGCTTGTCTTATTCAACTCTTTTCATCTGCTCGTCCATTGTGCGCTGCTAGGCCCCTGTTGTCTCGAGTGTTCCTTACCCCCCTGTCCTTCCTTCTACCGGCAGACTTGTTTGTTGTACTCACTGCTTGACGTTATTTGTTCCGACGAACATGATCCTCTTAAGTCCGTACAACCTCCTCCCCCACCCCTTCTCTCTCTCTCTCTCTCTCCCACATCTCTACTTATCTGCCTCCATCCGCTTCTCAGCCTCCACACACTTCAGCTCTTGTAAAACCCTTTCACCATCTCTCTCTGCCTAAAAGAAAGAGAGCTTCTTGACATATTAAGCACAGCTTGGCACATTCGTAAACGACTTAGCTTGACAAACGTCTTCATAACATCAGTGCAAAATAAACGTCCGTCATCCACGCTTGTTTTTCCAGACCCACTGATAAATCACTTCATAATATGTATAAAAAACAATCCGTTGTTGTCACGGGCCTACGTAAACTAAGCCGATTTCCCACTTGCTGTGACACACGACTATTCTCGCCTCACACATATGTTCTCTATTTCTAGGTGAAAATCCGACGAGCAGAAGAGGGAGTTTTTTAATGATTTATGAAAACGGGAAAATACGAATAACTGTATAAATATGAGTTACAAATAAAAGTAAAGAAAGTTCTTGAACATCAACATCTTAACAAGATTGGGTCTATAACATTTTAGCTGATTTCCCTTAAGGGGGCCCATCAATCCAACCCAGAAGATGAAGGAAATGAGGTCCGATATAAATATATTTGTCTTGATTGTTATTGAACTCCATATTTAATCGTTTTATGTAAAAAAAAGATTCAGTTCATTAAAGGCTGAAATCGGATCAGTAAAAGGGAATTTAGAGCAGCGGATTTTCAAAAATTCGGAATATCTCCGTTAGTATACGTCAAACTGAAAAACCGAATAAAACCAATCTAACTGCAGTTAAAATGGATTATAAATATTGTTATATAAATTTGTTTTCTGTCTCGAATATTAACGGAAATATTTGCATTTTTTAATTTTACAGCCTTCATTAAAAAACCCCCCCCCCCACACTTCTACTCATGTTACATAAACAATACACTGTCATATATTAAACCAAATTATTCGTAAGTTAAGTATCGAATATTGATATATGTTCTGGTGACCCCTCCCCCGTCTTAAATTCTTGGACTACTAAAATTAGATTGATTGAAATAAAAATGTTTCTGATTCATTATAAATTACACTATTGGATTTAGTAAATAGTTTTAAATAAAATTAATATTTTATATTCCAATATGTTTACATTTCATACGCTTCCCGCCGGGAGGGAAAGATTTCTTATTACTGTACGTATCTATTCACTTAACCCTAGTATTACCGACCTCTCCCAGGTCGCATGGATTACCAAGGGGGGGGGGGCTCCTTGAGCCCAAACCTTAAAAATCTTTTATTTTGGTTCTATAAATTTTTTAAAAATTTTTATTTCTATTGGATTATGTTAAATGAACGTTTCTTATGACAAGTGTGAAAAGAAAAATTAAAAAAAATTAAATAAAGAATTAAAAAAAAAATTTTAAAAATGTTTTAAAAAAGGAATGAGGAAAAAGGATGACTTTAAATCAAAAATAATTTTATTCTACTAGAGGAACATATCTAAACATTGTTTGAATAGAAAGTTATCTACATCTAAGTTATTATAACATTATAATAGAATAATAATTTAAGAAAATCTAATTATTAGATTCGTAATTGCAATTATCTATGCTTTTGCACAATAATTTTTTTCCCGAGTGTTTGTTATACACTGAACGTTTACATTTGAAGCAACGCTGCTTAGATTTTGATAGATTGTTGTATTTTTCTTTTTTGATTTGGCTTCTCTAACACAAGTGTAACACCTTAGCCTTCCACTTGATGAACATTGTTCCTCCAATTGGGGATAAATCAGTTCTCACCCTAGAGCATGCTCCATGGCCTTCACTGAAGATCTAGGAATGCCCACAAGATTTTCACTCCTTTCAGCAACACACAAATTACTACTAAACTCTCAGATAGTTCAAATAAAAAGTACTTTATTCGGCCAGCACTATTTCTTCTCCATGTTGTGTCCAGGATGCAGCATGGACTAACTGTTCCCCTAGTTGGGAACAACCAAGAAAATCTTCTCTTTTCTAAAAAAAAGTACCTATCAGGAGCAATAATTATAACCATCTCAGTAATATATTTTTATATGAAAAAAAATTATAAGGGGAGAATATATATATTTTTTTATTGAGAAAAAAAACTTGAGAAGGTTTGTGTATGTTAAAATTACATCAAAGTAATTATTATTTGAGCAATATAATTAATAACACTTGAATTACTAGTTAAAAGTAGTATTAAATATCAGTGGGCTCGAGGAGCCCCCCCTTGGTACTTAAGTGTATAACTACCCCTTGCATTACCAAGGGGGGGGGGGGACCTCGAGGCCAGACGTCCAAAAAAAAATTTTTTCTTAACATAACATTTTTTTTATTTAATTTTGTTGTTATGCCCTCGTTCTAGGATGTTTTTCTGAGGAATACAAAAAATATCAAAAATATCCCATTAAAATTGGGTGATGGGGAACAAAAACAAAAAGTTGTTGGCTCAAGGAGCTCCCCCCCCCCTGGTACTTCTAGGGTTAATATTCTCGGTGGTGTGGTGTTGGCAGTATGTAGGTTTATTACTAAACTTCACGAGGGAAATCTGCTTAGTTTACGCAACCCCTGGGTTGGATATAAGCTTATTTTAAATAGAAATGGTGAATATGGGATTGGATTACAATTATGTTATACCAGAAAGTGGGAAATATGTTGATTTTACGTCGCCTCTGTGTCACGGAGTTTTGTAATTTTTAAGTCTGCCTTCCCGCATGAGAGCAATTATTTTATTTTTTTTCTCGATTAATTGGATGCTGTGTTTTATGCTTGTAATTGCAAATAAATATTTCTGTCAAAACAAAAAACAAATTATAATTTTACGAGTAAAATATATTCTGGCTCATTTGTGTACAGGAGAATCAACACTTTTTCTGAACATAAAGAGTTTTTCAACTGGATTAGCTCATTTAATTTTTTTACTTATTGCGTTAATTATTCGGAGTAAGCCCGGGGCTTCTCTGTTTAATAACTCTAACGCAAATTGGTTCATGGAAGAGAGAGAGAGAGCGGCCATAAGGAAGGAAAACAAATTAAGATAATAAAATAAATAACTGGGAGAATGAGCTTAGCCAAATTGTTTTGTGTTTAATGTCTTCATTATAGCTGGACCAGCATTAATCGGCCCGGCCCAACCATCGCTCGGGGCTTCTTATCAATCTTATCACCTTAATGAATTATACCTTTTAGCAGATTTCCTCAGGGAAATCAGCTTATGAGGTTATACTCATGATACGATTTTCGACAAACTCACTCAATATTTATGTACCCCTATCGTCACTACATAGGAAATGGCGAAAATGAAGTACCTTCAAAATTATATATGTATATATATATATATATATATATATATATATATATATATATATATATATATATATATATATAAACTCAACCTCAAAAAATAATTGGTTAATCTATAGGTTATTTAAACAAAATCTGCCAAAAGTGAATAATTTTTATTGATTATTTACAAAAAAATACAAAATAAAAAAATAAAAGATAAATTAACACATTTAAAAAAAAAAAAAGTCCGTCACGCAGGGGCTGGGTAAACTAAGCAGATTTCTCACGTGAAGTTGTACAATAGAGAAATTTGCCTAATAACAACTGTAGTAGTAAGAAATCTCTAAACCTAAAACATTATTTAGGGCGTAATAACCCAGTAGTTTCTAGCCCAAAAAACAGTTAAAGTAACCTCTAAACCTTTTCACGAGGTACGAATAGTTATGGAAAATGCCACCAGAGCTCTCGGCGGAAAGTCCGAACATAGCCACCTGGCAACCACACGCAGAATACAAATGCAAATATCTCGGTTAATATTCAAGATACAGAAAAAATTAAATTAATTTGCAATAAGATTTATTCTGTAACATTTTTCGATCCGACTCATAATAACAGAGATATTTTGAATTTTCAAAAATCCCATCAAAATTGCGACCGCTAGAGCGTTAACAGACAAATATATATATATATATATATATATATATATATAATTTTGAACGGACCTCTTTTTTGTCATCTCCTGGGTAGGATCGATGGACATTTGAAATTTTTTTCGAAAATTCCGTCATGAGTACAACCTCAATAGCTGATTTCCCTTAAGGGAAATCTGCTAAAAAAATATTCTTCATTTTTATTACAGTGAATGGTAGACTTCGCTACCCCAAGCGTTTCGGCAATGTAACGTAAGCTCCGGCCTTCCATCTAAGTTTGAAAGACCCATTATTCTGGACCGAAATAAAAATAAAACAGTAATTAAAGAAAATGCTTGGTTAATAATTAAAGATGTTTAAATATGCGAAAAACTACTTACAGTTTAGAATAGATCATAAATATCTCGGTTAATATTCAAGATAGAGAATAAATGTAAATAGCAACATTTATAGTAAATTTAATTTGCAATAAGATTGATTCTGTACAAGTTTTCGATTCGACGTATAGTAACGGAGATATTTTGAATTTTAAAAATTCTCCCCTCTCTAAACCTCCATCCCACTTGTCCTATTTCAGCCGTTAACGAACTTAATCTGTCTTTTTACATAAAACGACACGAAATATCGAGTTTGGTAACGATTAAACAATAATTGCGACCGCTAGGGTGGTAACAGACAAATATATATGTCTATATATATATATATATATATATATATATATATATATATATATATAGTTTTGAACGGACCTCATTTTCGTCATCTCCTACGTAGGATCGATGGACATTTGAAGAAAAAAATCCCTTAAGGGAAATAGTCCATGTAAGCACTGCCATTTCAAATTTAAATACCTATAAGGGGCTCAGGTTAGCCATGCTAGTTAAAGCATTGACTTTACTCTCACATAGTAAACCTAAAGTGGTGAGTTCGATTCCCGCCTGGGAAAGAGAATTTATTTAGTAACGGAATTCATTAAATAAAATCCTTAGTCCTACCATGGCTAGAAAAGGATATATATATATATATATATATATATATATATATATATATATATATATATATACATATGTCTGTTAACGCTCTAGCAGTCGCGATTTTTGTTTGATCGTTACCAAACTCAACATTTGATAGTGTTATGTAAAATGAAAGATCAAGTTCGTTAATGGCTGAAATCGAACAAGTGGGAGGGGGAGATTTTCGAATAATTGAAATATCTCCGTTACTATACGTCTGATTGAAACATTGTAAAGAACTAATCTTATTGCAAATTAAAGTGACAATAAATATTGTTATATACATTTATTCTCTATTTTTTCTATGTATCCGAATATTAACCGAGATATTTGAATTTTTCAGTTTTCAGCATTGAGCAAACCACTACTTCTGGTCCAGTCTAATAAACAATACTCTTCCATATTATAAACCACATTATTCGAAGCTTAAGTAACAAATATTATTTTCAAGAGATCTCTATTATACGAAATACATGCAAATATGTTCTGGTAACACCCCTGTCCTCTGTTTTAAGTTCTTGTACTACCAAAATTTGATTCATTGAGATAAAAATTTGTTCATTCATTATAAATTACAGTATTATACTATATAGTTAATAGTTTTCAATAAAACTATTATGTTACATTCGGATATATTGTTATTTTCCCCGATAAGGGGTAGACCTGTTCGTTTACATTTCAGATGCTTCCCGTCGGGAGGATTTTTATTATTGTTTGTATTTACTTATTCAATTAATAATGACGCCGGTGTTGTGTTACCTTTACGTTGATTTATCTATTGTTAAACTTCACAAGGGAAACTGCTAAGTTTACGCAGCCCCTGCGTAACGGACTTTTTTTTTGTTTTCTTTTTTTTTTTTTTTTTTTTTTTTTTTTTTTAAAGCTTAGAATTAGGTGGTTCCTGATAGAAGAGCTTATAATTTATATAAGTAAGAGTATGGGTTTACTTATGGATGAAAACTAAAATATCCAAATATCTCGGTTAATGTTCACGATAGAGAAAATATGAATGCGACAACATTTATATGAAATTGATTTAATTTGCATTAAGATTGGCTATGTACAATTTTTCAAACCGACCTGTTAGTCGAAGAATAATGGAGATATATAAATTTTGTCTTGATTCTTTTTAGATAAAACGATTAAGTGTCAAGTTTGGTAACGATCAAACAAATATTGGAACCGCTTTGACAACTATTTACACACACAAATATATATATATATATATATATATATATATATATATATATATATATATATATATATATATACTCATCAACCGCAAAAAAAAAACCAGACACTTCATTTTTGTCGTACTAAAAGCTAATTTTCAGCAATTTTCTTTATGTGGGTATTCTAGTTATTACAGAGAATTTAATAGTCTATGTCCATTGAACTAATCCCTTCAGGATTAGTAAACACTTAGACAAAACTCAGATTAGATTTATTTGTCGTGAAGTTGATCTATTCTAAACTGTAAGTAGTTTTCCGCACATTTAAACATCTTTAATTATTAACCAAGCATTTTCTTTAATTAATGTTTTATTTTGGTCCAGAATAATCGGTCTTTCAAACTTAGATGGAAGACCGGAGCTTACGTTACATTGCCGAAACGCTTGGGGTAGCGAGCGAAGTCTACCATTCACTGTAATAAAAATGAAGATTAATTTTTTTTTTTTTTTTTTAAATGTGTTAATTTATCTTTTTAATTTTTTTTTATTTTATATTTTTGTGTAAATAATCAATAAAAATTATTCACTTTTTGCAGATTTTGTTTAAATAACCTATATATTAACCAAGTATTTTAATTAAAAATATTAATATACATATATATTAAGTATTTAAACAAAAGTATAAGACTAAATCTAAGTGTCCGGTTTTTTTTTTTGCGGTGGAGTGTGTGTGTCGGTGTGGGTGTATATATATATATATATATATATATATATATATATATATATATATATATATATATATATATATATATATATATATATATATATATATATAGTTTTAATCGGACCTAATTTTCATCTCTTAGTGGGATAGATGGACATTGGAGAAAATATTCCGAAATTCGCGTCATGAGTACAACCTGAATAACTGATTTCCCCTAAGAGAAATCTTCTTAAATATGGTAGCGAACATGAAGCTCAGCTGACATCTTGAAAAATAAAATAAACAATTATATTGAAGCGCTAGAAAAATAAGAAGACCAGAAGGCTATATTTCTGTAAATCGTACATGAAATATTCATGTATTTTATGGAGGGAGGACTTAACTCTTTAATCCATAAAATATGTAAGGATGAACATTTTTCTGGAATATAAATAGGAAATACGAAAGCCATTGCAACATTGCGGATTTTGGGTAACTCCAAGAGTTATGAATCCATATTTTTACATTTTAGAGACCTTCGGTAATAAAAAGTTTTAGTAGCGGGGAGGAAAAAAATATTAATAAATTATAGGTTTTAGAAATGGTTAGAGAAGTACGGATGTTTGTTATTCAATAAATCAGAATTTATTCAATCCTTGTTACAGGATTAGCGGGAAACAAGTTTGGAAATATTCTGCTCTTTGTGTATGGTTATCCGTGATGCCTTTCATTTTCAAGGATAGCCATGTTTCAAGCGCTTCTGGGACGATTACCATTTTGATTGAAAATGTCCTACAGTGTAAAAAAGAATAGAAAGTCTTCGAGAAACACGACCCTCTTCAAAAATAATTTTAGCAGATTTCAGCCATTGAGGTAGTACTCATGAACGGATTTTCGAATCATTTCCTCAAATATCTACGAAAGTGATGCCCGTTCAAAATTACTCGCATATATATATATATGTTAACGCTCTAGGAGTAGAAAATTATGTTTGATTGGTAACAAATTCAATATAAAAACGTTTTAAATAACGCAAACCAAAGGTCAAGTTCGTTGACTGCTGAATTGGACTTTTTTGTGGGGGAAGGGGGGTTTAGAGGATGGAATTTCGAAAATTCAACATATCTCAGTTTCTATATGTACGTCGTACCAAAAAAGTTCCAAATATTGTTTTCAACTTACCCTCATTGTGCGAGATAAATGCAAATAGTGTGTGATCTTTACAATTAGCTACAGTTCTTTGCAATCACTTCAAAATTGTACAATTCATGACCATTTGACAAAAAATATCAGACAGTTACTTACAAGACTTAAACAAAATTATATACACATACACTTTTGCTGGATCGAAGGGCATTCTGGAATTTTGGGAAACGATCTGGCTGATTTATCAGGAAAATCACCCTCAAGAGATAGCAAAGTTCCAGAATGTTACAACTAAATAACAAAATGATACACAAATTAAGTAATTAAAAACACAATTACTTACAGACTGAATTAATAAATAGCACGTGGCTACGAAAGGACAACATCTAAGACTATTTATTCCAGACATTAAAGAGTATTTAGTACAAAAATTGACAATAACAGTCTATGGCTTGACACAATTATTAACAGGACATGGATTAACAAATTCTTATTTTAATCGTTATGGCCTAACAGATCAACCAAACTGCTACTGTGACTTTACTACTGAACAGACATACAGACACTTGCTCTATGACTGCAGACAACTAACGGACCAAAGAGAAGACTTTAAAACCGAATTAAAGTGCCAACAAGATAATTGGCCTGTTGAGGAAAAACTATTATTTTATAAACACAATAAACAATTCAAACAAACAATTTGTGGAAGAAATATACTACTACCTCTACTATTTCAAACTGAAATACATTTAATTAATTATTTATTCATCAAAGAAACATAAATTTTGTTTTTCTTCTTCTTTTTGCTGTAAATATATTTTTTTTTCTTATTTTTATTCACAGTTAAAAAAAACAATGTTATGTATCAAACACACGTATTGTACTAATTGTTGTACGGGACGTGTGGCTAAGAAACTTTCTTCCCGTAGGGTTACTTGAGGAAACAAGTAAATAAAAAATCATTTTCGTCATCTCCTGCGTAGGATAGTTGGACATTTGAGGAAATTTATCGAAACGTCCCGTCATGAGTTGGACCTCAATAGTTGATTTCCTCTAAGCTGTATATAAGGTATAAACAAATAAATATAATAAATAGCGTAAAGGATTATAGGGATAGTTTATATTAATAAATTCAAATCATTCAGTGTAGGAATGTCTGAGTGATGTTCGTGAATGGATGAAGTCAATCCGTAGAAAAAGTATTAGTAACAGGTGTCAATTGAATGAGGGCCGTCAAAGGGTTTAGTTTGATCTGACATTTGGTAGTCCCGTGTCAGCTGTGTCCATTACCTCACCTTCTGGAGCTTTATACAGGATTAGCTGGCCTTTTAGTTTATATTAGAGTATTAGAATGTGTCAAACAAGTCTCTAACATATTTCGGTTTAAAAAAAAAAAAAAAGTGCTCCGATCTATTTTTTTATTCGTTTCCTTTTTCTATCAGGAGGAATTTCACTCTAAACAGAAACAAGCACGTGATGTACTAATGATGAGATTACACAAAACATTCAATAAACCGAAAATATAAATAGTACTTTAAAGATAATTTAATCAGAATTTTTAAAATAATTTAATGTATCACAGGATTGATATCCTAAATGAGTTGGCACCACTGAGCCTAAGGAGGTGCGGGGAACTTTCTTTGTCCTATCAGTTCTGCCGCCTCCTTGCCGACCTCATATTTGTCTATGTTTACATGTTACTTGATGCTTATAGCAATATAGTGTTATTACTGGTGACCCTTGCAATGAAAATATGATGAAGATATAAAAATATGATGTCCATAATAAGAATAGATACTGGTTGAATGTATCAGGAAAGTGTGTCCATGAGTTATGCAGCTATAAATGCAGATTGGTTGGTACTATAAGACAGCCTGCATATGTGGGTCAAGGTGAGTGGGAATGGGATGTTGGGTGTCAATGCTAATGTTCCTTGTGCATCGTACATTGCCAGTAGATGCACACATGCCGACACCAAACTGCATCTGCATAAACAGACACGTTCTTATCAATGCGTTATCAGCTACTCACTTCCGATAACAGATAATATATTCCTATTCATAGATACTTTTCCTGTTTATTTTTAGTCAGAATTTCCCTCAGCTATGAGGTTGTACTCGATGACGCGATTTTCTAAATTTTTCTTCAAAATGTCCATCGTCCAACCCAGGAGATGACGAAAATGAGGTCCGTTCAAAACTCTCTCTCTCCTTATATATATATATATATATATATAATCTATATAATTTATATATTTATATATATATTTGTCTGTTTACCGCACTATACGTCCGCAATATTGTTTACAAGTCGTTACCAAAATCGATATTTTACTTGTTTTTATGTAAAAAGAAAGAATCAAGTTCGTTAACACAGCTGAAATCGGGCCAGAGGAAGGGGGGGTTTAGAGGGGAGGATTTTCGAAAATTCAAAATATCTCCGTTACCATAGGTTAAATCGAGAAATTGTATCAAACCAATCCTAGTGAAAATTAAATTTACTGTAAATATTGTTATATACATTTCTCAGTATCTGAAATTAACGAGATATTTGCATTTATTTTTTTTCTCTTTCAGCATCAGAACCAAGCTCTTTACGTTTCGTTCGTTAAAGCAAATTTATCTTAAGGGAAATCAACTGTTGAGGTTGTACTCATGACGAGACATTCAAAAAATTGTCTGAAATGTCCATCGATCATACGCAGGAAATGACGAAATTCAGGTCCATACTAATATATATATATATATATATATATATATATATATATATATATATATATATATATTACGTTTTTTGTGCTATGAGGTCAGAAAAATAATTACTAATTAGTTAAATAGCAGTAAGGTATAAAAATACTTAATTAACACCATTTTTGTCTAAATTTGTATAGAAATAACCTCTTTAGGAGTGGTGGACACTCGAAAAGTGTTGAGGATGAAATAAGATATTACGAGAAGAAATTATTATTTTTCAGACCTTATGTTTCCAAAAATATTTGTATGTGTGTTGTGTGTGTGTGTGTGTGTGTGTGTGTGTGTATTAGCAGATTTTCGTTAAGGGCAAAAACTATTGAAGTTGAACTCATGGCGAGATTTTAGAAAAATAACCCAAATGACCAGTAATCCTACCTAAAAGTAGACGAAAGTGAGGTCCATTCAGAATTATGTCTGTGTGTGTGTGTGTGTTTCTGTTGCAGCTCTAACGGTCACAACTTTTGTTTCATCGTCAACAAACTCATAATATAACCTATTAATGCATAACTTAAGGTCAAGTTCATTAATGGCTTATGTGGGACCAGTAGGAGGAGATTTGAGAGGGGGGATTCGAAATTTCGAAATATCTTCGATACTTCGGTTTTATTATATTTATGAATGAATAAATGTATCGAATCGATTATAAATTTTCTGTAAATATTTGTGTATGGATTTATTCCCTATCTTTAATATTAACCGAGATATCTAGATTTCTAAGATCATTCTTATGTTAATCACCACTCCTACTATTTCACATAACCTGTACTCTGATATAAAATGATCCACTTAAATTGAAGCTTAATTATCAAAAAGTCGGTCACGCAGGGGCTGCGTAAACTAAGCAGATTTCCCACGTGATGTTTTACAATAGAGAAATCCGCCTAATAACAGCTGTAGTAGGAAGGGATCTCTAAACCTATTCACGAGGGACGAATAGTTCTAGAAACCTCCACCAGAGCTCTCGGCGAAGAGTCCGGAACATGGCGGGGTTCCGTCGACCACACACACAATACAAATGCAAATATCTCGGTTAATATTCAAGATACAGAATAAATGTATAGAACAATATTTATAGTAAATTTAATTTACAATAAGATTAATTATATACAATTTTTCGATCTGACGTATAATAACGGAGATATTTTGAATTTTCAAAAATCCCCCCCTCCCACTGGTCCGATTTCAGCCATTAACGAACTTGATCTTTCTTTTTACGCAAAATGCTTAAATATGAAGTTTCGTAACGATCAAACAAAAATTGCGACGGCTAGAGCGTTAACAGACAAATATATAATATATATATATATATATATATATATATATATATATATATATATATATATAATTTTGAACAGACCTCATTTTCGTCATATCCTCGGTAGGATCGATGGACATTTTTCAGCAAACCGCCACTTCTACTCATGTTACGTAAACAATACTCTTTTACATAATAAATCACAATATTGGAAGTGTAAAGATACCAAAAAATGTATTCAAGAGACCATTATTATACGAGGTTACACCAAATATTTTCCTGGTGAACCCCCCCCCATCTTAATGTTTTGCGCATACTAAAATGTTATTGATTGAGATAACAATTATTCTGACTTATTATTAAATTACAGTACTAGATATTAGTAAATGTTTCTCAATAAAATTAATGTGGTATATTCTGATATATTTCAGTAATTGTTTTTCTTTCCGGTGTGAGGCGGGACCAGTTTGTTTACATTTCTAACCTAACGCTTCCTGCCAGCAGGTTATTAAAATTGGATGAAACATTTCTTATTTCCGTTTGTATTTATTCACGGTGTTGTTGTATTACCAGTATGTATATTTATCTATTACTGAACTTCACGAGGGAAATCTGCTTAGTTTACGCACCCCCTGCGTGACGGACTTTTATCCACGTGGGTTCGACGGGTACTTTATTATTTTTCAAATAGTTTTAGACTGAACTCTTTATTTATTGTTTGTAGCTCTGATGATGGGAGCGTACATTTCTGAAAGCGCTAAGTGTTTTTAGAAAATAAATTGTAAGGAGCCACAAAACTGTGCTCTGAATAACCTGGAATCAAAGGACATTTGAGAAAAGTTTTCAAAAATTGTCCCGTGTCTACAACCTCAATAGACGATTCCTTCAAGGGATATCTGCCAATAGGGGAATTTTCGGCCGAATAAAGCTGTATGAAAGGGAATTTGAGAAGGGATATATTGTAGCAGGAGGGTGTGTGGTATCTGATAGGACGGGGAAATTTTCCCCCAAGCCGATACTAAGGGTTACAAGATTTACACCCCTTCCAACTATTTAGAGTGTAACAACCCTTACACAATACACACACACACACACACACACACACACACACACACACACACACACACACACACACACACACACACACACACTAGTGCTCTATCATAGGCAGCATCTTCGATACCCTCTCACACCCTCTCTCTCAACCCTCTCCTCCCTCTCCAGCTAGCCATAAATCCTAGCAGGTTTCCCTTTATATCTTTCACACTATGAAGTGCTGTTGCTCTACAGGAAAGGACCAACATATCTCGATCCCAATACGAATTCCACAATGATACGTATACAATAGTACTTAATGGTCCAGCCAAATACTGGCATACTTGGCACAAAACTATAGAACGTACTATAAACATATTAAATTATACAACCTGTGCGTGTACGTTTTAGCAGACTTCCCTCAATGGAAATCAGCTTTTGAGGTTGTAATCGTGACTCCATTTTAGGAACAGTACCTCAAACGTCTATAAATCTTAGGACCTAGGAGATGACGAAAATGAGAAACGTTCAGAAATAGGTCCTTGACTATGATACATCTCTATCTTCTCTCTCTCTGTCCTCTCTCTCTCTCTCTTCTATCTCTCTCTCTCTCTCTACTCTCTCTCATCTCTCTCTCTCTCTCTCTCTCTCTCTCTCTCTCTCTCTCTCTCTCTCTCTCTCTCTCTTCTCTTCTCTCTCTCTCTCTCTCTACTTCTCTCTCTCTCTTCTCTATATCTCTCTCTCTCTCTATCTCTCTCTCTCTCTCTTAATCTCTCTCTCCTCTTCTCTCTCTCTCTCTCCTTCTCTCTCTCTTCTCCTCTCTCTCTCTCTCTCTCTCTCTCTTCTCTCTCTCTCTTCTTATCTGTGTTCTCTCTGTAACATGTTTTTGGTAAACGCTCTAGCAGATTGCTATTTTTGTTTGGAAACTAGAAATAAATAACTTGGATATTTAAACGTTTTATGTAATAATAAATATCAAATTTGGAAATATCCCCGTTATTTTTTTTTAAAAAAAAAAAGGTGTATAGAACTTATGTTACTCCGTATTTCTTGTTATGTGCATCTTTTACTCTACGCCGGGTCGAAAAAGTGTATGGAACCCATCTAATTGTAAATTACATGTACTACAAATATTGTTATATATATTTATTCTCTATCTTGAATATTAACCAAAATATTTGCATTTGTTAGTTTTCGGCCTTAAACTAACCCCACTAATAAATAGTTTTCATTGATTTGACTTACCTCATTTAGAACTTCCATATTGGATTTTTATTTCGTCCAACGTTTTCGAGTGATTTAACGCCAGATTGACATTTTCATTACTAAAAATCAATTATATTCCCGTTTGTGGAGACCCGACTTTCGCCAGTAAAGCAGTACACTCCACACGAAAGACTTAAAACATTATTTTATTTGTCTGGGTGGGGGGATTTACTTAAATTTTTATCAATCCTCCCTAGTAGATGTCGAAGATGAAGGGTCGTTAAAAATGGTATAGTTTATTTTTGATATTGAGGAAATGTTTCTTAAAATTCAATGCCAATGAGTACACACTTCAATGTGTGGCTCCGAAACAAAATGATGCTCCGAAAAACAAAATGATGCATTAAAAAAAATAAATTTATATATTTATTAGGAAAATAGTGTATATTGGTATGTATTAAATTATATTAGAGTATATTATATAGGGATGAGATGAATGGGAGGTGGTAGACGAAGATCATTAGTCTGAAGCTGTCAACTCCACGTACACATTTACAGTAGCTGTCCCACCCCGGGGCTACTTAGCATGATGGATATCCTCATCAACTCAGCAGTTTTTTTTTAATATAAACACTATATTAGCAAATACACCTTCAAGTACTCTATACTTGAATGTGTGACGGTGTGTGTGTTTGTGTGTGTGTTTGTGATGTGTGTGTATATATATATATTTATTAAATATATATTATATATATATTATATTTTTCTAGATGTATTCTCGCTCTCTCTCTCTCTCTCTCTCTCTTCTCTCTCTCACTCTTATATAATATCATATATATATATTTATATATATATGATATATATAATATATTTGTATATATATATTTAAATATTCTAGATTTCTAGATGTATTCTCTCTCTCTCTCTCTCTCTCTCTCTTATCTCTCTCTCTCTACTATATATATTATTAATTATATATATCTTATTTACTATTTATATATGTATTTTTATATAAATATTCTAGAATTATATATATATATTTTTTTTTTTATTTGTTTCCTTCCTATAGTAACCCTTATAAGTAAGGCCGTTTATTTGTTTCTGCATTGCCCCCGTGCTAGTTAGCATATCACATGCATTTGTAGTGTGTTACAATTTATTTATACAATAAAATAATTTAAAAGTATGACATATATATATATATATATATATATATAATTATATATATATATATATTATTTATATATAAGGAGTTAACAATAATAACGTTTAAAAAGGAAAGTAAAAACATATAAAGAGTAAAATTATTAATCTTAAAAAGAAAAAGAGAAAAGAAATAATGATTATTCTATAAATATTTTAAGTATTGTAGTTGTATCAGGCTTATAATAAGTTATTCAACCGATTAAATAGGCATCAAAAGCATGCTCTCCAAATATTTTAAAAGCATTATTATATTTTAAAAATAACTCTTCTTATATTGGAAATTTGCCTTTTTTTTTTTTTGTTCAATGTCTTGTTTTAGTTTTTGTCGTTCGTTAATCAGTAGTCTGCAATCGTATATTACTTGTTTGTGGAGTTGAGTAATTACAGGGGCAAGTATTGTTGTCTTTTATGTTAAATCGTTGGTAGTAAGAATTTAGTGAACCATGTCCTCTTACTAATGTTTAATATTAGAAAGTCGGTTTGTATGTTTTTGCTGTTGAAATATGTGTTAATGTTTGGAATGAAAAGTTTTAAATGTTGTCCTTTATTAGTTACAGTCCAATACTGTTGCCACTTTTCAGTTAGATGAGCTTTTAACATATATCTTTACGTGGGCTTTGGAGATTTTATTGTAACATTCCGGTAATTGGGTATCTTTTGAAGCAGACTTAGCAGCTGTATCGGCCAATTCATTTCCAAAATTATCAGAATGTGCTTTAACCCATGAAAAATATATGTTAATATGATTTAATTCTGCTATAAGTTCTCTGATTTGTGTTGTTAATGGGTCGTAGGTTGTACGGTTTTGTAGATTTTGTTGTGTTACTTTACTGTCAGTGTATATACAAAGTTTATTATGTTGTGTATGTTCAATTTGTATTTTTTGTAAGGTTTACAGTATAGCATATTGTTCTCCTTGAATGTTTGTACCAGTCTGAATTTATGTATCTCTGTCAATTCCTGATAAATGAATATTACAAATGGGCCATTATTCCCATCTTTACTTCCATCTGTATATATTTCCGTTTTAAAAGGTTTATTTCCTTGATATATTAATATATTTGGAAATTTGCCGGGGTGATACCATCTTTTGTATTTCAATTCTGATTCAACAAATTCAGCTTGAATACCGTTTGAATTAATAGACTTTTTAATAAGATTATATTGATCAACAAAAGTATGTGCTAATAAATCAATGGGGACTAATATATATATATATATTATATATATATATATATATATAAAATTGTAACCTCTGTCTGTACATTGATTTTTTTCGCGAAATTTCACGATAACTTTTCGTTTCACATGTCATAGACACCATATCTGCATTTTGTTTCTTTCCTGTATGTTTGTTTGTTTGTTTGTTTGTTACCTTTCACGCATAAACGGCTGAACGAATTTTATGAAACTTGGTATGTATATTACTACTAACCCAACTTAGACTTTAGGCTATATTAATTTTCTCTGAGACGAATAGGAGTGGGGGTTATAAGGGGAAGCCTGAAATTAAAAATAGGGATATTTCGTTTTCTATTGGTTTTTCGGCAAATATGCACATTACAAAAGTTGTTTATTTTGTTATTTGGAGTAACTTTTGTTATATATCCTTTTTTGTCGTATACCTAAGTTTAAATGCGTTATGCGCTAAAAATTATAGCGGGAGTCAATAATATTAGTTGCCAAAAAAGACTCAAACCGAACTAAACAAAACTCAGTATGTCAATTAGCATTAATTCTTCCATGATAATAAGTTATATTAAAATTTTTAGGTTCGAACGGGAGGGGGGTTATAAGGGAGGCCTGAAAAAAAATTCACCATATTTACATGTATAAGAGACGGGAAATATAAAAATATCGAAGTCAGTGAAGCTTTATCGAACAAATAATTCTATTATTAGCAAATCCACGGCAACGACGGGTATCAATCCTAAACACTGACTGGTAAATGTCAAAATATTGTGCAATGTAAAGCCTGCTAAAAAATACCATCACCATTCAGCCTTCAAATGAATTCCCGGGCGAAGCCGGGTATCTGAGCGTGTATATATATATATATATATATATATATATATATATATATAGAAAGAGAGAGAGAGAGACGCATAATATGAGACGAAACACAATATAATATTAAATAAAAATAGGCAAACAGAACAATATTAAAAAGTCAGAACAAAACGAAGAAAACAACAATACAGAATACATTTAAAGATAATAAATAGAGGATAAAAGTGTATTAAAAATATAAATTAAATAGCAATAAGACTTGAAATAGTTTTAAAATTTAAGAAATTAAATTAATAGATAAATAAAAACACATTTATAATAGAAATTTTAACTAAACGCAGACACACACATTCACTCTCAGAAAGATGTTTAAATTCATTAATTTTATACTTTTAGTCATCGCAAGTTATGAATCATCTAATATATAATAAAAAGTCCAAGCTTCAATAACAAATATTGATTTGAAAGATTAGTATTATGTGGTGCGTCAACATAAATCAGGCCTGGACAATTTTTTTCTTTTATCTATAGGATGTCGGAGATTTGAATGTTTTCTGTTAAACTGAAGATGAAGTTCGTTGATAAATAAAATCGTAACATTAAGAGGGGAGAATTAAGAAAAATTCTAGATATCTCTGACTTAAGTCGGGTGGTATATTAATATTGTTTCTCTATCTTGAATATTGTTTCTCTATCTTGAATACCGTGTTTCTCTATCTGACTAATGGTTTCTCTATCTTGATATTGTTTCTCTATCTTGAATATTGTTTCTCTATCTTGCATATGGTTTCTCTATCTTGGAATATTGTTCTCTATCTTGAATATTGTTTCTCTATCTTGAATATTGTTTCTCTATCTTGATTATGTTTCTCTATCTTGAATATTGTTTCTCTATCTGAATATTGTATCTCATATCTTGAATTTGTTTCTCTATCGTGAATATTGTTTCTCTAGCTTGAATTATTGTTCTCTATTCTTGATATATTGTTTCTCTATCTTGATTATTGTTTTCTATCTATGAATATTGATTTCTTCTATCTTGAATATTGTTTCTCTATATTGAATATTGTTTCTCTATCTTGAATTTGTTTCTCTATCTTGATATTGTTATTATCTTGAATATTGTTTTTTATCTATCTTGATATTGTTTCTCTATCTTGAATATTGTTTCCTTCTATATTGAAATATTGTTTTCTCTATCTTGAATATTGTTTCTCTATTTCCCATAAGGGAAATCGCTATTGAGGTTTGTACTCATGACGGAATTTCGCATTTTTCTTCAAATGTCCATCGATCCTACCTAGTAGATGACGAAAAATGAAGGTCCGTTTCAAAAAATTATATTTATATATATATGTCTGTTACCGCTCTAGCGGTTCGCTATTTTTGTTTGATCGCTACCAAACTTCGGAATGAAGTGTTTTATGTAAAAAGAAAGATCAAGTTCGTTAATGGCTGAAATCGGACCAGTGGGAGGGGGGGGGGGGGGTTTGTGGGGAGGATTTTCGAAAGTCGAAATATCTCCGTTATTATGCATCGGGATCGAAAAATGTATAGAACCAATCTAATTGCAATTTTATTTTACTATAAATATTTGTTATATACATTTATTCTCTATCTTGAATATTACCGAGATATTTGCATTTGTATTCTGCGTGTGGTGCTATGTTCGGCCTCCTTTCCGCCGAGAGCTTGGTGGCCATTTCTGTAACTATTCTTCTCGTGAATAGGTTAGAAGTTACTTACTACTATAGCTGTTTTAGGCAGATTTCTCTGTTGTAAACTTCACGTGGGAAATCTGCTTAGTTTACGAGCCCTGCGTTGCATTTGTATTTCTGCGTGTGGTTGCTATGTTCGGCCGTTCCGCGAGAGCTTCTGGTGGCCATTTCTGTAACTATTCGTCTCTCGTGAATAGGTTTAGAGGTTACTTACTACTATAGCTGTTATTAGGCAGATTTCTCTGTTGTAACTTCACGTGGGAAATCTGCTTATTTTACGCAGCCCCTGCGTGACGGACTTTTTCAGTTTTCAGTCTTCAGTAAACCTCCACTTCTACTCGTGTTACATAAACAATACTCTCTTATATAATAAACCACGTAATTCAAAGCTTAACTACCAAATATTTTTTTCCAAATACCTTTATTATACGAGATACATTCTAATATGTTCTTGTGACCACCCTCCCCCAGTTTTGAATTCTTGGACTACTAAAATTTGATTGTTTGAGATAAAAATTATTCTGATTCAATATAAATTACGGTTCTAGATATAGTACGTAGTTTTGAATAAAATTAATATGTGGTAATCTCATATTTTTCAGTTATTGTTTTTCTATATGGCGAGCAGTTGGCAGACCTGTTTGTTTATATTTCAGACGCTTCCTGCCGGAAGGGGAAAGATTTCTTATTACCGTTTGTATTTATTCTCTTAACATTCCCAGTGGTGTTGTGTTAGCAGTATGCAGGTTTATCTATTAAACTTTACGAGGGAAATCTGCTTAGTTTACGCAGCCCCTGCGTGACGAACTTTTTCAAATATGGGTATGAACCGAAATATTTGGATTTCTTGGATTTGGAATATTATCTGTCGGCCATCTGTAAACTCCCACTCATGCTCATGTCATAATAACATTAGCCTGCTATAACATCAACCTATTCATTATAAGCTTAAGTCCATACATGTGAATTTGTTGTTCGATGAACCCATCATTTAAGATTTTACCTTCTTGCTTTACATTTCTTTTAGCTCTATTGGTCATATTTGTCAATGGCTCAAATCGACCACGTACAGGGGGGGGGGGTGTTAGATGAGGAGTGCGGAGTATTCATAATATATTTGTTATTTTAATCTGCATCGGTATATTTTATAGAACCAATTCTGTTAAAATATTGGTGCTCTACAATTTTCAGAGCTGAAGTATTAAGCAAGTCATTCTTATTTTCTTGTTTCAGTCTTCAGTGAAACCCTACTTCTACTCATCAACTCAACGACATGAGTTCTTGTCGGACTTGCTTTTAGTTGTTTTTTTAGCAGATTTCCTTTAAGGGAAATCAGCTATTGAGGTCGTACTCATGTACTCATGACGCGATTTTCGACAAATTTCTTCAAATGTCCATCGATCCTACCCAGGAGATGACAAAAATGAGGTCCGTTCAAAATTATATATATATATATATATATATATATATATATATATATATATATATATATATATATATATATTTGTCAGTTAACGCTCTAGCGGTCGCAATTTTCGTTTGATCGTTACCAAACTCGATATTTATACGTTTTATGAAAAAGTAAAGATCAAGTTCGTTAATGGCTGAAATCGGACCAGTGGGAAGAGGGAGGGGGGTTTAGAGGGGAGGATTTTTGAAAATTCGAAATATCTCCGTTACTATACTTCGGATCGAAAAATTATATAGAAGCAATATTAAATTTACTATAAATAATGTAATATACATTTATTCTTTATCTTGAATATTAACCGAGATATTTGCATTTTTCTGTTTTCAGCTTCTGAGATGAGTTCGGCTAACTTTGGGTCTAGTCGTGAGTTTCCGTCAAGAGCTAGTTCGGGCCCTTCCCGTAACTGTTTACTCTCTATTCTGAAATTTCTCTATTATAAAACTTCACGAGGGAAATCTGCTTAGTTTTCGCAGCCCCTCCGTGACGGACTTTTTTCTAGAAAACTTTTATTTGTATATCAAGATAAATATTGATGATATTCTAAATTGATATAAATAGTAAATTATGTACTTACCAACACCAGCGAAATATATATAATAAGGTTTAGACGGGATGAGTAAGACTTCATTGGGCTTTCCAGTATTGTCACGCTGGGTTGCTATTCAAAATTAAGACAGTACGAATTCGCGAACGAAGTAATACATCATAAAATATTTATTACTACAACCAACCCTACGCCGGGAGGAATTTCACAATTTCGTTTTATCATTTACTTTCCGAGCATAAATGCATAACGACTCCAAAGCGTCAGCTTAAGATGAATAATTTATACGAATTTGCACGATATTTCACGTCTCTTTGGAGTTTTAAGTCGCCTTAACAGAATCGCCTTAGATTCTTCATAATATACAAAGGTAAACCTGTCTAATTAATTTTAAACCGTCTACAATTGAGCGTAATCCTCAAAGTATTCTCTCTAACAGAGTAAGTATATACATATATTTGAAAACGATAGGTGAGAGAGAAGACGTGAGTACAAAGAAAAGTCTGCGTTCAGAATAAATACAGCTTAGATCTAGAAGAATTACCAACGAAGGGAGACAATTGACACTGTTAGTTCTTCTGAGTTAACATATTATTTTTAATAATTTACAACCGGGATTTCCAAAATGTTCAAAATAAACAAAAACTGGTTATCAAAGTCGACGAGGTCTCATAATAAATCTCTATTAATTAACCTTTTGAAAAAAATATCTAGGTTACTAATCAGGATAGTGAAAAACTGTTAATAACCACATTTATAGAAAATTATATATGGAATAAGATTATATGCAATTTTAGCAGATTTCCCTGATGGGAAATCAGCTATTGAGCTTGGACTCATGACGGAATTTTCGAACTTTTTCTTCAAATGTCCGTCGATCCTACCTAGTAGATGACGAAAATGAGGTCCGTTTCAAAACTGTATATATATATATTATATATATATATATTTTATATATATATGGGGTGGGGGGTTAGAGGAAGGATTTCTGAAAATTCGAAATATCTCCGTTACTATACGTCGTATCGAAAATGTGTACAGAATCAATCTTATTGAAAAATAAATTTACTATAAATATTGTTATATACATTTATTCTCTATCTTGAATATTAACCGAGATATTTTGCTTTTATATTAAATCTTGGCGCTTGGCGGCTAACGAACGAGTGCCTTTCTTTCCCCGCAAAAGTTAGTTCGGCTGTTCCCTTAACTGCTTGGCTCTCGTGGAATTTCTCTATTGTCTAACTTCACCTGGGAAACCTGCTTAGTTTACGCAGCCCCTGCGTGTTGGATTTTTTTTTTAATCAGGGATTATGGTGGGATGAGATTTATATTGTGTCGTTCCAGTTTTGTGGGAAAACTGCTTAATTTACGCAGTTCTTTACTTTTTTATTGGCTATTTTCCATTCTTCATTAGATGCCAGCCTGGGTTGCTACCTGATGAAGTCCCTTATCCTGGTGGCTGGTTGAATTCCAGCCATAATGGGCCATCATAGAGGAAGATGGCGAGAGATTGATGGTAGTCTGGGGGGAGTCCCTTGTAATCTGTACATCTTAAATAAAACATAAGCCCCAGGGATGGCTACCTGCTACCTTTAATACAGCACATTAGTCGAGTATTAACGCTAACACAGCCCGCCATAAACACCAGTCAGCTGTAGAAAAACCCATGAATCTACAAGCGTCTCCTTCATTAATAAATCATAAGCTATACGAAGCCCCACTCACAACGGGGAAAAAGCTCAGTGTAATAATACTGATGGAAAATTAGTATTCATTGGATATTGTAAGGTAGTAAAATTTTTCATTTATTTTATGATTTTTCTCATCGACAAAAAAAAAAAAATAGCCCGTCACACAGGGGCTGCGTAAACTGCGCAGATTTCCTACCAGAAATTTTGAAGTTGATAAATCTACTTACTTTTACACCTAACGCCACCGTGAATATTAAAACGAACTTATACCAATGACAGTGAAAAATCTTTCTGTCAATTTTGAAGTTTAATAAACCTCAACAATGCAGTGTCTGAATTTGTATATATAGGTCAAGCAAACCTCAGCCTGAAATATTCTTGACCAGAAAGGAAAAAAAAATAAATATAATACCGAAATATGTCTATGTAAAAAATATATAATTATTTGAAAATTAATTACTATATTCAGTGCTGCGATTTTAAAATGAGAATTACGATAATTTTCATCTCAATGACTTCTATTTGTAGTAACCGAAGAACAACAGACGGGAGGTGAGGAGTCATGAAACATATTTGCAAGCATCTCACCAAAAAACGATTTCTTGGTAACAATATTTGGCATTTCAGCTTGAAATAAGATGGTTCATGATATGTTAACTAGTTCATAACGTGCGATGGCAGGGAGGGGGGGGTGGTATTGCTAAAGAAATAAGTACCTCACCATCTATCCGAAAGGCCTGCCTTTATCATTGTCTAACCAACCGATTGGTGGCTAGTAATTAGTGTGACATTTCTATACAGTTTTTTTATATAAATTGTTTTTTATAGTAGTAAGCTCTCTCTCCCTCTCTCTCTCTCACTCTCTTCTCTCTTCTCTATCGCTCTCTCTCTATGTCTCACTCTCTCTCTCTCTCTCTCTCTCGCTCACACTCTCTCTCTCTCTCTCTCTCTCTCTCTCTCTCTCTCTCTCTCTCTCTCTCTCTCTCTTCTCTCTTCTTCTCTCTCTCTCTCTATCTCTCTCTCTCTCTCGCTCGCTCCCCTATCTCTCTCTCCCCTCACTATTTCTTCCGTCTCTCCTCTCTCTCTCTCTCTACTTCTCTCTCTCTCCCTCTCTCTCTCTCTCTCACGCTCCACTCTCTACCTCTCCCTCTCTCTCTCTCCTCTCTCTCTCTTCCACTCCGCTCCCCTCCCCTTTCCTCTCTCTTTCCTCCCCTCTCTTTCCTCTCCTCTCCTTCTCTCTATCTATCTCTCTCTCTCTCTCTCTCATCTCTCTCCCTCTCTCTCTCTCTCTCTCTCTCTCCTCTTCTCTCTCCCTCTCCCCCCTCTCTCTCTCTTCTCTCTCTCTCTCTCTCTCCTCTCTCTCTCCTCTCTCCCTCTCCCTCTCTCATCCCTACTCTCTCTCTTCTCTCTCCCTCTCTCTCCTTTCCTCCCTCCTTTCTTGAGCAGCTTACCCTTAAGGCGGAAGATGACAAAAGTCAAATTTGCAAAGAATGATCCCTTTAATACTAATGTATTTTCATTTAAATGTCCATTGGCGTTGCGCTGCCTTCAATTCCCTCTCAATATATATGGGATTGGTGTCTGTTTTACGCGAATAACTTCTGATATCAAAGAAAACTACAAAATATGAAGTCAATAAAGGTCGTGGGCTTACATAGCACAATGTCATGTCGTTAAAGCTAAGGCCGAAAGGAACAGATACTTTCAAGATTTGGTGGAGAATAGGAAATAATTGACAGGCGTTGACGGAATGGTCATGACGAATGACCTATAACGAATTGTCCCTGATTTGGGTACTCGGTCTCTTCGTATATTCGTCATGTCATGGCGTTTCTAATTGCAGCTGGTATTGTCCTTTGGCGAGGGAGTGTGGCGAACATTCTTTAGGGGTAGTTTCAGGTTACCAGTCACGGCGGGAATTTGGCGTACCTTAAAACTTCATCCACAAAGAGAATGAAGTAGATAGTAACTTCATACGCTTAAGAAAACCTCTTGTACAAAACAATATTTCACATTGCTCCAGCATTACCCTACTTTATTTCCTTGGAGAGTCTGGAATTGTATACCAACAGTTCTTGGAGAATTTGGCGACCATCAATTGAATCTACATGTACAATATTATGTCGCTTAAACTACGGCACACTGTCAGGTACATGGAACAGCTGTTTTCAAGACTTGGTGGAGAATAGGAAATAATTGGCAAGCGTTGGCGGAATGGACATGACGAATGACCTATAACGAATTCTGGTCTTTTCGTACATTCGTCGTGTCATGGCGTTTCTAATTGCAGCTGGTATTGTCCTTTGGCGAGGGAGGGTGGCGAACGTTCGGTCAGGGGTAGTTTCAGGTCTCCGAATCTCCGGAGGGATTGGCCATCTAATTGAGACTTCATCCAAAATCATTCTGAGTAGATAGTAACTTCAAGCAGAAAGAAAAACATTTTATTTAAGTATTAACTGTGGCTGCTTACCGATGGTGATTTGCTGACAACACAGCTAAATCATCAATTACATGACATTAAAAATAAATAAAAGGAAATTAAATGTAAATGATATAAAAGTTATAAATTATACATATTTTTATTTATTCTTTATTTGCAACAATATATAAATTATACAAGCAAATGATTTGTATGATAACAATAACAATTTACTTGATTATTGGCTTGAGGTGGGAAGTTGTCCTTTCACAATACACACATTGGAATGAACATTGGATTACACCATATTGGAGTAATATGTTTCACTACTTAGGAAGATCTCTGGGCCACTTACGCTTCAGACGTCGTCTTGGGTTTCTGATATGGCTAGATTAGAGTGATTCGACTAAAGGATTGAGATATATGGGAAGGAGAGAGTGGAATTTCTGATATCGGGATTTGGCGAGGCTATGGACAAAAGGAATGTTGAGGTCATTATGGAGAGTTAAATTGGATATATAAAATGGGGAATCTGTAATTTTGTAGTATTCTGGATTGGAGGGTGAGGAATTTGATGATTTAGTAGAGCCCAAATGTTCAAGTCCGTATTGGTTGTGAGTACTGTTGTGTAAATCAATCGTTTTTTATGCTGTGATTGTTCAGATCTGTTGTCAAGTAGTCTTAGTAGAAGTTGTCTTAGTTGAAGTTGTACTTGTCTTTTTAGTGTCATGTGAGGTTTCCATGTTAATCGCTTGTTTAATCTGAGTCCTAGATACTTAATTTGTGATTTTTAAGGAATTAGTGCTCTAATTTAAGTGTACCTGGAGGGCAAATAGAACGTCGAAGAGTGAATGTTATATGAAACGAATCTTGTGAAAGCTGTTGATGCTCTAGAAGGTGTGTTCTAAACATTTTTTTTCATAAATCATGTATTAAGCGAATTACTTGTACTTTATTGTTTTCAGCCTTCGGTAACCCGCTTCCCCCATCGCTGCTTTTGGCTAATCGACTAATTTACATAGAATTAGGGTACTTGTCATAAGATGAGATCTTAAGTACGTTGCAACAGGACGTGGGGAATCTACTTAGTTTACGCAGACTCTTCTTTCAGAGGGAACTGTCTTTTGTTGAAAATTTACTAATATTTTAGATTTAATTTTGTAGATTTCTAATATTTATTTTATTTTGTACAATCATACTCTCTCTTGTTTAATGATGAATCGGCATTGTAGCGGAATCTAAAATACATAATAATAAAAAGTCCATCACGAAGGTTTACATCAGATAAAATCTGCATACTGGTAACACCACCGTGAATATTAAGAGAATAAATACAAACGGTAATAAAAAAAGATTCTGTCAATTTAAAAGTTAATAATATTTACAACGGAAAGTGTCTGAAATGTAAACAAACAGGATTGTCTACTTCGCAGCGCTGAATTGATAGAATTACTCTAGACCGGGAAGATGAACAATGAAAGAAATATATATGAATGTAACATATTAAATTTATTGAAAACTATTTACTATATCTAGTACTGTAATTTATAATGAATCAGAATAATTTGTATCCCAATGACTCAGATTTTAGTAATTCAAGAACAAAAGAAGAGGGAGAGTCAACAGGACGTATTTGTTTGTATCACGTATAATAAAGCATTCATGAAAACTATATTTCTTATTTAACCTTGTAATAAAGTAGTTCATGGTATAACAGCTTATTATTAATATAACATGAGTAGGAGTGGGGGTTTACTGAAAGCGTAAAACAAAAAAGTTCAAACATCTTGTTTAATACTCATTATACTGAAAATATGTATAGAAAGATATGTATAGTACATTTAATTTGCAATAAGATCTTTTTTTTTCTATACAGCTTTTCGATTCAATGTATAGTAGCAGCGATATTTCAAATTAATGAAATTTCTCCCCTCTGAACCACCTCTCCTCCTTAGTACTTAATCATTCGTTTCCATAAAAACGACTAAATATTGAGTTTGGTAATGATTAAACAATAACTGCGGCCGCCAGAGTGGTAACAGAAAAATATAAATTTGAAGAAAAATTTCGAAAATCCCGTAAGAGTATGACCTCAATAGCTGAGCTGATTTTCCTTGAGGGAAATCTGCTAAAACATGTATGTAATTATACATACATACATACATACATATCTATATATATATATACATATATATACATATATCTATATATATATATATATATATATATATATATATATGTACATACACAGACACACACAAATGACTTGGGGTAGTATTATACCTGGGAATTATTCAATGGCCGAACGTGTACGGAATTAATCTGTGAATACCGTTAATAAATTTAATCCAGCGGCGGGTGATAGTGCTGGGAATATTCGCATTGTAATATGACCCACTTGTATATTGGGAATACATGAATTAATTAGCATATTTGTATTCATATATTGTACGGAGGAGTTTTCTAGCCACCGATCGTGCTCCTGGAGAGATCTGATGTAGAGAGAGATAGAGCCCAGCCATGATGTTGGCTCAGTCACAGCTGTTAGTAGACTCCTGTAAACAACCTCGACACTTGTATCTGCATCTCGCTCTATCTCTGCTAATTGTCAAGTTACAGATGTGTGTTTCGCGATTCAATTAACACATTGCCTCCCTCATCGGCAGGTAGACTTCTGAAGGACCAGAACCTCTGTCAAAGTTTTAAAACATGCGGTACACAGACTTCGCCAAGAATCCTCCAACCCAGTACTCCATACAGTCATCCGTTCACCTTTCCTGGTTTTTTTTTTCCCTACGTCTGAGTAAAGAAGGAAGACCAAAAGAAAAATCATGCGTAGTAGTAAGACATTCGAAGGAAACGAAGCGAAATAAAAACGCGCAAGCATGTAAAATAAAACAAGTACCTCATGTACACACGTATATACACGGGATATACACATACATACCGGGCTGTGACGTAGGATATGATAAGGATTACATATGATGATATAATTACGTTGAGTATTTGATTATTGATAAAAATACCGCTTCCTGGCGCAGCCTCTTCTCCTCATGTACCATAGACAATTTCCTCTGTACACAGTTGAACTCCTGCTGTCCAAACTAAACTTACTCTTATCACATTAGCATTCGCCGTCCTATGAATAAAAAAAAATCTTATTTGTTTCTTATAATATAGGCACACTTATGAAGCTTTGTTTTAGTTAGTTTGATGCAAATATCTCGGTTAATTTTCAAGATATAGAATAAATGTACATGACGATATTTATAGACAATTAAATGTGCAATAAAATTGCTTCTATGCACGTTTTCGATCAGGCTCATAATAATAATTTGAACAAACAACAACTTGACCTTCATTTTTGCTTGAAACACTTACATATCGAGTTTAGTAACGATCAAACGAAAATTCCGTCATGCAGGGGCTGCGTAAACTAAGCAGATTTTCCACAATAGAGAAATTTGCATACTGGTAACGCTTAACGTCGTGAATAAATATAAACGGATATGAGAAATCTTTCAGTTAACTTTAATAAGCTCCCAACGGAAAGTGTCTGAATTGTAAACAAATAGGTCTGCTAACAACTCAGAGCTGAACAACTAGATGGACATATTCTTCACCGGAAAGTAAAACAATTACTACCATATATCTGAATATAAAATATTAAGTTTATTGAAAGCTGTTTACCATATCTAGAACTGTAATTTATAATGATTCAGAATACTTTTTTTCTCAGTCACCCGAATTTTAGTAGTCTATAAACAAAAGAAGGGTGATTTTCAGAACGTATATGCATATATCTCCCAAAGTAGAAGCTAACACCAGTCCCTAAACCAATTTAACGAGAGCCGAACTGTTACGGAAACGGCTGATCTAACTTTAGCGGAGTCGCAAGAAAGGAACAGATCATAGCCGAATGTGAAAAATGCAAATATTTCAGTTTATGGTAATTCAAATAAAGGGTTAGAACCGCCAATATAAATGATACTATTGTCATACCTCTCGGTGGAGACCGTCGTCACTGGCTGATGGTTGAGTACCGCTGGCAAGCGCTTTCGATGCAATGGCATCATCTTCATTGTCTGTCAAAAGTTGTACTCTTGTTGAAGATGATGCCATCGCATCTATAGCACAATGCCAGCGGTACTCAACCATCAGGTCTCCACCGAGAGGTATGACAATAATCTCAGTTTATATTCAAGATAGAGAATAAATGTATATAACAATATTTATAGTGCATTTAATTTGCATTAAGATTGTCCCAACACAAGTTTTCGATCTGACGTATATTTCGAATTTACTAAAATATCCCCTCTTAACCCCGCCCCCTCCCACTTGTTCGATTTCAGCCATTAACTAACTTGATTTTTTTTTTTTGTATAAAATGATTAAATTTTGAATTTGGTAACGATCAAAACAAAAATTACGACCGCTTGACCGTTAACACACACACACACACACACACACACACACACACACATACACATATGTATATATATATATATATATATATATATATATATACATATACTAGCTTGGATACCCGGCTTCGTCCGGGAATTCATTTGAGGCTGAATGGTGAAGGTATTTTTTTTGGCAAGGCTTTACTTTGCACAATATTTTGACATTTACCCGTCCCAGTGTTTAGGGTTAATACCCATTGTTGGCAATTGTTTATAATAAAATTAATTTTTTATGTAAGTCTTCCCTGTCCTCCAAATTGTCATATTTCCCGTCTCCTGTGCATTATGCATAGGTTTCAGTTATTAAAGACAAAATAGTAACATAGATTTGAATTGATTTTTCCACGTGAGATACCTCATAGTTCAAATTGGACTCAATTGTTGAGCATGTCAATATTTCTACACAAACTACTTACTCCATACATTGTTCCTGGAGAAATGTATAAAAGAAAAGTTACTCGAAATAACAAAATAAACAACTTTTGTTATGTTCATATTTGCCGAAAAACCAATAGAAACGAAATATCGCTATTTTTAATTTCTGGCGTCCCTAATAACCCCCACTCCTTTTCGTCTCAGAGGATATTAATATAGTCTTAAGTCTAAGTTGGGTTAGTAGTAATATACATACCAAGTTTCATAAAATTCGGTCAGCCGTTTATGCGTGAAAAGGTAACAAACAAACAAACAAACAGACACCAAAGAAACAAAATGCAGTTATGGTGTCTATGACATGTGAAACGAAAAGTTATCGTGAAATTTCGCGAAAAAAATCAATGTTCAGAAAGTGGTTACAATTTTATATATACACATATATATGCATGTAATTCTGAACGGACTTCATTTTCGTCATCTCCTGGGTAGGATTGATGGAGAAAATTCTGGATATGAAGAAAATTTTCGAAAATCGCGTCATGAGTACGACCTCAATAGCTGATCAATATCAAGTATCTATATTTCAAAATTGAACTTTTGAAATCCTCTTAGTCTACACCAGCTCTGCTTGACTTATTATTTTATTTTTTAAAGACTCCAACTTACAAAATACAGTATACATAAATTATGGCGATGAGTGGTGTTAGAATTATTCAAACTCCTTCCTCATTCTGAGATCCTCGTGACACCCTCTTATTTATCTTAAAAATAATTTTTAAGATTAAATATGCATAAAGGTTTCTCCAGAGAAATGTCAGGGGTTATTTTTCTACATAATTAAAAATTAACATGATGCTTTAATTATATTTCTTTTGAGTTATTTCCTTGTCCATTTTTTATTTGAGCTTTTTATTTTTCATATGTTGCAAAAATATCTTCCACCATTAAAATATTCAGGGAAATAAATTATAAAGTAAAATATAAAAAAAAATCATGAATTTTTATTACCTTGACACATTTCTACATTCGTAATTATATATACAGAATATTTATTCCTTGGCTCTTAAAGGAACTACCTAATTGTCTTGTCGTATTTGGAATCTTCTCTATTTTAAATATAAAACTAAAATTATTATATGAACTATAAACCAAACAACAAACGAGATGGCAAGATTATCTATTATTATTTTTTACAAACACAGTGTATGTCTTATTTGAGCGTCACCAAACTGGTAATAATAAAATATTTACTCGTTTTATGCAAAAAGAAAAATCACGTTCATTAATGGCTGAAATCGGACACGTGGGAAGGGGGGGGGGTTAAGAGGGAGGGGATTTTCGAAAATTCGAAATATCTCCATTACTACACTTTAGATTGAAAACTTGTATAAAACCACACTTATGAAAATTAAATTTACTATAAATATTGTTATGTACATTTCTTCTCTATCTTGAATATTAACCGAGAAATTGGCATTTTTATTATGTGTGTGGGAATAAGAGACAAGATCAAATCGGCTATTGTTGGTTCTGTTCGTGAGATTCCGCATAAAAGTTCAGCCGTTTCCGTAACAGTTCGACTCTCGTGAAATCGGTTTAGAGACTCGTGTAACCTTTTACTTTGTGAGATATATGTGAATACGTTCTGTTGACCCTCCTCCCCCCTTCTTTAGTTTTGGGCTACTAAAATTTGAGTTCTTATAAGTATAAATTATTCTAATTCACTATAAGTTACAGTACTATATGTAGTAAATAGTGTGCATTAAAGCTAATATGTTTATTTTCAGATATATATCAATATATGTTTTTCTTTCCGGTGAAATATATGTCTATCTATCTGTTCAGCTCTGAGTGATAGGCAAACCTGGTCGTTAACAATTCATAAGCCGTTTCCGTTGGGAGCTTAATAAAATTAACTGAAATATTTCTCATTACCGTTTGTATTTACTCACGGTGGTGTTAAGTTTTTCCCGTATGCAGATTTCTCTATTGTAAAACTTTACGTGGTTAATCTGCATAGTTTACGCAGCCCCTGCGTGACTGATTTTTTTTACACAGAAATGGAGAATTTGTGTCGAGATGTGTTCTCAAGTATGCCCAAAAGTGGCCGACTTTTACTTTCAACAACTGAGTCAGTAATTACATTATTTTTAGCATACATTTTAATAATGTGGAAAATATAATTAGTTTACACAACACCAGCCTGAGGGACTTTTGTTTTGTCATTTCCTATTTGAAATCGAGGGTGAATTGAAGACATTTTCCTAAAATGATTACAACCTCAACAGCTGTTTTCCCCCTTTAGAATAACCATCTGGAAATGCACTAAGAGACTTAACAACCCTTAGGAACACAATTCTGAGGGTTGAAAAGAAATAAGAGAGTTGGCTCGGTGAGCATTATACCTGATGCCAACGGTAAAGTGGCTGTAAGTAATAAAAGCCCATTAAAGTATAATTTTATTGTTGGTAGATTGAAGGGGAGGGGGGAATGATGGGGGGGGGAGACTTTTACGACCCCCCCAACCATCAGAGAAAAATGTAATTCCGACCGAGCTCCCCCCCCCTCCCTTAGCAGACTTCTCGCAGCAATAAACCAAGAGGGTTATTGCATAATTCCAAGGATTATTTTAAGCCGTAATTAAGTTTATAAAGAATTTATCCCTCCATAGACGGGGAGTGGGGGGGAGATGGCAGTCTTCTGATAATTATGAAAAACATAAACGTCCGACGTTTTTCTTTCTTACGGTCATTCTTTCTTTCTCGTGCTTCAGAAAGTTTTGAAATATTAAAATTTCGCTGAGCAAGAAATTATTTCGAGTCATTAGGTTGAAACCCTTTTACTAATTCCCTTTCTTTTCCTTTTCTTATTATTTTTTTTTTCTGTTAAGTTTAATACGTTTTAGCAAGTTGTTCGGACATCCCCAATTCATTTGCATCGTCGGCGGCATTATTGTTTAAACCAATTACAATATACGTTGTAAATAATATTTGTATATTATATCTTTAAAACTCCATCTCAAATGAACTACATAAACTCAGCAGGTTTCTCAACTCCTGGTATGAATTACCTAAGAAGTGTCACCACCGGAAACAATGAGAATAGAGCTGAAGTTGATAGATGAATAGCACTTCCAAGTAAATAAAGTCCGTCACGCAGGGGCTGCGTAAACTGAGCATAATTCCCTCGTGAAGTTTATGTAACACGAGTAGAAGTGGGGGTTTACTGAATGCTGAAAACTGAAAATGCAAATATCTCGGTTAATATTCAAGATAGACCATAAATGTTTATAATAATATTTATAGTACATTTAATTTTCAATAACATTTATTCTAAACACTTTTGCAATCCGACTTATAGTAACGGAACTATTCCCCACTTTCAAAATGCTTCCCCCTCTAAACCCCCAGCGTCCCTTGTCCGATTTCAGCCGTTAACGAACATAATCTTTCTTTAATACTGTTAAAGTCATCGGGTATTGACCGTGTCTTCATTTTAGTTGCCAACGTTTCGCTAGACATGCTTCTAGCTTCCTCAGGGCTATCTCTGAGACTGCAGAGTGTGTGTTCACGTCAGGTATATATGTAAGTCTTATCCGGTTTCCTTGGGCGGAGTCTTCCCTTCCAGGTGTCTACGGATACTTAGTAGTAATACCCAAAGACCTTAATAGTTTTAATGACCAGGACCGTGGAAGTCTCAGAGTATATAATTATTCTTTTTACATAAAACAATTAAACATCTAGTTTGGTTATGATCAAACAAAAAATTGTGACCGCTAGCCACGAATATATATATATATATATATATATACAGTTTGAACGCACGTCAATTTCGTCATCTACTAGGTAGGATCGATGGACATTTGAAGAAAATTAGAAAATTGCATCATGAGTACGACCTTGGATTTTCCTTAAGGGAAATCAGCTAAAAGTCCGTCACACAGGGAATGCGTAAAGTAAGCAGATTTCCCTGCTGTAAACACTAGTAATTTCATTTGGACATACACTCTCGATTGCTAAGTCTCTCTCTTTCTCTCTCACTCTCTCTCTCTCTCTCTCTCTCTCTCTCTCTCTCTCTCTCTCTCTCTCTCTCTCTCTCTCTCTCACAAAACAAACACAAACACAAAAAACCCCTCTCTCTCTCTCATGCAAAATTTAAAATTAGAAATTAATATGTAGACGACGACGCACATTTTTGTTAATTTTGCCCATTTTATTTGAAGGTTTCGTTAAATTGAAATATAGACCTATGTCTGCACACCTAACATGGGCTTTGGAACGATCTTAGAAATTTCCATTGAACAAGAAGACGAAAGTAATGTATGTCAAACAGTTGCTTTGAACGGAATGCATTTTCGTTTTGATGCCCTTAAATGCACAAAGGCGGAGAAATGTCTTCAAATTCCTCTATATAAATGATGATTGGTTATGTAATAACTTCTAATTTCTAGGAAGGGCTCAGGTTAGCCAAGTGAGTTAAAGCGGTTGTCTTTAATTTCACATGGTAAAACTAGAGTGGCGAGTTCGATTCTTGCCTGGGCAAAGGAATTTATTTAGTGACGTAATTCATTAAATAAAATCCTTAGTTCCACCCTGGCTAGAAAAAGGTGGTAACTTGTAGATAACCCGTCCCAATTAGACTTAGTTGCAAAAAGTGGACGTTAATAAATAATAATAATGACTTCTAGGAACACAAAATATGATGTTAATCGCTCCTGTCCTGTAAAGTGGACATACAGCATCATACCAACATAAAACAGCTGTCTTTAAGATTTGAGCATATCCATCTCGCGCGAATTTTTCGAAAAAAGAGAACATTTCCTGCAAAAGTTTGTTCGGGCAGATGCAGTTTGAGGTCGTGTTCCTAATTGGCGAAGGACACATGCCAGAGACTTGAGTTATGGAAATGGTCCTATCCCCAATGCGGTAGGTTGGACCCATGTGGGACCTCCGTACCTAATGGCTACCAGCTGTAGGGACAAAGCTACCCCGACGACACCGAGGTCTGGGAGCTTCACGGCGGATCGGCCGATTATCTCCGCATCCAGGGGATATCCCTCACCATCCAGCAACTACACTCTCTCACAAAACCCTGCCTTCACAGTCTTTGCCAAAGGGAATCTCTTTCCTTGACGGTTTTTTCTCCCGAAGGTCGTAAACTCCTTTGAATGGAGTTCCTGGCGACCGTTGGAAACCAATGTGTGCGTGGTTTCTGTGACTAATCTCCCATTATTTAATCAATGCTCGATTCAAGAAAAGTCAACCGCTCGCACCCAGCCATAGCTACAGGAAACCTGTCATTCTCAGGTTGTACTCCATCCAAGATTTCTTAAAATATCTGCTACTAATATAGCAAAACGAAAACTGTCACGCAAGGTCTGGGTAACCTAACCACCTTTCCCCACGTGCTGGTATGGCATATCACTGATCATGTATCACCATATATACTCTATTTCAAAATTAAAAAGTCCGTCACGGCAGAGGTCTGCGTTAACTAAGCAGATTCCCCACGTGAAGTTTTACAATAGAGAAATTTCACGAGAGTCGAGCAGTTAAGGAAACGACGGCCGAACTAGTTTTTGGCGGAACAGTCCACCCAGCCGTTAGCCGCCCAGGTTTAATAAACATGCAAATATCTCGGTTAATATTCAAGATAGAGGAATAAATGTACATAACAGTATTTTAAATACATTTAATTTTCCATAAGATTGACTCTGTTCAATTTTTTCGATCCGACGTATAGTAACGGAAATATTTTGAATTTATCGAAAACCAACGCCTCCCTAAAACCTCCCCTCCCACTGATCCGATTTCAGGCCGTTAGCAAATTTGATCTTTCTTTTTACATAAAACGACTAAATATCGAGTTTTGGCAACGCTCAAACAAAAATTGCGATGCTAGAGTGGTAACAGACACAATTATATATATCATATATATATTATATATATTCCTAAATATATATATATATAAATATATATATCATTTTGCAACGGACCTCATTTTTCGTCATCTCCTGTGTAGGATCCGATAGACATTTTAGGAATTTTTTCAAAACTCGCGCCATGAGTACGACCTCAATAGCTGAATTCCCTTATGGGGAAATCTGCTAATAAATGAAAATACGTAACCCACGTGGGGAATCCTTATAGTTTCGCAGCCCCAGCGTGCAGGATTTTATTTTTATTTTGTTGTAAATTTACTAATATTTTAGAAATTATTTTCTACATAGTAATATTTAGTTTCTACATTTGAATAGATAATTTTAAAGATTTATAATATCCATTAATTTTTGTACATTTATATTCTCTATTGTTTAACTTGTTGCTGAATCGTAATTGTAATTGTAACATATAAAATAAATAAATAAAAATTAATGAGTATGGAATAGTTTAAATAAGCAATATAGATGAAAATACTACTAGTTTATTGATAACGTACAATGCCTAAGCCTGAAGGCCAAAAACGACATAATACAAATAATTCTCTGAATTTTCGAGGTAAAAAAGAAATACGTAAAAGCATAACTACCTAATTGACATGAAGACTAATTGACTCATGTCTGTGGCATAATAAAAGATTAATTCATGACAATTCAGCGGCTCATTAATAATGTGTCAACAGTTTGAAACAGTTATTTGTTAAAACACAAATACCATTACTTATCGTATATACAATAAATAAAACCGCAATAGGACATCTATTCCGTCGGACAATACATTAACAGTGAATGATTAATGACTTTGCCCACTTAAAAAAAATAAAAAGGAAAATAAAATTATAATAAAAAACCAAAATACAATAACTATGAATTTTTTCTCTAAAAGGCTTTTCATTTTTAGCAGATATCCGTTAAGGAAAATCAGCTATTGAGGGAGCTTAACGAAAGGTTCGGAAAAATTTCTTCAAATCATATATCCATAACCCAGGAGATGACGAAAATGAGTCCCGTTCAAAATTATATATATATATATATATATATATATATATATATGATTTATATATATATATATATATATATATTTGTAACACTCTGTCTGTAACGCATTGACTTTTTCGCGAAAATTCACGATAACTTTTCGTTTCAACACATGTCATAGACACCATAACTGCATTTTGTTTTGTTTGGTGTCTGTTTGTTTGTTGATTTGTTTGTTACCTTTTCACGCATAAACGGCTGAACCGAATTTTATGAAACTTGGTATTTAATTACTACTAACCAACTTAGACTTTAGCTATATAAGTATCCTCTGAACGAATAGGAGTGGGGTTATAAGCAAAGCCAGAAATAAAATTAGCGATATTTCGTTCCTATTAAGTTTTTCGGCAAATATAAATATAACAACCAGTTGTTTATTTTGCTATTTAGAGTAACTTTTGTTATACACACTTTTTACGTACACCGACTTATAAACGAGATATACGCCTAAAACCTTTAGCGAAGTGGAACAAATTTTATTTTGGACAAAAGACCAAAGACCGAAATAATAAAACTCGGTATAAGGTAATTAGCACTAACGCTTTCATTATAAACAAGCCAAACCAACATTTCTAGAGACGGGCATGATTGGGGGTTATAAGGGAAGCCAGAAATTAAAAAATAACTATATTTCGTTTTCCTACTGGTTATTTCGGCAAATATGACATAACGAAAGTTGTTTATTTTGTTATTTATAGTAACTTATATTATAACACTGTTTTCGTATACTCGAAATGTAAAGAGATTCGCTAAAAGAGGTACCCTCACTGAAAGAATTAATTCAAATGGTATGTCAATATTTTTTCCTTAATAATTCAAATCTATGCATATAAATGCACAGAGAAACGGGAAATATGACACTATGCAGGACAGTGAAGTCTTACATAAAAAAAATAGATATTTATTATTAACTAATGTCAACAACGGTAAATAACCCTAACACTGGAACGGGTTATATGACAAAAAATTGCAAAGTAAGCCTTGCCAAAAATAACCATCACATTCAGCCTCAAAAATGAATACCCGACCGAAGCCCGGGTATCTGAGCTAGTATATATATATATATATATTATACATATATATATATTAACCAAACTCGCTATTTAAACGTTTTATGCAAAACTAACAGATCAAGTTCCGTATAATGGTTGAAATAGGAACAGTGGGTGAAGGGGGGTTTAGAGGGGAGGATTTTCGAAAAATTTCGAAAATATCTCCTTTACTAACTATACGTCGGATCGAAAAATTATATAAAGGTAATCTTATTTTTGTATTAAATTTACTAAAAATAATGTTATATACATTTTATTCTGTATCTTAAAATATTAACCGAGATATTTGCATTTTTCTTGTTTTCCAGCTTCTGAGGTAAGTTCGGCTAACTTTCGGGTATAGTCGTGAGTTTCCGTCAAGAAGCTAGTTCGGGCCCTTCCCGTAACTGTTTTGACTCTCTATTCTGAAATTTCTCTATTATAAAGCTTCACGTGGGAAATCTGCTTAGTTTACGCTCAGCCCCTGCGTGACGGACTTTTTTTAAAAGCTACAACGGGTGATGTGTAAATGCATAGTCCTAAACAGTTTGTTAAGGACTGCGTATTTTTCTATTTGGAAGAATAATACTTTATGGATTATGTCACCTCTCATTTTTATTTATATTTTTTCCCTTTTTAAGAATTCAATGTAATAAGTAAAAATAAAACCGTCACAAAGATGCGTTAACTATGCACATTAGTAATTTCATCTCATCATATATTCTCTTTTTTCTAAGTCACAATTCGATAACTAGGAGTGGGGTTTAGGTACTGAAGGCTGAACATAAGAAAGCACAAATAACTTGCTAAAATATTTGAAGTAAAGAGAAAATAAAAACAACAATAGTTGTTAAATTTATAAGATTAATTCTATAACATTTTACAGCCAGAAGTCCATAATAACAATGTTATTTAGAATTTTCGTATTCCCCCCTTCACCCCCCCCCAATATATTCAAGGTCTAATTTCTGTTTCTGCCTAATACAAATATGATTTATAGTATTTCTGAAAATATTGGGTATCGTGAAGATGAAAATAATCATTTTAAGAGAGAAGAACCAAATCATATCGTAAAAATGGCTTGAGTTGAAGGAGTGGGTTGTTTGAAGGCTGAGAACTAAAAAAATCCAAACAACTTGGTCAAAATTATTGCTGATAGAGACAATACATATATATAAAGTTTTGTACTTACATTTGGAAGCAGATTAAATCTATACAATGTTTTCGATTTAACTTATAATAATGGAGATATTTTGAAACAATTTCAAAATTCCTCCCTCCCTAAAACCCTCTTTCCCACAGAACTTTCACCACAGAATTCACCTTTATCTGTCTTTACTATTCTATATGTATATTATATATATATATATATATATATATATATATCAATTTCCTCTACTGTAACTGTGTACGACCGATTTGATGAATTTTCTTAGTACGCGTTTGGGTGAAAGCCCTGAATGGTTTAGATTTACAAATCAGCTTGGCAGATGGACCATAAGGGGGGGGGTGGTTTTAAGGGAGGCCTAAAATTAAAAATAGCGGTAATTGCGTTTCCTATTGGTTTTTTCGGCAAATATGCACAAGATAAAAGTTGTTTATTTGGTCTATTTGGGGGAGAGTAACTTTTGTTATATCTATAAACGAATACATTAATGTGGGAGGCAACAATTTGATTGGGTATTCTAACCATTGAACCAACCCATAACCAAACTTTATATATAAATTAGCATTATAAGCTGCTATGATTATAAGCTATATTAAATTTGTTAGGTTCAAACCGGCAGGTGGGGGATATAAACGAGGACTGAATAAAAAATTCGCGATATTTCGTTTTCTATTTATTTTTAAAATTGTAACCTCTGTCTGTACATTGATTTTTTTCTCAAAATTTCACGATAACTTTTCGTTTCACATGTCATAGACACCATAACTGCATTTTGTTTCTTTCGTGTATGTTTGTTTGTTTGTTACCTTTTCACGCATAAACGGCTGAACCGAATTTTATGAAACTTGGTATGTATATTACTACTAACCCAACTTAGACTTTAGGTTATATTAAAATTCTCTGAGACGAACAGGAGTGGGGGTTATAAGGGAGGCCTGAAATTAAAAATAGCGATATTTCGTTTCCTATTGGTTTTTCGGCAAATATGTACATAACAAAAGTTATTTATTTTATTATTTAGAGTAACTTTTGTTATATACACTTTTTTCGTATACCGAATTATAAACGAGATATACGCTAAAATCTATAGCGGGAATGAACAATTTTATTTGGGACAAAAGACCCAACCGAAATAAATAAAACTCGGTATGTGAATTAGTACTAACGCCTTCCTTATAATAAGCCATACAAACATTTCTAGGGACGGGCGGGAGTGGGGGTTATAAGGGAGGCCTGAAATTAAAAATAGCGATATTTCGTTTCCTATTGGTTTTTCGGCAAATATGTACATAACAAAAGTTATTTATTTTATTATTTAGAGTAACTTTTGCTATATACACTTTTTTCGTATACCGAATTATAAACGAGATATACACTTAAAACTAGGACGGGAGCCAACAATTTTGTTGGGCACTAACGATTGAACCGAACTTAAAAAAAAAAACTCGGTATGTGAATTATCATTAATTCTTCCAAGATTATAAGCTATATTAAAATTTTTAGGTTCAAACAGGAGTGGGGGGTTGTAGAGGCGGCCTAAAAAGAAAAATAGCGATATTTCGTTTCGCATTGATTTTTCGATAAATATGCACATAACAAAAGTTGTTTATTTTGAGTAACATTTGTTGTATTCACTTTTTTTGTAAAATGATGTAAACACGGGATATACGCTAAAACTATAGCCGGAGTAATTCATTTTATTAGTGCTTATTTAAGCGTTTTTAATGAATGCATATTATGAAAAATGATTTTGTGTTAAAGTCACATTTGATAACTCTAAATATGATTCGGATTAGTGAGGTTATATATCTCCGTCGCCTCCTTCTCATTTATTTATTTTTCCTAGAGAATAACATTGTTATTTATTTCCAATAGAAATGTATACTATAAGAGCATATCCGTTATTTAATTTGTATAATGCATTATTTAAATAAAGTCATGCTGAATTGGCACAAGGAGCGATAGCGGAAGTTGTAGGGAAGCAAGCTCTTTGGTTCTAAGTAACAAAAGTTGTTTATTTCTTTATTTAGAGTAACTTTTGTTGTATTCACTTTTTTTTGTAAAATAGCGGAAGTTATGGGGATCAAACTCCTTTGTTCTGCTAATATATATCTTATTTTCCGATATTTTGAATGTTATTGAAACAAATATGTACCATCATAACAATTAGACGTTTAATGGTAAGGCCCATTATGAAAAAAGACAATATCCCAGTTAAACTGAATATGATTTAAAAGTAATTACTTAATTTTGCTGGGAGGGCTACAATCTCTTCTCCTCACCCATCTCTTTTGAATATAAATGAAATTATTTTTAGGGTAATACTATTATTTATTTCCGACAGGTAGATAAATTATTAAATAAATAATCTGATAACAATAAATTTAAGAAAAACATGGTGTTTAGCCCTCGTGCAGGACCGGAAGATGACAGGAGCCCTAAACAGTTAATTGAGTTATCTTATTACCAGTGAAATGCTTGCCATTCCTGGAAGTGATTTTCAACTGAGCTCTGCTATTACGCTATTACGAATATAATCTTAATGTACAAAACTATGCTTAAACTACATGTGCTCGGATTGGTTTTTAACAGGAAATAAGTTTCATTATATATTTAATTGTAATAAAATGCAATCCATGATAATGATTTTTAAGTATTCGTTAAAAGGAAGACATAATAAGTGGAAAGGGATAGATTAGGAACACATTTTTATTTATTTTTTCAACAGTAAAATTTCCTCATTTATAAGTCGCCTGCTGACCCTCACGGGAAAACAATACGCCCAGACGGGAAGTGTAGTTTTAAACATTGAAGCCTAGCCCAAAAAATACTATCATCATTCAGCACACAGCAACGACGGGTATAGACGCCTAAACACTGGTATGGGACGGGGAAATGTCAAAATACTGTTCAGACTAAAGGCTTACCAAAAAAAATAACCACGTCATTCAGCCACAAAGGAATTCCCGGGCGCAGCCGGGTATCCTTAGCTAGTATATATATATATATATATATATATATATATATATATAAAAATATATATAACCCTCCGTCGGGCGCACCTCTGGACCCCCCCCCCCCCCCCCCCCCCCGCAAACAAAATCGGGCACACACGGCCTGAGAGGCCGCCCACATATTTTAGCCCCCACTCCCCATCTAATTAATTTTAATTTAAAAACGCTGATAGGACAGAATTTGCTAGGATCTAAGCGAAAGCAAAATATTGCTTATTTTAGTACGTAAAATAATAACTTTATTAAAATAGAATGAAGCTTAAACTAAAACAAGTAAAATTGATAAGGCGCATTCGGCTTGGAGAGGCCAGCTGCTTAGGATCTAGCACTTATTTTTCAAGATATCGGACGAACTTCTTTACAGTAATTTGCATTAATAATAGTAAAAGTAAACCGATCTAGCAATAGATATATCATGGGGGAAAAAATACTCATAGCTTTGGAAATTAAGGAGCAATTGGGCGCAGTCGGCCTCACAATGCCACCAAGGGACCAGTCGGTCTGGATGAAGGATGGCAAATATGACTAAAGTCAGGGGATTCTAAGCATGTAACACAAATCAGGAAGAAATTTACTGGGAATGGCCCCTCACAGGGGAAACAGAATGAGGCGTGGTATCAAAAAGTATATTTTCCTGGCCTCTCAGGCTAGCTGCGCCCGACGGAAGGGTTAATTTTGGAACGGACCTTCATATTAGTCATTTTTAGATTAGGGGTTAATAGTGCATTTAAGAAAAATTTTCAAAATCCAAGCGTTAATGAGTACAATATAATAGCTTAGTTCTCTGGAGGGGAAAAATTCTGCTAAAAGTACTCCGCAATACAAGAAAGTGGCAATTATTGGTTTGGATACAATAAATATCGTTTTTCCCCTGGCATGAGTCTAAAAATATTTTTTATTTTTAACCCCCCCCCCCCCCCCCCCCCCCCCCCCCCCCTTTTCCTTCATTTATTTACCAATTGGATGTAGCTTTGCTTCCAGACCCTCTATCTAGCCATTATTAGAACTAGAAACTTATTAGAGAAATATTCCAAGCATGAAGCATTCCGGGCCAGTGCTTGCGAAAATTGCTTCATGAAACCAAGCTTAATGTGGAAATTGGCTGCTGGAACTCGGACTGGATTATCTTAAATCAACAATTTCGCATTCTTTGTTTCTTGTTCAGCCTTTTATGCAACTTGCGTTCTGGAGGCTTCACTTTGGTTCATAGGTTTCATAAAATCTCTGAAATACTGGAACAGATGGTAGAGTAACCCAATTGATCAGGATCAATAAGATGGCCAAGTACTCTCTACTGTTTTTTTAAATATTAATGCAGAGGTGCCACTTTCGGAGTCAACGCTCCATCCTCAGTGCCTGCTGGACAAAACACAACACTCGAGATTAATTTCACATGTCATAGTATAGCCCAAAAGCCAAAAAATAAACAACAGTCATAAAAACACACACAAAATAAAGAATAAAACAATGGATCAGTCTTAAAAATAGTAATCTAATACAAAATAGAATATCTAATAACTAGTCAACTACTAAAATTAAAGCTTAAAACAAACAGTCAGTTAGTAGTTGACTAGTTATTAGATTTTTCTATTTTTATTAGTTGACTATTTTTAAGGGGACATTCCATTGTTTTTTTTATTTATTTTGTCGTGTGTTTTTATGGACTTAATGTTTATTTTGCTTTTGGCCATGCTGTGTATGTTAAAATTAAACTCGAGGTTTGTGTTTGTAGCAGGCACTGAGGATGGAGCGTTTTTTGACTCCGAAAAGTGCACTTATGCACTTATAATTTAAAAAAACAGTAGAGGTAAACTTGGGCCTTATTATTGATCCTGTTTCATAAATCATGTGACTCAACTATAATTCATAAAATATTTGTTAAACATTTGAACATTTAGGTAATTTAATTTATTTATCAAGAAATCTTCTGCAGGGGCGATTATGCTTTGAGAAAAATGTCACAAAAAAACAAACAATCAGTAATACAAGACCAATAGTACCTGTTTTTTTTAAGGGGCTTACAATGTTGTTAGCAACCAAACCCTTTTTGATACAAGAGTACCTTTTTTTTTCAAAATGGACTGATACCTCAGATATCCATATCCAAAATTTCTTTAAAAATCCTATTTCTAATTTTTTCCCTATTGATTCAAAATCTTACAAATTTTAAAATGTTGGGGTTCGTTTAAGTGAGGAAACTTGACATCATTAACAAAATAAATAGGCATAAAATGTAGAAAATATCAAGTGTAATTAATATTTATTAATTCAAATTACTTACAAATATTTAATTAGGTAATTATTTTTTTCAAAAAAAATATTAAAATCACAATCAAAAGATACTAACTACAATGAAAATTTAGTGTGATAGATAGGGAGCCTGTGCACGCTTATCGGCTACGGTTGTGAGTACACAAATGATAATATGATTTATTCTTATAACAATTCCGTACAAGCAACACAACATATACAGCACCTTGAATGTTTTGAATATTATATTAAGTGTTTATTATTAGGGGTCGATTTTTATACCTCGTCCACCCCCAGAATCAGTTTTCGTTTATATTGATCCCTGGGAAACCCAAGTCAGCCTCTTGGAGAATCTCGGCTGTAATAAAACAACAAAACTGTAGAAACCATTCAAAAATAACACTAAAACACCTTACTGAAAAAGAAACAGTCTATGTACAGGTATACATAAATGTTGAATACAGAATAATAGCGTAAATTAAAACTACTAGGAATTGAAAGCACTCGGTCACTAATTAACAATAATACCAAAACAAAATATAATCAAAAGGAAGCGTTAGGTTAGAATTGCAAACAAACTGGTCTGCCAGCTTCACAACGGAAAGGAAAACGATTACTGTAGTATATCAGAATATAACATATTCATTTTATTGAGAACTAATTACTATATCTAGTATTGTAGTTAATAATGATTCATAATAATTGTTATCCCGATCAATCAAATTTTAGTATTCCAAGACCTTAAGGCGGGGGGGGGGACCAGGACATATTTGCATGTTTCTTGTATAATTAAGGTCTCTTGAAAAAAATATTTGGTATTTAAAATTCGAATAATGTAATTTATTTATTATGTAGCAGAGTATATTTTATGTAACATGAGTAGAAGTGGCGGTTTGCAAGTGGCAGAAAACTGAAAAATGCAAATATCTCGGTTAATATTCAAGATAGAGAATAAATGTATATAACAATATTTATAGTAAATGTAATTTTCAATAAGATTAATTCTATACAATGTTTCGATTTAACGTATAGTTACGAAGATATTTCGAATTTTCTAAAATCCTCCCCCCTAAACCATCCTCCCCCTGTCCCGATTTCAGCCGCTAACGAACTTGATCTTTCTTTTTACATAAAACGACTAAATATCGAGTTTGGTAACGATTTAAAAACAATTGCGACCGCTAGACTGGCAACAGACAAATATATCTATCTATCTATATATATATATATATATATATATATATATATATATATATATATATATACAGTTTTGTATGGACCTCGGTTTCGTCATCTCGGGGGTAGGTTCGATGGATATTTTAATAAATGTCTCGAAACTCGCGGCATGAGTACAACCTCAATAGCTGTTTTCCCTTAAGGGAAATCTGCTAAAAGCGAAAGATAGAAAGTGAAAGGTTACTCATTTAGAATTATGGATAACATTGAATAGTTCAAGAATAGTTTCTATGTATGGACTCCCCTTTGCCAGTAGTTCATATGGTATCTGTAAGTATTGGCATTGTTTGTTCATTCAGTCAGTATATGTTTAACTGTCATATGTACATTACAACTTCGGAAAAAACGGCTTGCTCTTTCTGTTCATCAGGTAAGCAGCGAAAGTAAAGTATGTCCTTTTCTCCAACAAGTAAGTATGATGTTGTGTTTTGTCAAACGAATTTGTGTCGAATGAAACTTGGCTTCACAGACGTTTCCGAAGTGTGTTTTGGAATACACTAAACTACACGACTTTTAAAAGTAAAGTTCCGAAATCCCACATTAAGTGATGATATGTTAGGAAAACTGCGTTTCGACCTTTCACAACTCTTCAGCTAGGCTTGTGCTACAGATGAGCATTCGCCCTGGTAGCTAGTCTAGGGCAAAATTGAGTAAACGGAAAATATAAACAAATAGTTTGTATGCCAAAGGATAGAAGTCTAGACGTTGTCCAAACTGAACATCGTGGTCTGTTGAATAGTAAGTATGACGTCTTACAGTGTGGTCAAAGCTCTTAGGCCCAGGTTTCGACTGAATATGTAATATCTCGTAGCCAACTTGTCGATTTAGGCTGCACATGAAATAACAGACATATACACAGACAGTTTTGTTCTATACTAAAAACATCAAAGCGATGGAAAATAAAGGACTCTAAAACGTTTTGTTTGTAACTGTCTCTTGTTTAATGCATTTGTGAAATTGTTGTTGATTGTTGAACGACATTAGTTTGAGAAGGTAAATATAAATATTAAAATGCTATTTAAGTAGATACCTAATTCCAGAAAAAACATGAATTGTGATGTCAGATACGTAAGTTTTCCTCCACATTTAAAAATCTGCTTGTTCTGCGTAGCCTCTGAGTAAAGGGCTATTGAGTTTGTCTTCATGATTTTCGGAAAATGTACTTCAAAAGTCCATTGATCCTAGGATGTGACAAAAATGAGGCTCATTGAAAATTAAATACATTTGTCTGCTACTGCTGAGATCGCAATTTTTGTTTGTTCGTTACTAAAATATGCATTTATAAACGTTTAATTCAACTCGAATGTTTATGTTCGTTAATAACTAGAATCGGACTAGGAAAGGGGGCCTCTACCCGGGTGGATGCAGAGTTTTAAAAAATATCTCCTTTATTATCACGTTAAAATATTGATGCTCTTCGGCTGTTGCTCTTTAGATTCGTAACTCATTTATTATATCCACACTTCTATTCCTCAGATATTTATCTAGAAATATTGGATATATGGTGACAAGATATTAGAAGTGTGTCGTACCAGATACGTGGGAATTCTGCCAAGTTTACGCAGCCCCTGCGTGAAGGACGTTTTCATCTTACATTGAGGACGCATTTAAGCGTTGGCATTTAGATGTTCATTGAGATAAGAGTAACGGTAGGGAGCAAATAGCGCAACAATATGACACCGAATGAGCTGGGACGTGTGAACTGGCTAACAGAAGTTAATACGAAACCGCCATGGACAAGCACGAACACAGGAGCTGCACACGAATACACGACCGACAACCAAAAAAAAACTAAAGAACTTGAGGCTGTTAAGAAGGAGCTGGAGCTCGAGGGCGGTACAAGGGTTGATCCAGGTAGAGGAGGCGCATTCCAGCCTACAGTTTTTGCGCCCTCTTCAAAGCGGGGCCGTAATTATTTTTCTAAATCCGTTTGAAGATCATCCATCATAGGCCTATCAGGAGGGAGGGCCTAACAAGCCCCACGTAGCCCGGGTTCGATACACGTCGTTGTCTCCGGTAATTTCACCCTTCTCTCGCACGGAAATCCTCGAAAAAATTACTCATTTTCACGGCTCATCCCCCACATCCTGGCTCAGATGATGGAGGCTGAAGGCTGTTGAATATATTTTACAATAGATCAACTACATTTATTATTCAAATAAAAAGCCCGTCATGCAAGGGCGGCGTAAGCTAAGCAGTTTTAACACATGAAGTTTTACAATAGAGGAATCTGCCGGAGTAAGTTAAGTGTGAGTGTTTTTCTCACAGTGCGAGTTCTGGTGCAACGTTTTTTTTGGTTTATTGTGAGTGTCTTTCTCATCAAGCGTGTTCTGGTGGACGTTTTTTTTTTTTTTTAAGGAGAGATGTTCTCATCAAGCGAGTACTTTGGTGATTTACTGAAAACTGTTTTTTGGCTCTGGAACTTATCAAACCTCGCCTGATCAACCGTTTACAACTGACCACCATACTCCTATTAGAACGAAACAAAATGAAGAGAATTACTTGTGAGGAAAATCCCACTTATTCTGTTTTTAGTACTCCGTCGCTGTTTTTGTGCCTATTGTCCGAGGAGAAAAAACAAAAAGTCAAAAAGGAGTTGCCGAACATGTAGAAAACAGTTTGTAATGAACATTCTTTTGTTGTATATATATATATATATATATATATATATATATATATATATATAGAAAGATCAAGTTTGTTAACGGCTGAAATCGGACCAGTGGGGGGGGGGTGGTTAGAGGGGAGGAATTTCGAAAATTCTAAATATCTCCGTTGCTATACGTCGGATCGATAAATTCTACTGATTCATTCTTATTCTAGTTCTTATTACAAATTAAATTTACTATAAGTATTGTTAAATACATGTATTCTTTATCTTGAATATAACCGAGATATTTGCATTTTTATTAAAACTGAGCTGCTAACGGACGAAGTGACTTTCCAGCCATAAGCTAGTTCGGCCGTTTCATTAACTCCTCGGCTCTCCTGAAATTTCTCTATTGTACAACTACACGTTGAAAATCTGCTTAGTTTGCGCAGCCCCGGACGGACTTTTTTTCATATTAGTATTTGATGTTTGTAATAAATACCAATTTTTTTTTTTGGTGAAAATATTTTATTTACCAACTTTTTTTGAGAGAAATAGGTGGTGTGAGAAAAACTCTCACGCGCGAGCTCTCAAGTCACTCATTTTGACGTGTGTTCTAGAGGGTTAAGGTTACTTCTTTTGTTCTAAATTGACTTTAAGTTCTCGAATTTTGTTGTCAGTAGTGGCAAACCAAGATTTCTTCCGTAAGAATAATATGTTTTGCTTAATTTTGAATACCTTGCACAATATGTGGTGTCACAAGTTCATTCTTTGGAATATGAATTTGCTACATCGCCTACTTGTGTGCTTTGTCTCCTGTTAGTATGTCCGTGTAACGGATATGTTATTCCTTTGTGTGATGTTTGGATTTTGTGTAATATGGACGAGAGGAACGGACGGAAACTATTAATGAAAATCTACTACAAACCATACGGAAAAGATCTAGTATATAACTAATCCACATGTCATAATCCAACATGAACTGTCCACTGTGAATGCAATCGGACTAAGTATACTCAGACCGAATACCTTTAACTCTCAACAGTAGGACTTCCTGTTCCCAATTAGCAAGAGATGGGGCTCTTAAGATACATTTAGTTTACAGGGGGGATGGGAGACAGAATTACAGAATATATCAGGTCGATATAATCCCAGCTACAGTATTAGATACATCCGCTTATGGGAGAACCTACCCTCTCTGAAGCAGGTTACCTTGCTTCCCACCGAGTCACATCAAAGAACAATATATCCTCTTAATATAAGAGATTTACTCCAATAGGCCTTCTAACGAGCTAAATAATTCATGTAATAGGCCCTTTAGTGTATTCTAAATACATTTTGAGTTTATCAAACCTTCAGTCTTCACAATGTCGATATAAATGTATTTATTTATTTAGGTGTCTCGTAATTTTAGCTATTCAGACTCTTGCTTGAGGTTTTTTTTTTTTTTTTTTTGGTTTAAAGCAAAATAATTTGTAAAGCTAACTTATTATCAAAACAAATCAAACACCCAGGGGCTGGGAAAAAAAAACCGATTATCAAAGTGAAGGTTTACAACTGATAAATCTGCATACTGTTAACACCACTATGAATTTTAAGCCAATAAATACAAACAGTAACAAAAAATCTTTCAGTAAATTTAGAAGTTCATTATATATACAACGGAAAGAGTGGGAATAGAAAATATGTAGGGCTGAATAGATAGAATCTAGACCGGAAAGAAGGAAATATATTTGAATATAATATAGTAATTTTATTGAAAACAATTTACTATATCTAATACAGTATATTATAATGTATCAGAATAATTTTTTCCAAGAACTGAAGATGGGGAGGCGGAGGGATCACTAGAACTTTTTTGCATGTATCTCGTATAATAAATGTCTCTTGAAAACAAAATTTGGTATTTAAGCTTCGAATAATTATATAACCGAATATTGTTAATGTAACATGAGTAGAAGTAGGGGGTAACATAAGGCTGAAATCAGAAAAACGCAAATATCTCTGTTAATATTCAAAATAGAGAATAAAAGTATGTAACAATATTTATAGACAATTACATTTTCAATACGATTGGTTTTATATATATTTTTTCGATCCGACGTATAGTAACAGAGATATTTCGAATTTTCGAAAATCCCCTTTATCCCCCCATTTCCACCGATTTCGGCCATTAACGAATTTTATCTTCCTTTTTATATAAAATGATTAAATATCGAGTTTGGTAACGATGACGCAATAATTGCGTCCGTTAGAGTAGTAACAGACACACACACACACACACACACAAGTATATATCTATATACATATAAAATTGTAACCTCTGTCTGTACATTGATTTTTTTTTCGCGAAATTTCACGATAACTTTTCGTTTCACATGTCATAGACAACCATAACTGTATTTTCTTTCTTTCGTGTCTGTTTGTTTGTTTGTTACCTTTTCACGCATAAACGGCTGAACCGAATTTTATGAAACTTGGTATGTATATTACTACTAACACCAACTTAGAGTTTTAGGATATACTAGTTTTCTCTGAGACGAGCAGAAGTGGGGGTTATAAGGGAAGCCTGAAATTAAAAATAGCGATATTTCGTTTTCTATTGGTTTTTCGGCAAATATGCACATAACAAAATTTGTTTATTTTGTTATTTAGAGTAACTTTTGTTATGTAACTTTTGTCGTATACCGAAGTTTAAATGCGTTATACGCTAAAAAAGTATAGCGGGAGTAAATAATATTATTTGCCAAAAAATGCTCAACCGAAACTAAATAAAAACTCGGTATGTGTATTAGCAGTGAGACCTTCATTATAATAAGCCATACCAACATTTCTATGGACGGGCAGGAGTGGAGGTTATAAGGGAGGCCTGGACTTAAAAATAACGATATTTCGTTTCCTATTGGTTTTTCCGCAAATATAAACATAACAAAAGTTGTTTATTTTGTTATTTGGAGTGACTTTTGTTATATAACCTAAAGTATAAATGAGTTATACGTTAAAACTTTAGGCGGGCACTAACGGCTGAACCGAACTTAACAAAACTCGGTACGACAATTAGCATTACTTCCATGATTATAAGTTTAAAAATTTTTAGGTTCGAACGGGAGGGGGGTTGTAAGGGAGGCCTGAAATAAAAATTCACCATATTTACATGTATAAGAGACGGGAAATATAAAAATATCGAAGGACTGTGAAGAATTATCGAACAAATAATTCTATTATTAAGCAAATTACCGTCAACGACGGGTATTAACCCTAAACACTGGGACGGGTTAAATGTCAAAATATTGTGCAATGTAAAGCCTGCTAAAAAATACCATCACCATTCAGCCTCAAATGAATTCCCGGGGCGAAGCAGGGTATCTGAGCTAGTATTTTATATATATATATATATATATATATATATATATATATATATATATAAATCTTTCAAAAATCACGTCATGAGTAGAACCTCATTAGCTGATTTCCCTTAATTTAAAACTCCTAATACAGATGGCTTAATACAAAATACAAATCAACTATATTTACCTGAAATCTCACTAACTTTCTGCTAAATATTCCGAGCCTATTGAGTTAATTTCAAAACGGAAATGAAGTAATTTTTTCAATTCATATATAACAACAATTATGTTTCAGCCATGATGGAGTTTGAGAAGTTTTATTATAGGGAATGCGTGTTAAAACTTGATGCAAACCGAAGACGTATTAAAAGTCCGTCACGCACGGGCTGCGTAAACTAAGCAGATTTCCCAAGTGAAGTTTTACAATAGAGAAATCCGCCTAATAACAGCTGTAGTAGGAAGGGATCTCTAAACTTATTCACGAGGGACGAATAGTTCTGGAAACGGCCACCAGAGCTCTCTTCGGAAAGTACCAAACAGCTCACTCCTGCTGAGTCCGGAACATGGCGGGGTTCCGTCGACCACACACAATACAAATGCAAATATCTTGGCTCAAGATACAGAATAAATGTATATAACAATATTTATAGTAAATGTAATTTGCAATACGATTGATTTTATACAATTACTCGATACGACGCACAATAACGGAGATATTTCGAACTTTGCAAAATTCCCCCCTCTAAACCCCCCTCCCACTGGTCCGATTTCAGCCATTAACGAACTTGATCTTTCTTTTTACGTAGAACGCTTAAATATGAAGTTTGGTAACGATCAAACAAAAATTACTACCGCTAGAGCGTTAACAGACAAATATATATATATATATATATATATATATATATATATATATATATATATATATATATATATAACTTTGAACGGACCTCATTTTCGTCATCTCCTGGGTAGGATCGATGGACATTTTAAGAAAATTTTCGAAAATCACGACATGAGTACGACCTCAATAGCTGATTTCCCTTAGGGGAAATCTGCTAAAAAACATTAATGGACATTGTTTGCCCCGCCAATAACTAATATTTTTATTTCCTCACCGAGTTATTTACGGTTGAAAGTATGGTGGGATATGTTATATTCCGAGTTTCGTTCACAGGTTCAAACTGACATTTCGGTTGTAGAGGTGTAGCAGAAATAAATATGAGCATAGGGACGGGTTGTCATTCTGTCATACACACCCTCAGGTTTATTCAAAAGGGTTAGTAATCTGCTCAAACCTAGAGATAAAATGTTCTTTTCGCTCTCACGAGTCGCGATGATAATTTTTGTTGGTAGCAACGTAAACAATGAGAAATAATCTAGCATACTTATGACTCCATCTCATCATATATTTTCAGTTTCGATGAGTATTAGTGTGGGTTTACTAAAAATCTAAAACAAGAATATAGACGAGACGAGGGTATTATCAAATAATATTAACATTTCTAAAGGTCCGTCACGCAGGGGCTGAGAAAACTAAGCAGATTTCCCCCGTGAAGTTTAACAATAGGTAAATCTACATACTGTTAACATAACAGCACCGTCAATCTCAAGTGAAAATAATTAATAATTCTATTTTATCAAACTACGGGAAGCATCTTAAATGCAAAAAGCAACTGGCCAGCCAACTTCTACCTGAAAGAAAAACAATTACCGAACTATCTCAGAATATCACTTAATAATTTTATTGATAACTATGCACTATATATATATATATATATATATATATATATATATGTGTGTGTATATATAATGAATCAGAATAATTTTCATCTCAATCAATCAAATGTTAGGTTAAAATTCAAGATAGGGAATAAATGTATAAAACAATATCTATAGTTCAGTTGATTTGCAATACGATTGGTTCTATTCAATTTTTCGACCTGACGTATAGTAACTGAGATATTTCGAATTCTCAAAAATCCTCCCCACCTCTAACCCCACCCCTCCCACTGGTCCGGTTTCAGCCATAAACGAACTTGATCTTTCATTTTACATAAAACGATTAAATATCAAGTTTGGTAACGATCAAACTAAAATTGCGACCACTAGCACACACACACACACACACACACCCACACACACACACACACAAAAACACACACACACACACATATATATATATATATATATATATATATATATATATATATAAATATATATATATATATATATATATATAGTCCTCATTTTCGTCATGTCTTGGGTAGAACCTATGGACATTGGAAAATGTGCTAAAAAACACTTGTTTCAGGTCCGTTATATCATACGTCCGATCGAAAAAGTGTATATTGCTAATCTTATTGCAAATTTAATGCTCTATAAATATTCTTATATATATATATATATATATATATATATATATATATATATATATATATATTCTGTATCTTGAATATTAACAGCAATATATATCGATATTTTATTGGTTTTCGGTTTTCTGTAAACTCCCACTACTACTACATTTCATATTAAAACATATGTCATATTAACAATAAGCTGTTATTTCATGAACCACGTCATTCCAAGGTTAAATACTAAATATGGTTTTCATTGAAGTTTTACAGTGTGAGATACATGCAAATATGTTCTGAAGACGTTATCAATTAAGATGTTTATTTTATCTATAATATTCTCGACATAACAGCGTTTCAGTCAAAAATTAAGGTCGTATTTGCTATTCGCTGAAATCGGGGTAGAATAGTGATTGTTTAGAGATGTGGGAAAATTGGAAAATTCCAAATATTTCCGTTATTATAAGTGTTATCCCAATGTTTTATATAACAAATGTTGCTAAGCTAGTTATGTTCTACGATTGTTGTTATATGCGTTTTTTTCGGAACTCAAATTTTAAGAATTTGTTTGCGGTTTCTTGTATTCAGCCTTCAGCAAGTTATTCTTCAATAGAAATAGGGAAAAAGTAGTGAGAGGAGATCGCAAGTGTATATAGCTTATTAATTTAGTCTTCTCCATTGATGGTTTTCTTTTCTTCGACCATCTAACCCGTTAACAGTTCTCCCAGAAGCATTTTCCGGACGGCACCCTAGAAATAAAACGGGAACAAGGCGGAGACAGAATAATACGAGGGAGAAGAAACCAAAAAAAAAAAAAAAAAATAAACACTTGAAGGGATAATAGAACGGAACGAAACAGGTGTCATTATTGATAAGAGCTGTGTTATCAGTGAGAGTTGGAGTAACGGGAGGCTGTTAGTGTCACTAGTGGCGAACACGGTCATGGTCAGAACGGCCCTAAGTGGCAAACAGCTGACTCCCGACAACAACATGCCAAATGGAATTTAAACTGGTTTTAATCTATTCGGTCAGTGCATGCAACCTATGCAGATATCGGCATGAAGTGGACTCAGATTGCAAACATTTTCTTCTTTATATCTTTACATATTTATGAGCTGGGCTACGTTTCATTTTTATACTTGCATTATTTATGACCGCATATTCCTTATATTTCTATTATAATTGATGCACTTCTGTCAGTTCTTCTAGTCCAGAATTAATTGGTTCGCCATTTAAATATGACTCCAGTAGCCAATGAATCATGTTCGTACAATTCAAAACAATTTATCAATCTAAAACAATAATTAAATAAATGAAATGCTTTGAATACATATATAGAGACGACGGTAACAAAGATTAGTCCTTGAATATTTGTAATGACTTCAAGAACTGCATATTATATATATATATATATCTATATATATATATAAAATTGTAACCTCTGTCTGTACATTGATTTTTTTCGCGAAATTTCACGATAACTTTTCGTTTCACATGTCATAGACACCATAACTGCATTTTGTTTCTTTGGTGTCTGTTTGTTTGTTTGTTTGTTTATTTGTTTGTTTGTTTATTTGTTTGTTTGTTTGTTTGTTACCTTTTCACGCATAAACGGCTGAACCGAATTTTATGAAACTTGGTATGTATATTACTACTAGCCCAACTTAGACTTTAGGCTATATTAATGTTCTCTAAGACGAACAGGAGTGGGGGTTATAAGGGAGGCCTGAAATTAAAAATAGCGATATTTCATTTTCTATTGCTTTTTCAGCAAATATGATCATAACAAAATGTTGTTTATTTTGTATTGTAGGAGTAACTTTTGTTATATGCCACTTTTGCCGTATGTACGGAAGTATAAATGAGTTATACGCCTAAAACACTATAGCGGGAGTCCCACAATTTTATTTTGGCATAAAAGACTCAACCGAACTAAAACAAACTCGCTGTGTTTGAATTAATACTAACGATTTACTTATAATAAGCCATATTAAGACTCATTTTCTATGGTGAGCGGGCTGGAGTGGGGGGGTTTATAAGGGAGGACCAGAAGAATTAAAAATAGCGATATTTCGTTTTCCTATTGCTTTTTCAGCAAATAAGCACACTAACGAAAGTTGTTTATTTTGTTATTTAGAAGTAACCTTTGTTATATGCACTTTTTTTGCCGTATACGGGAAGCATAAATGAGTATTATACGCTATAAACTAAAGTGGGCGAGTCCACAATTTTATTTGGCACTTAAAATGAATCAACCGAATTAAACCCAAACTGGTTATGTGAAATTAGTACTAAACGCCCCTTCATTATAATAAGCTATACTAAACATTTCTAGTGGACGGGCAGGAGTGGGGGTTATAAGGAACGCACTGAAATTTATAAATAGTGATATTTCGCTTCGCTATTGCATTTTCGGCAAATATGCACATAACAAAAGTTGTTTATTTTGTTATTTTAGAGAAAACTTTTTTTTTATAATTACACTATCATTCGTATACCGAAAATATTAAGACGTTATACGCGTTAAAAAATTATAGCGGGAGACAACAGTTTTATTTGGCAACAAAAGACTCTAACCGATACTAAATAAACACACTCATTTTGTATGTGTATTAGCATCTAAACGCCCTTCCATTTTATTAATAAAGCCATTCTAACATTTCTGAGGGGAACGGGCAGGAGTGGTGGTTATAAGGGCCTGGGTTTTGTGGGGGGCACCCCCCCCCCCCCCCCCCCCCCCCCCCCCCCCGGGACCCCCCACCCCCCCCGTGGGTGCGGGGTTGGGGGCGGAGAGGCCATGGAAAATTAATAATATATGATTTTCCTATTGGAGTTTTCGGCAAAATATATTGCACATATTCAAAAGTTGTATTTATTTTTGTTTGATTTATGAGAATTTTGCTCAACATTCTATTTCAATATGAACTACCAGGTACCTCACCTGAAAAATTTAATTCATAATGTATATCAATAATTTCTCCTTAATAATTCAAAATCTATGCCATAATGCACAGGAGACTGGAAATATGGACAATTTGCAGGACAGTGAAGTTTTTCATAAAAAAAATAATTTTATTATTAAACAAATGCCAAACAACGGGTATTAACCCTAAACACTGGGACGGGTAAATGTCAAAATATTGTGCAAAGTAAAGCCTTGCCAAAAATATTCCATCACCATTCAGCCTCAAATTAATTCCCGAGCGAAGCCGGGTATCTGAGCTAGTTATATATATATATATATATATATATATATATATATATATATATATATATATATATATCATGGGTTAAAGCACATTCTAACAATTATCGAAATCAATTTGTACATGGAGCTGCTAAGTGTACTTCAAAATGTTCCTGATTACCAGAAATTTACCCTAAAATCTCGAAAGCCCATGTTTTAATAAGTTCGTCACGCAGTGGATGCGTCTACTAAGCGGATTCCCACGAGTGTGACGCATTTGCATTCATTCCTAAACGTAAAACTTCAAGTAGAACAAAATTTGGTATTTGGGCTTCAAATGGATAACATTAATATATAACATTAACAGCTTTTTGTTAATATGACATGAGTAGGAATGAGGGGGGGTTTACTATATGCCGGGAACTAAAACTTGCAAATATCTTGGTTAATGTTCAAGTTTGGTTTACCAATTTTTCGATCTGACACATAATAATGGAAGAACTAAGAATTTTCGAAATCCCCCCCCCCCTGAACTCACCCTTCACTGGTAGGATTTCAGCCATTAACGAACTTGATCTTTAATTTTTCATAATAATTTTAATTATAGAGTTTGGTAACGATCAAACGAAAAACGAGCGCTATAGCGTAAACAGACTTATATATATATATATATATATATATATATATATATATATATATATATATATTTAGTAACCCTATAAGAAGGCCGTTTATTTGTTTCTGCATGTCTCATGGAAGTTAGCATATCACATGCATTTGTAGTGGGTTACGATTAATTTATACATTGATTATTTCAAAAGTATGAGATATATATGTAAAGAATTAACAATAACAACGTTAAATTAAAGTAAAAACATATAAAGAGAAGATTATTAGTCTTAAAAGAAAAAGAGAAAAGAAATAATGAATATCCATAAATACTAGAAGTATTGTAGTTGTATCAGCTATAATAAGTATTCAACCGATTAATTTTATTAAAAGCATGTTCTGCGAATATTTTAAAAGTCCGTCACGCAGGGGCTGCGTAAACAAAGCAGATTTCCCATGTGAAGTTTACAAGAGAGAAATATACAGGTAACACAGCCGTTAATGCTGAGTAAATGTACAATACAAGGCTGAATGGTTAACAATAGGCAAGCCAACCTCGTAGCGCTGCATAGATAGACCGGAAGGCAAACAACTAATGAATATATATATGTATATATATATATATATATATATATATATATATATATATATATATATATTTATATATATATATATATATATATATATATATACATATATATATATTATATATATATATATATATATGAATATTTGAATATAACTATTAATTTTATTGAAAACAATTTACTAAAGCTAGTGGTGTAATTTTTACTGAATCAGAAACAGTGTTATCTCATTCGCTCAAATTTTAGTAATCCAAAAACAAAAGAAGGGGGGGGGGTCAACAGAACGTATTTGCATATATCTCACAAAGTATAAATTCAATGAAAACAATATTTGGTATTTAGGCTTCAATTAATATCTTATATTATACAACAGAGAATTGTTTATGTAACACTAGTAAAAGTGGGGGTTTACTGAAGGCTGACAACCGTAAAATGCGTTTATCTCTGTTTATATTCAAGATAGCGAATAAATGTATATAACAATATTTATAGTACATGTAATTTTCAATAAGACTTTTTCTATACATTTTTTTGATCCGACTTATAGTAACGGAGATATTTGAAATTTTCAAATTGTCCCCCTCTAAACCTCCCCCTCCCCCTTTTTCGATTTCAGCCGTTAACGAACTTGATCTTTCTTTTTACATAAAACGACTAAATATCGAGTTTGGTAACGATTACACAAAAATTGCGACCGCTAGAGCGGTAACAGACAAATATATATATATACTAGCTCAGATACCCGGCTTCGCTCGGGAATTCATTTGAGGCCGAATGGTGATAGTATTTTTTTGGCAAGGCTTTACTTTGCACAATGTTTTGACATTTACCCGTCCCAGTGTTTAGAGTAAATACCCGTCGTTTCTGTGGATTTGTTTATAATACAATTATTTTTTTATGAAAGACTTCACTGTTCTCCATATTGTCATATTTCCCATTTCCTGTGCATTCTGCATAGATTTGAATTAGTAGTTTTTAACGTATAACTCATTTATACTTAGGTATACGACGAAAGTGTATATAACAAAAGTTACTCCAAATAACAAAATAAACAATGTTTGTTATGTGCATAATTGCCGAAACCTCAATAGGAAACGAAATATCACTATTTTGAATTCCAGGCCTCCCTTAGAACCCCCACTCCTGCCCGTCCCTAGAAATGTTAGTATGGCTTATTATAAGGAAGGCGTTAGTGCTAATACAAATACCGAGTGTTTTATTTAGTTCGGTTGAGTCTTTTGTGCCAAATAAAATTGTTGACTCCCGCTATAATTTTTAGCGTATAACGTCTTTATACTTCGGTATACGACGATAGTGTATTTAACCAATGTTTCTCTATAATAACAACATAAACAACTTTTGGTTATGTGCACTTTTGCCGAAACCCTCACAATAGGAACTCGACGAAATATGCACGCTATTTTTAATTTTCCAGGCCATGCCTTTTTAACCCCCACTACTGACTGGTTCCTAGAAATGTTAGTATGGGATATTTTATAATGAAGGAGTTAGTACTAATTCACATACCGAGGTTGGGTTAATTCGGTTGTGTCTTTAGTGCTCCAAATAAAATTGTGGGACTCACCGCTTTAGTTGATAGCGGACTAACTCATTTATGGCTGCCGTTTTTATACGGCAAAAGTGCATATAATCAAAGGTTACTCTAAATAACAAGAATAAAACATTACTTTGTTAATGTGGCATTATTTGCTGAAAAAGCAATAAGGAACGAAATATCAGCTATTTTTTTTTCAGGCCCTCCCTTATAACCCCCACTCCTGTTCGTCTCGTGAGAATATTAATTATAGCCTAATGTCTATGTTGGGCTAGTAGTATTATACATTACCATGTTTCATAAAAGTCGGTTCAGCCGTTTATGCGTGAAAAGGTAACAAACAAACAAACAAATAAGCAAACAAACAAACAAATAAACAAACACACACGAAAGAAACAAAATGCAGTTATGTTGTCTATGACATGTGAAACGAAAAGTTATCGTGAAAATTCGCGAAAAAAGATCAATGTACAAACAGAGATTACAATTTTATATATATATATATATATATATATATATATATATATATATATATATATATATATATATATATATACGGTTTTGAAAAGACCACATTTTCGTCATCTCCTAGGTAGGATCAATGGAAGAAAAAAGTTGAAAATTCCGTCTTGAGTACAACCTCAATAGCTGATTTCCCTTAAGGGAAATCTGCTAAAAGCATTATTATATTTTTAAAATAACTTGTCTTCTTCTTTTGGAAATTTGCCTTTTTTTGCTCTATGTCTTGTTTTAGTTTTGTCGTTCGTTAGTCAGTAGTCTGCAATCGTATATTAATATATATATATATATATATATATATAGTTTTGAACGGATCTAATTCTCGTCATCTCCTGGGTAGTATCGATGGACATTATAATTAAATTGTTGATAGCTAATATCTCGTTTAAATTTTAGTATAGATCAATAGTGTATATCAAAGATTACATTAAATATCAAAACGAATGGCTTTTTTTTTTGTTCTTGCTTCCCGAAAAACTAATAGGAAAGGAAATATGTCGGTTTTTCATTTCTCAGCTCACTTAGAACTCCCACTCCTGTTCGCTCCTAGAAATTATAATATAGCTTATAATCATGGAGTGACTTATGGTAATTTAAATACCGAGTTGGTTCAGTCATATGAGCACAATGTGTTGATTCTCGCTATTCCTTCTAGAGTATCTCTCGTTTATGTTACGGTATATGACAAAAGTGTATGTAACGAAAGTTTCTTTAAATAACGAATTAAATAATTTCTGTTATGCACATGTTTACTGAGTACCAAATAGGAAACGAAATATGTTGAGTTTGCATTTCATGCCTCCATCGCAACCCCAAGTCCTGTTCATTCCTAAGAATGCTAATACAGATTATATATACCCACATACAGAATTTCATTAACTTCGATTTAGTCTTTAGGGCTCCTTAAAATTATTGACTTCCGCTATAGTTTTTAACGAATATCTTGTTTTTGATTCGGTATATGTCAGAACTGTAAATAACAAAAGTTACTTTGAATAACAGATAAAACAACGTCTGTTATGGAACATATCTACCGAAGAACCAAGAAGAAACGAAATATCGCGATTTTTCATTTCTGAACTCCCTTTTAACCCCCAATCCAGTTTTTCCTCAGAGAATATTAGTAAAATCTATAGCCTAAGCTAGGTTAGTAGTAATAAACATACAAAGTTTCATAAAATTCGGTTATATAGTTTCGGCGTGAAAAAGTAACAAACCAATAAACTTGGGGGCACCAAAGCTGCAAATTGGAGATACCCTGTCTATGGCATGTGGGTCGAAAAAGTATCGTGACATTTCGAGAAAAAAAAATAATGTACAGAGATCGGATATATATACTAGCTAAGGTACCCGGCTTCGCCCGGGAATTCATTTTAGGCTGAATAAAGTTGGTATTTTTTTGGCAAGTCTTTGCTTCCCACATTATTTTGACATTTCCCCGTCACAGTCTTTAGGGTTCATACCCGTCGTTGCTGTAGATTTGTTCATAATAAAATTAATTTTTTATGTATGTCTTCACTGTCCGCCACATTGTCATATTTTCCGTTTCCTGTGCATTATTCATAGATTTACTAATATTCTCTGTGACCAAGTGGAGTGGGGGTTAAAAGGGAGTTCAAAAATAACGCGATTTTCGAAAAATGTCTTCAAATGTCCATCTATCCTACCCAGGAGATGACGAAAATGAATGTTCAAAATTATATACAGTGCTCTGACAAAGTCTTTGAACAAAGTTCTTTTTTAAATAATCCAATTTGGAAGAAAAGGAAAAAAAACAAAATTATTGTAAAACTACTATTTTATTTAATTAAAAATACCACCCATATAATATTGCAGCGACAAAAATATTTAATAACCATATAGCACAAACAAAAAATTAGGTATGTAATCAGGGGAAATTTTTTCCCATTCTTCTTTTAGGATTCTCCACAGCTCTTCTAAAGAATTTGGTTGCCTTTCAATTCTTTTTTTATCAAGTAATTCCCACAAATGCTCTATAAGATTAAAATCAGGACTCTGAGGTGGCCATTCCATACATTTTAACTGTCCCTGTTCTTCTTTTCTTGCCAAATAATCTTTGATAGTTCTGGCTGTATGCTTTGGATCATTGTCATGCTGCAAAACAAATCCCGGCCCTATAAGCCTCACCCCAGATGGTATTGCGTTAGATGTAAGAATACTGTGATATTTTTTAGTATCCATTCTCCCTTCTATTCTCACAAGATCTCCTACTCCATAGCCGGAAAAGCAACTCCAAACCATTATAGAACCTCCTCCATGCTTCATAGTTGGATTTAAACATTCTTCCAAATACTCCTCTCCTGGCCGCCGCCTCACATACTGTCTTCTCCTAGAGCCAAACATTTTGAATTTTGATTCGTCGTTACATAAAACTTTTTTCCAGTCCTCTTCGGTCCAATTTTCATGTTCTTTCACAAATTTCAAACGCTTTCCTTTATTTCTACGACGGAAAAATGTTTTTTTCTTAGCCACACATCCCCTAAGTCCAAAACTTATAAGTTTCCTTCTAACCAAAGAAGAAGATACTTGTGCACCTGTGGCTTCAGCTATTTCTTGAGCAAGTTGTGTGCTATTCTTTTTGCGGTTGCGCAAGGATAACAACTTCAAATGTTTTTCTGCAGCACGGTTTAACTTTCGGGGCCTACCAGAACGTTTTAAGTCCACAATACATTTGCTGTTTTTAAATTTTTTAATAATATAGTGTATTCCTGAAATAGAACCTTTCACTTGCCTTTGAATTTCACGAATAGTAAGGCCCTGCTGATACAAAATAATCACTTTCTGTCTATCAAGAAGATTAATTTTCGCCATTTCCTGAAAATTAGTTAGTTTAAACTGAAGAAATAATAAGTTTATTAAGGAAAATTATTTTACACTATAAATTTTACTTACTGTTTGAAAAAAAACGCAGTACTCTATGAATAAAAACGTTTTTTTTTGTTTTCACAAATATGTTGTACCTTCCAACTGAACGTTTATACTGATTTCAAGAGAAAGAGATGATAATAATGTAAACATTAAGATGATGTCAATAGAAAGGATTATAAAAAGAATTTAGAACCTAATAGTGACAATATTGACAAGCAGTTATAAATCCTTTTATCCACCACTGTATACATTTTTACATTAGAAAGTTAAATGCACAATACATTTAGGACTCTTAGCAAAATAATAAGTAAAAAATTAAGTGCTAAAATGAAATTATATTTATATAAAATTGTAACCTCTGTCTGTACATTGATTTTTTTCGCGAAATTTCACGATAACTTTTCGTTTCACATGTCATAGACACCATAACTGCATTTTGTTTCTTTGGTGTCTGTTTGTTTGTTTGTTTGTTTATTTGTTTGTTTGTTTATTTGTTTGTTTGTTTGTTTGTTACCTTTTCACGCATAAACGGCTGAACCGAATTTTATGAAACTTGGTATGTATATTACTACTAGCCCAACTTAGACTTTAGGCTATATTAATATTCTCTAAGACAAACAGGAGTGGGGGTTATAAGGGAGGCCTGAAATTAAAAATAGCGATATTTCGTTTCCTATTGCTTTTTCAGCAAATATGCACATAACAAAAGTTGTTTATTTTGTAATTTAGAGTAACTTTTGTTATATGCATTTTTGCCGTATACGAAAGTATAAATGCGTTATACGCTAAAACCTATAGCGGGAGTCCACAATTTTATTTGGCACAAAAGACTCAACCGAACTAAACCAAACTCGGTATGTGAATTAGTACTAACGCCTTCCTTATAATAAGCCATACTAACATTTCTAGGGACGGGCAGGAGTGGGGGTTATAAGGGAGGCCTGAAATTAAAAATAGCGATATTTCGTTTCCTATTGCTTTTTCAGCAAATATGCACATAACAAAAGTTGTTTATTTTGTTATTTAGAGTAACTTTTGTTATATGCACTTTTGCCGTATACGGAAGCATAAATGAGTTATACGCTATAAACTATAGCGGGAGTCCACAATTTTATTTGGCACAATAGACTCAACCGAACTAAACCAAACTCGGTATGTGAATTAGTACTAACGCCTTCCTTATAATAAGCCATACTAACATTTCTAGGGACGGGCAGGAGTGGGGGTTATAAGGGAGGCCTGAAATTAATAATAGTGATTTCCTATTGGGGTTTCGGCAAATATGCACATAACAAAAGTTGTTTATTTTGTTATTTAGAATTTTGCTCAACAATTCTTTTCAATATGAACTACCAAGTACCTCACCTGGAAAAATTAATTCAAATTATAATATATTATTATAATATTTTGTCCTTAATAATTTAAATCTATGCATAATGCGCAGGAAACGGGAAATATGACAATATGGAGAACAGTGAAGTCTTACATAAGAAATTAATTTTATTATTAACAAATTCACGGAAACGTCGGGTATTAACCCTAAACACTAGGACGGGTAAATGTCAAAATATTGTGCAAAGTACAGCCTTGCCAAAAAAATACCATCACCATTCAGCCTCAAATGAATTCCCGGGCGAAGCGGGTATCTGAGCTAGTATATATATATATTATATATATATATATATATTATATATATATATATATTTTATATATATGTATATATATATATATTATATATATATATATATATTATATATATATATGTATGTATATATATATATATATATATATATATTTTGTCTGTTAACGCTGTAGCGGTCGCAAGTTGTGTTTGAGCGTTTCGAAACTCGATATTTAAACGTTTTATGTAAAAAGACAGATCAAGTTCGTTAATGGCTGAAATCGGACCAGAGAGGGGGGGGTTTAGGGGGTGAATTTTCGAAAATTCCAAATATATCCGTTATTATGCATCGGATCGCCCCCCCCCCCCGCCCCCCCCCCCCACCCCCCCCGCCCCCCCACCCCCCCCCACCCCCCTCCTCCCCACCCCCCCCCCCGCCCCCCCAAGCCCCCCCCCTCCCGCCCCCCCCCCACACCCCCCCCCCCCACCCCCCAACCCCCCTCCCCCCCCCCCACCCCCCCCCCCCCCCCACACCCCCCCCCCCCCCACCCCACCCCCCCCCCACACCCCCCCCCCCAACGCCACCCCCCCCCCCCCCCACCGCCCCCCCCCCCCACACACCCCCCCCCCCCCCCCCCCCCCCGCTCACCCCCCCGCCCCCCCCCCCCCCCCCCCCCCCACCCCCACCCCCCCCCACCCCCCCCCCCCCCCACCCCCCCCCCCCCCCCCCCCCCCCCCCACCCACCCCCCCCCCCCCCCACAACCCCCCCCCCCCCCACACACCACCCACCCCAACCCCCCCAACCCCCACCCCCCCCACCACCCCCCCCCCCCCCCCCCCACCCCCCCCCCCCCCCCCCCCCCCCCCCCCCACCCCCCCAACCCATTCTAGGTTGTATAACATACAGGTCTCGTATGGAGAATTCCCTATTGTATAACTTCACGTGGGAAATCTGCCTAGTTTACGCAGCACATGCGTGACTGACTTACGGGTTATTCTAGAAGAACAAATAGACAAAAACGATTCAAAATCTTGTCAGGTGAATTCCCTTAAAGGAAATGTATAAGGTAAATTTCCATTCTAGGTTGTATAACATATGACAATAATTGAACTTGGCATTTTCTATCTGGACCACGAGCAGAAAAAGATTACCTGTTGAATAGAAGGTATTTACGTAACTGGCAGAATGCGACACGTACCCAAGGCACAATGGACATTATTTCCTGGGCTCAGACAATGAAAAGCTCTGAAAGGGGCTGTGGGAAAATGGCCCGAACTTTAAAGTTGGCTCTCGAATAGTGTGTCGGCGAAACTTTGACATTTGGCTTTGGAGGAAGTGTCACAGTCTGGAGGGGCATGCGCGGTTTAATCGGGTCGCTCGTACTGCGGCAGGGTATAGAAAATAGTGCTGTGTGTTAATACACACAAAAGGAACTGTCTCTTTTTGACGAGTTGCCAAGGTGTCTTACGTACTCCGTCAAATGGTAAAGAGTATATACTTTCCAAAAGCCAACGTAATGCCAGCAATGAAAATTCCATAAGTACAGTCTGAATCAACAAGAATCATCCGTCTATGTTAAAAAAAATTGTACTTATTATTAAAAACATCTTCAATTAATTATTTTTTTAATGAAAGACGAACTTTTTTTTTTTTTTTACATAGCTTTTCATAGGTGATCAATATGCTCCCTTTAGATACACTGCATTCGCCAAAGCGCTCCACGACTGCCCTGGACACAATTCAAGCAGATACTATTATATGTATTGAATTATTCCTGGTGTAAAAAATGAAGTAAACCATTATTTAGCAGCTATTGAGGTCGTACTCATGACGCGATTTTCAAACATTTTCTTCAAATGTCCATCGATTCTACCCAGGAGATGACGAAAATGAGGTCATTTCAAAATTATATATCAATATATATATGTGTGTGTATATATATATATATATATATATATATATATATATATATACATAGATAGGTAGATAGATATATTTGTCTGTTAACGCTCTAGCAGTCGTTTTTTGTTTGATCGTTACGAAACTCGATATTTAGTCGTATTTATGTAAGTTCGTTAACGTCTGAAATGGGACCATTAGGAGGGGGGTGGGATTTTCGGAAATTCAAAATATACCCGTTATTATGGGTCGGATATAAAAATTGTATAGAATCAATCTTATTGCAAATTAAATGTACTATAAATATTGTCATATACATTTATTCTCTATCTTGAATATTAACCCAGATATTTGCATTTTTATTAAATGTGGACAGTTAACAGACGAGTGAGTTTCCCGCCAAAAGCTATCTCCGCCGTTTCCGTAACTGTTCGGCTCTCGTATGGAGATTTCTCTATTGAATAACTTCACGTGGGAAATCTGCTTAGTTTACGTAGCCCCTGCGTGACGTATACTAGTATATGTATTGAATTATTCCTGGTTTAAAAAATAGAGTAAACAATGTTTTTGATGTATGTATATTTATGTTTTCCCTTACACATTAGCCATGTACAAAGAGGGTTTATTTTCTACACGAACAATACATTATTTGTACATAAAATGTATTTTAAAGAATACTGTATTTATATAGTGTATACATTAAATTAATTGAAATAAACGTTTCAGGTATATGAAATACCAAAAATAAATAAATAAAATAAAAATAAATAAGTAGGATAGATATAAAAAATTATAGATCAAACGAAATATATTTGAAAATATATAAACCCAAGCTAAAGGTTTGCTAATAATTAGCATGTTCGTCATTGAGTAGATTATCCCACTATGCACGTTTAATTTTAAAAATGATAATTAACAGTATTTAATGTATGAATTGTTCATAACACATATTATGATTTTTTTTTTTTTTTCTTATAAACTCCTGTTTTTCTACTAGATTTGTCCTCGATTTTTGATAATTTAATGTTTAATGAATATATAATTACATCTTGCCCAAGGATATTAACTTGTCGTGTTATTAAAATAATGACAATTTTATTTATTTTAACGGCATAAAATTATAAGCCTAGATTTTATGTCAAATAGAATTTGGAATTTTACCCCAAGAAAAGGAGAACTAGATCAAAACTCGTGGGGGATATTGAAAAAAAAACAAAAAAAACAAAACAATTTAATAATGTTTTTTTGATCCTTATGGCTTACAAATATATATATACATTTTTGTGGAAGGAACAAATATACACTTCGGTTGATTGAAGGTATTCCTAGACATAGTCTCTGAAGTATTATTTACAGGAAAGTCAGAAAATTAAATTATAATGTACAGCGGTTAGTAGGTGTTTGTGGTTCGTATAGTAATGTCAAAAAGGTATGTGGGAGTGTTAATTTAAATATGTGTCAATATTTGATATGTATGAATAGTATTTGTTAGTAGGGTGTCCGGTAAGTATCTGTGTTGTCTAGTAGTCTGTGAGTATGATCGAAGATAATATGTAATATCCTTTATTAATGTTTTGAAGTGTGCCCCTTTGTTTTTGACATTCAGGTAGATAAACGGTCTTTTAATATTGTTACTATAGGAAAGAAACAAATAAAATGCATATGAATTTCAACATATACAATTTTCGTTATCAGCTAGACAAAATTGAAGGGCATTTGCGTGAAAAAGAAGTAATTTACATTTTTTTTTTATTCGGTAACAAAAGCAATTTATAGCAGTCCACCTGGGAGGAGGAAAAACGCGTTTCCGAGGGTTAAAGAAAAGTAAACAAAAAGGCGGAGACATTACGTGTATTAGGATAGTTATAGACCACTTTGGTATAATATAGTCCTCATTTTTTGACAACAGATGGCGTTGCGCACGGAGCATGAAATGGGATATGATGACGGACAGGAAGTCTGCCATCCGCCACTTCCTCCCACCCCCCGGCCACCGATACCGCGTATCCCCGAATTATTTATGTACACACAACACACACACACACACACACACACACACACACACATATATATATATATATATATATATATATATATAACACTGTTGACCCCTTCTATTGTTTGTCCTGTATAGCTCTTTCAAACTTCGTTATACGGCAAAGTGCATATAACAAAAGTTAATATAAATAACAAAACAAACAACTTTTATTATATGCCGAAAAATGAATAGGTTACGAAATATTACGATTTTATATATCAGACCTAACTTATAACCCCCACTTCTGTTCGTACCTCGAAAGTTTAATATAGAGCTTATAATCAGGGAGGTGTTAATACCAAATCGTTAATGGAGTTTCGTTTAATTCGGTTGAGTCTTTTGTGTCATATAAAATTGTTTACTCCCACAATAGTTTTTAGCATATAAACCATTTATACTTTGGTATATGACAACAGTGTATATAACAAAAGTCACTTTAAATAACGAAATAAACAACGTTTGTTATGTGAATATTTGCCGAAAAGCCAATAGGAGACGAAATATCGCTATTTTTATTTCAGGCCTCCCTTATAACCCTCACTCCTGTTTGTCTCCAAGAATATTAATATAGTCAGAATCCTAACCTGATTTAGCAGTAATATGCATACCAAGTTTCATAAAATTCGGCTCAGCCGTTTACGATTCTATAAAGGACATACAAACAAACATATCTCATTAAATTTTTAGTATAATTAAAATAGAATTTTTAATATAATGTAACTGTAATCAGCGAGATATTTAAATATAATTAATTAATAAATAACTAATTGCTAATTACTGATTACTAAACTAAATAATTGTAAACTTAAATATGGGTCTGTTTAGGATTTGGTGTAGTTTTTTGATGAAATTGTTTTTTTTGTTATTGTATATCTGAATTATTTTTTTTCTCATTTACATGTATTTATAATTTATTTTCTGCTCTGTTCATAGTTTTAACATTTTTTGACATAAAAAAATTGTAGAATTTCAAAATGAACCTTTTGATTATTATTACACCATATTCAGACGAAACATTTTGACAATAATTTATTTCATGAATACTTTCACCTTTAGGGTTAAGCGTTTATTGAGGTTCCTTGATATTAACTATATTGTAGTCTACCGATAAAATATTACGTATTGAGCTCCTTGTATCTTACTTTTGCAATGGTAGTTTTAAAGATTTGGAAAGGAAACAGCTTTTTTTTATTTTTGATATATTCTTATAGATGTTTGAGACCGCAGGGCGTTGCTTGTTTGATTCAAAACGCTGCCCTAACAACCCCATGTTCCGTTCTGGTTCACCGCTCTGTAATTACCTTACCTCGATACACACAATGCCAGGACGACTGACTACCTGTTCTCTAACAACCTTAACTCCCATCAAGAACTATATATATCAGAATTTATGAATGAAGAAAGTATCCTAACTATGTCATGATCTCAAAATAAGTCTGTCACGCAGGAGTCACCTAAGCAGATATCCCTTCTACTGTGATTGTGATCTCATCTCACCACAATTTCCCTATTTATATATAAAAAAGAGCCTATGAGTAGAAGGGGGGGGGGGTAAATAAACACGGAAGTCTGAAAACTTGAATGTACAAATAACTTGGTTAATACCTGAGTTACGAAAAAAGACCTTAGAACATCAATTGTAGAGCATGAATAGCTTAACTAGACTGGTCCTAAAAGATTTTACGATCCCACTCATTATAACAGGGGTGCTTGCGGATTTTCGAATCTCTCCCTCTTAACCCCCACTATTCCTGGCCCGAATTCGGTAAAGATCAAATATGTTCTTAGGTGTTGACTGAAACCGTTAAATACTGACAGCTGTATTGATAGCACTCGGATTAAAAAAGTGTATAAAACCAATCTTAGAAAAAATTTAATGCTCCATAAACGTTGTTATACACATCTTCTTTTCACTATCTTGATCATTGACCACGTTATTTGCATTTTAGAAGATTCCCTTAAGGGAAATCAGCTATTAAGGTTGTACTCATGACGGAATATTCAGAAATTTTTCTTCAATTGTCCATCGATCCTACCTGTAGATGACGAAAATGAAGTCCGTTCAAAACTGTGTATATGTGTGTGTGTGTGTGTGTGTGTGTGTGTGTCTGTCTTTGTCTATATTATCACTCTAGCGGTCACAATTTTTGTTTGAATCGGTACCAAACTCGAATATTTAAGTCGTTTTTATGTAAAAAGAAAGATCAAGTTCGTCATCAGCTGAAATCAGACCAGGGGGGGGGGGTTAGAGGGTGGATTTTCGAAAATTTGAAATATCTCCGTTACTATACGTCGAATCGAAAGATTGTGCAGACTCAATCTTATTGCAACTTAAATTTACTATAAATATTGTTATACACATTTATTCTCTGTCTTCAATATTAACCGAGATATTTGTATTTTTATTAAATCGGACGGGTGACTTTCCCGCCAAAATCTAGTTCGGGCGTTTCTTTAACTGGTCGACTCTCGTGAAATTTCTCTATTGTAAAACTCACGTGGGGAATCTGCTTAGCTTACGCAGCCCCTTCGTGAAGGACTTTTAGTAAACCCCCACTTCTTCTCATGCCATATTTAGAATAAGCTGTTATTACTTATATATGTTTGTATAACAAATATTACTTCCACGAGACCTTTATTATGCGTGAAAAATGCCAATTCCATATGAGATGTCGCCATTAAGATTTGATCTGTACCATACTCGATATTTAACCATTTCAGTCAAAACCTAAGATCATATTTGTTGTTGGCAGAAATCGGACATGGAATACTGGTTGTTTAGGGAGGGGGGATTTTTATAAAATTCTTTAATTTATTTATATTCTTCAATTATTATTCTAAAACTCAAAATATATCCGTTATTAAGAGTCGGATCATAAAATGTTATAGAACCAATTTTGTGGTTTACAAATGTTATTCTATAGATTTTTTCACAACTCAAATATACTCAACCGCAAAAAAAAACCGGACACTTCATTTTTGTCGTATTAAAAGCTAATTTTCAGCAATTTTCTTTATGTGGGTATTCTAGTTATTACAGAGAATTTAGAGTCTAAGTCCATTGAACTAATCCCTTCAGAATTAGTAAACAATTAGATAAAACTCAGATTAGATTTATTTGTCGTGAAATTGATCTATTCTAAACTGTAAGTAGTTTTTCGCACATTTGAACATTTTTAATTATTAACCAATCATTTTCTTTAATTAATGTTTTATTTTTATTTCGGTCAAGAATAATGGGTCTTTCAAACTTAGATGGAAGGCCGGATCTTACGTTACATTGCCGAAACGCTTGGGGTAGCGAATTTTACTATTCACTGTAATAAAAATGAAGAATATTTTTTGTTTTAAATGTGTTAATTTATCTTATTCTTTTTTTTTTATTTTGTATTTTTGTGTAAATAGTCAATAAAAATTATTCACTTTTGGCAGATTTTGTTTAAATATCCTATAGATTAACGAATTATTTTAATTAAAAAGATTAATATACATATATATTAAGTATTTAACAAAACTATAAGACTAAATCTAAGTGTCCGGTTTTTTTTGCGGTTGAGTATATTAATCTAGTAATTCGTAAGCCCTTATTTTCAGCCCACAGTAATACCTTCCCCCTCTCCTTCTCATCATTTTATTTTTTTTTTGTAGAAATAGATAATATGAATTGAGATGAGATAACCAGTGTGTTATACGAGGGAAATCTGCTTAGTTTACGCAGCCCATGCGTGACAGACCTGTTTGTTATTTTACCTCATCTCCACACGCTACCCCTCCTCCTCAATAACCAATTTGGCTGATGAGTTAGGTTTAAAAATGAATAAAGCATTTCTATCTCGAGTTTCATTTGAAATGGACATACCGTTGAGGCTTAAGCGAGAGAAGTTGAAAACCGCCGAACACATTTCCGTTTTCTAATAAACAGTGAATTATTTCCGGTATATTATTCCCTTTGAAGGTGCCGCAGGGAACAGAGACAGAGAGAGAGAGAGAGAGAGACAGAGACCTAATGAGAGGATTTTCCTTCTAATTCTGTTTTCACGGGAAGCTGGAATAGTAATTGCTGTTTAGCGGAATTACTGGAAAATCTCAGTTTCTTCCGCAAGGACGGTTTTCACTTGATGAGCAACAAGGACTAATTTACAGTAAATTTGTTCTGGAGCGACTGCCTCTGTGACGTCAGCCGTGTGGATTAAGGTAAAGAGATTAGAGACAATCCCAAACTATGATATGGCTACTGCAATATTTGTCGCACAGTCAAAGGTTAAACAATGTACCTTACTCGAGATTGGTTAAAGCACCATAAGGGAATTCAGCTATTGAGGTCGTACTCATGACGCGAATTTCGAAAAATGTCGTCTAATGTCCATGGATCCTACTTCCTGGTTGAACCGAAAATGAGGTCCCTTCCAAAATTATATATGAGAGAGAGAGAGAGAGAGAGAGAGAGAGAGAGAAGAGACAGAGACAGAGAGAGAAAGAGAGCGAGAGACAGAGAGAAGAGAGAGAGAGAGAGAGAGAGAGAGAGAGAGAGAGAGAGAGAGAGAGAGAGAGCAGAGGGGTGGTAGCCACGGTGTAAGGATGTACCCGAATTAATATCCCAGCGATGAGGATATCAGATAGAGACAGCCCCCGGCAGTCCAGGTTCCCAGTTCTAGGCTAGCTCTAATAGCACTAGCCGTCAATGGATTCCAACATCTGAAGCACCCGACAGGCTGAAGAGGAAATGCTTCTGCAGGCTTCAGGGTTGTCTGAACAAACCACACTTCACCAGTCCTTATCTAATGTTCGATTCCGTATTTCTATCGACATGATGACGTACTTTGAAAGCAGTATAAGGACACGTTATACTTGAAATGACGTTTAACAAAAATCTCATCCGTAATGAAATTCAACAGATTTTAGAAGAACTGCACAGAAAATGGTTCATGTAGCATTTCTACGGATACCAGGACGTTGGTGCATACACGGAAATATATAAGCTGACGCCTTAGCAGCAAAAGCCACCGATGAGGGCACACTACTTTCCGACGTTCTAATCGCTGATGCCATCAATAATGTATCAAAAAATGTCACTAGAGCAATGGGCATGAGATGCGTGACAATAAGTTACGCTCTGTAACAAGTAGTGTCATATCCTGAACCAGCACCAAAAGGACGGAGGAAGTAATGATATGCCGCCTTAGAATTGGCCACACAAGGCTCACACACCAGCTCCTAATGAAATGGGAAGAACCTCCAACCTGCGTTGCTTGTTGAGTAGAGCAAACAGTTGCACACTTACTTAAAGACTGTAGAAGCTATGAGGACATCAGAAAGTCTCTTGATATATCAGAAGTACTTTCTGAAATACAGAAGATGATAAAAAAAAAAAAAAAAAAACTTTTTAAATTCTTAATAATTACAGGTCTAAAGAAATATAAACAGGATTTCAGCATATGGGCTCACAAGCCAGTAAGATAAGTATATATATAGTAAATAGGTTATAAAAACATACTGCTTTGTTTTTGTTGTTTGTCTCAGGATCGGCGATAGAGAAAAGTAGGAGAGATGCAACTGGCGAAGATGACGAAGGGCTAATGATTGGACGGGATCTCTGAAGAGAAGGACTGTTAATAAAAGGAAGGATAACCAAAACGGACTTTTGACCACATAGACACAAATAACTCTAATTCGATACCCAGTAAAAATAAAATGAAACTCAACAGATTTTCCTCGTGCTCCATCGACTCACCGATTTCCCCATTAAAAAGTATACTTTTTTAAAAACTCCTACCTAAAATGTATTTCCTAGAGCGTAGGACTCTTGTAGCTAATGGCCATCAGAAAAATGAAAATAAATCTACTTGATTTAGAAGCTATCACAATGTATTACAACATTAAAAAAAAATGCGAAAGATCAAGTGTTAGGCTTCAAGAATTTGTTTTGTAAAGGAAAGGTTAAAGTGGAGATTTTTGTGGGGTCATCAATTTGCCAATATCTTATTAATAAGCAGGTTTTATAACAATTTGGTTATGAATGTTCTCAAGTGGGAAAGTTGCAATGATTCAAAACCCGATTTTCCTATCCAAAAAGCAAGCAAGAAATGTTTAAATAATGAATTTCACAAAGACCAATAGATTATTAATGCGTTAAAAAAAATAGTGTGTGTATAAAAAATATTATTGTTATTTCCAGGTTCTTTTGAAAAAGCCAAAACCTCAGTTCAAAATCAATAGGTGTTTATTCTGAACATAATTTCTGTAAAATCTCATGTAGTTAACAAATACCACATTTGTCATCTATTTTTGACATTTAATATTATATTCTTATATTGTATGATGGCATTTGTTAAATCAGTAGTTTGCATAATGCAAGTGCTCAAAATTGAATATATTAAATGCCAGAATTATAATTCGCCCAAAATAAAAAAAATCAAAGGCTTGTTCCATTGAGCTAGGTACGAAAAGAAATATTAATTTCGAAGTAAGAAGAATGGCTGAATACATTTCATATTTTATAAATTAATTGGAAAATGATAAAGTAATGATTTATATATTTAACAAGTCATAAATATGCAATTCTGATTTAGCTCCCATTATTATACCGACTGTGTCTCAGATAGTTTTAATAGCTTAGCCATTTATCGAGACACAATTTATGAGGGCCAGAACTGTAAATGTTTGGATTTAAAGAAAAATTGCTTTTTATAAATTCCCCTTTCGCGCTAAGGTTTTTATATTGAGGTGGGATATATCAGCTGTTATTTAGATGACTGATAAAAGAAATATTGGAGAAATATGGCATCATTTTAAAGGAATAAAATGAAACCAAGAGGAATCTGGTCTGATTTTGAAAACGCACAAGTACATACTAAGGTTATTAAATTAAATTGGTAAGTTTTGTTCTTCGTAGAAATATATGGATACTTGGTAAAGGAATCCGGCGATGCCCGAAAAATCATATTGTTGACTGAATAATGATGGTATTATGTTCAAATACACTTCCCGTCTAGGCGAATTGTTTTAGCAGATTTCCCTTAGGGGAAATCGGCAATTGAGGTTGTACTCACGATGGGATTTTCGAAATATTTTTTGTAATTTCCATCCATCCTACCCAGGAGATGATGAAAATGAGGTCCGTTCAAAATTATATATATATATAATATATATATATATATATTATATATATATATATATATATATATATATATATATATATATATATATATATATATTTAAAAGAACAGTTCCACAGTGCCTATACACGAACCGCCACTGGCGTCAGATCATTAAATGCTATTTATCCAATCTTATTGATCTATACCAATAGCTTAATAAGATTGGATAAACAGCATTTTACGATCTAACTGATAATAACGGAGGTACTTCTACAATTTTTGTTCTATTGGTTATTGCATAACTCAATTATTATAGGAGTTATTAGTAATTTCATTTATTCTGCCTTCTATAAACAACCTCCCTCCCACTCCTATTACTCATCGGTTATTTACATATAAATAAAGAATATTTGCTCTGATGAGGCCACAAGCGTGTAATACCAGCAGGTGGGTTCAGAAAAGGTCAAAACGGGTAATTCCTATCAAATCTGGAATCCAAAAATATTCGGGTTGCAATTCCGACTTACTTCGTTCAAGGGTGTAGGGAAAAAGAAAATTACTTCGTTTAGTTAGATATGTTTTAAATTCGGCAACATGTTATGAGTTGAAAATAGCCTACGAGATTGGAACATGTAGTCTATTTGAATAACAGGTAGAATCTCCGGTCATTTTTTAAGATATTTTTCCTCTAGGAAAATCTGCTAGAAGACCATATTTACAGTTTTGAGCAAGCTTTGATGGTTAGCTAATGGCTGTGAATATTGGGGGGGAAGGAGGAATGAAGAAGCTCGGAGTGGTTTTTGATTATCGCAGCGAGTTGGAAGAATGAGGATAAGCTATTAGGAAGGAGTGTTATTAACGCAGGTGGTGCCGGGAGCTGGTTTCACACCCACGCAGACAGAGGGCGGCCTCGGGTCTTGACGTCAAATATGATCTTTCTCAACGCTTAATGAACGTCTTCGTCTAACAAAGTTGGCTGTAACGAACTTAGGAAATGATGAGCCGCAGGAGAGAGCGATTAAGTTTCATCAACATAACACTAATATGGTCGGAAAGTGGTGTTGCCAACGACGACTTCCTCATTTCAAAACTATGGGATGACTTAACGATTATTGTGTGGTGTTGCCAATGTTGAATTGCTCGCTTCGACACTCTGGGATTACTCCCCGATTATTGTGTGGTGTTGCCAATGTCGAATTGCTCGCTTCGACACTCTGGGATTACTCCCCGATTATTGTGTGGTGTTGCCAATGTCGAATTGCTCGCTTCAACACTCTGGGATGACTCCCCGATTATTGTGTGGTGTTGCCAATGTCGATTTGCTCGCTTCAACACTCTGGGATGACTCCCCAATTATTGTGTGGTGTTGCCAATGTCGAATTGCTCGCTTCAACTCTCTGGGATGACTCCCCAATTATTGTGTGGTGTTGCCAATGTCGAATTGCTCGCTTCGACACTCTGGGATATCCCCAAATTATTGTGCGCGTGTGTCCTATGTCGAATTGCTCGCTTCTACTCCAGAGAGTTGCCCCCAATCCCAGAGGATGGCCCTCCGATTGTTGTGTGTTGTTGCCGAATTGCTGAGATCGAAACTCCAGGGTGACTCGCCGGTTACCATACCATACTCTTTTAGCAGATTTCCCTTAAAGGAAACCAGCTATTCGTGTTGTACTCATGAAGCTATTTTCGAAATATTTCTTCAAATGCACATCTATTCAACGCAGGTGACGATGATCCCCCCCCCCCCCCCCCCCCCCCTCCCCAGATGATGTCCCTAGAACAAATATACAGGATGTCCCATATATGCGGCCCCCACAATAGAAAATATTTTTAAAATAGTTAGTGATGCCCCAAAATTAATAAAGGACCATAGTTTTAGCACTCATCGAGACCGTTTTTATGCGTCATTTATTAATAGCAAAACACTAGGTTATAGTTGACAATTAGCCCAATAGTAAAGCTTTCTATATTAGAAAATAGATTACTATAATAAACGTGATGAAATATTTTTAGCAAACTATATCTATGAAGACGTCTACATCAAATAATATATTATAATATAAGGACTATTTTTTATAATAGATTTGATGGCTTAATAACGACTTGAGAAGAAGCGGTAAACACTCGTAACGCTTTGGGGATGAAATAAAGGGATGTATGAGGAAATTATTATTTTTCTGTTATTATGGCTCGTAATTTTGAACGGACCTCATTTTCGTCATCTTCGAAGTAGGATAGATGGACTTTTCATGTATTTAACCTCAATAACTGATTTACCTTAGCGGCAATCGTTTAAAAGTACATTGGCCCTAATTGAGTATCATCGGCCCAGTTCTGGAATTGACTTAAAATATTTTGATTTCTCAATGACATCTCTGAAAATAATTGCTGAAAATAGTTCCTAGTGTGCTTTGATCGCTTGGTAAGTAATTCTTTTTAAATTGAATCTGTGGATTAAACTTCAATTACTCAACAAAAAAAATCATATTTGATTGTCGTTTGTAACTTAAATGCAATTTGGATAAGCATTGGACCTTCTGCATGCAGACCCCCCAGAATAATATTTTGACAGTTAAAGCGTTAAGATCTTTCCATCAGCCATTTGAATTCCTAGACTTTCTTGCATGGGCAGAAATTTAGTAACAGAATGCATTCCAAATGCCATCCTAGAATTCCTATACTATAATGTATACATATCTAGTATATTCTACGAATACATTTCCCGTTGCCAAATATATCAACAATGGTGCAATCAAAACGCAGGGCTGCACCACTTTTGGTCATCGTTAGAGAATCTCTCTTCTTCAAATGAATACGTAATCAGACTCAGAATATCTTCTGAGACCGCTCCTTTTCCCGGGGATATCAACGATGGGGAGAGAGAGAGAGAGAGAGAGAGAGAGAGAGAGAGAGAGAGAGAGAGAGAGAGAGAGAGAGAGAGAGAGAGAGAGAGAGAGAGATTTACCATCAATCATGGGGCGTCAAAGAGAATAGGCCTCCCTTGATAGATAGCTAGGGGTTCCGCGTCCCCACTAGCCATGATTAAAAAATAATTTATTTCAATTCAGAATCGGCGGGACTCTCTCTCTCCGCTAACTAGCTCCGTCCGTTTGTCTGTCTGTCTGTTCGGCAACCACTTCTGTTTGTGAAGTCCATCATATATTTCCCATCATTAACCAGTCACAAACCTTATTATTTTCATCATGTTTTATCAATTATGCTTTGGAAACCATTTGTGAATGGGCGGAGGGATATAATTGACAGGAACCATTTATCCGTTCGGCTATTCTTCATCGGGAACTCGAAAAATATTGCAATATATTATTTCTATAACAGCTCATTAGAGTCTTAAATAAACAAAACGAAATGGCGTTGCTACTCTAAATTCTTCAATACTTGATATTAAAATGGAGTTCGAGATTCCATGCAAGGTTGTATAATAGTATTAAAGTCCGTCACGCAAGGCCTGCATAAACTCAGCAGATTTCCCACGTGCAGGTACATTCGCTATTTCTATAATAAAAAAAAAAGTCCGTCACGCAGGGGCTGCGTAAACTAAGCCGATTTTATTCGTGGTGTTTAACAATAGATAAATCTGCCTACTGATAACACCGTCAACATCAAGTGCATAAATACAAACGATAATAAGAAACCTCCAGGCGGGAAGCAGCTGAAAAGTAAACAAACAGCTGTGCAAACTTCTCACAGGAAAGAGAAAAAATTACTGAAATATATCATAATATAACATCTTAATTTTAATAAAAACTATTTACTACATCTAGTAATGTACTTTACATAGAATTAAAATAATTTTTATCTCAATCAATCAAATTTTAGTAGTCCAAGAACTTAAGAAGAGGAGAGGCCACCATAACATATTTGCATTTATCTCGTAAATGTCTCATAAATGACATTATTGCTGTCAAAAGTTATTTCAAGTCGAGAAACGAGGAATTAATTACTTACACCACTAGAAATAGTTCAACACATAATAATTCTTTCCTTGTCAGCATTTCGATGCTCTCCGGTTGTTAAAACTTTTATTCCTAAGACTTGAGAAGATTTTTTATATTTTTTAAACATTCAGCAAGATATAAATGACATAAGACACAGAAATAAATAATACAGGTAGAGAGACATTAAACATTCTTGGGTGACAAATGTCGCGAAACTAAAAACCACGCGAAACTGATATTATCTCGGCCTGTGTGTGAGTTGTCTCAAGTCATCATTCCAACAAGCTGCGACATATCATATTCATACTTATTTTGCATTTCAAACTACCATAAGGCTGGCAAATATTTCCTTAAAAATTGCCTGTGAATAAACAAATATCATTTCTCAAACTATAGTTCTTATATATGTTTATAAAAATATAATACTATTAATACTTGTCTTTATATTTTTTATAATGGATATTTTACGTTTTTATCTTGATTCTTTGCAGTTAAATGCCTAAAACTTTGGTTCTAGTATTCTTTAACATGTTGAAGTCGTTTGATCCATTCCCGTGTGGGCGGAAGAATTTTATTTACTCTTCTAACTTGACTAAAAAGGAGTACTCCGTAGATCTCCCAAATCAATTAACTTTATTACATGAGGTAAATGTTCTTTGAATTAAAATTTGCATTAACCATTGTTGAGATAAATGTCACAAACTAAAATTATCTTAAGGAAGAGAATTCAATATTTAAGATATGCTGTATAGGGGCTTATAGACGACCGATTTCAGCTATTAAGGAAACTCAAGGGGAGATTTTCGAAAATTAGGTCCGTTTCAAAATTGTATCGATTTACCTATATATATAAATATATATAATACGAATATATATATATATATATTACCACTCTAGCGGTGTCCCGGAATTGTTGTTTGTAATCGATACAAAACTCGAAATTTAGTCGTTTTAGGTAAAAAGCAAGATCAAGTTCGTTCACTGAAGCCTAAAATCGGACAATAAGAGAAGGGGAGGGGTTTAAGAGGAAAGGAATTTCGAAAATTCCAAAATATCTCCGTTACCATACGACGGATCGAAACATTCAGTAGAAACATTCTTACTTGCAAATTAAAAATTTTACTACAAATATTGTATTTTAAATACCTATTTTCCGCATACTGAGTATTAACCAAGATAATTTCGATTTTATAATTCCGCTTTCAGTAAACAAACCACTTCAACTCATTATTTTCTTATATATTTATTTGTTAAAGAAAAATCGTTTACAAATAATAACAATATAGGCACAGTTTGTTTCTTTTTGAGTCTGGTAAATCCGAAATGTTTTTACAATAAACGGTTACAGATTTCAGGAAGTGAATTTAATATATTTCAATTTCAATCAATCTAATTTACTAACTAATTCTAATGGTAAAATTACTTTAACGATGTTCAATGGTATCTCTAACATTGCAATTTTACTGCTAAAATAACAATATAAGTTCTATACGAATGTTCGCCTTGAAAATGTGCACAATAAATAACATATACACTCACAAAAATTAATATATTCACAAATTTTTCATGATATGAGTTTACTCGTTTACACTCAGGGAGTAAAACGTTGAACCCCACACCTACTAGTGTCATATTAATATTAAGCTATTATATCATGAACCGCTTCATTACAAGATTAAATACCAAATAATGTTTTCAACAAACCTTTATTATACGAATATACAAACAAATAGGGGGGGGGGGGGGGGGCGTCCTGGTTGACCCCCCCCCCCTCATTTGTTCTTGAATTACTAAAATCTGAGCGATTGTGATAGAAATTATTCTGATTCATTTCAAATTACTCCACAAGCTACAGTAAATAGTTTTCAATATAATAGATATGTTAATTTCAGATATGTTTCATTAATTGTTCATCTTTCTGGTCTAGGATAATTCTATCTATTCAGCGCAGCGAAGTTGCCTGCACAGTTTTGTTTAGAATGTCATAAACGCTCTCCATTGTAGATGTTTATTTACTTTTAAATTGACTGAAAGAGAGTTCTTGTTACCGAGTTGTATTTATTTCTCACGGTAACGTTCACGGGGGTGTTAACTGTATGTAGATTTATCTGTTGGAACTCTCGAAACCTGGTTAGTTAACGCAGCCCCTGTTTGACGGACTGTTTCGTCAGCTGCTAGGTAGTATCTGTAGCCATTTTGGGTACGATCGGAGAAAGTTAAAGAAAATAGGGATGGAGTTAGACGGAATTTGGTGCTCCCGCTGCATAATTCGTAGCGCTGTGCGAAGGCTTTATCGGATAATGGGGGGTGAAAAAGGTGCCAGTCGGGTTGTGTGTCGCGGTGTAATGGCTATGCCGGGAGTACCACGAGCGGATCGGATCGGGGAAACAGCCGTCCAGATGTCGGTGGATATGTGAAGGAATCTCGGGAGAGAGACTTCGTGCCAGACATTATCCCGGGGGTATAATGACAAGCTCTGGTTCGGACCTAGATCCGACTATTAACTTTTCCATTTCGGCCACCAGGATAATGGAATACCAGGCTCCTTCTTGCCTCCATCTGCATACTCCGTTCTGTGGCACTAGTTCGTCTATCAGCGACCATCGGGAAATCTCAAAAAGATCCGCCACACACGGGCTGCGTAGACTAAGCAGATTTCACGCGCGTTCCATGACACAAATGTGATCTCAATACACCATACATTCCATATATGTAATTAAAAAGTACGATTCCCACGAGCGCCACGTATTTGCATATATCCAGAAACTTAAAAAGTATCAGTTGAGGAGAGCAATATTTGGTATTTAGGTCTCAAATAAAGTGCTTCATAACATAATAGAATATTGTTAATATGAGATGAGTAGGAGTGGAGGTTTACTGAAGACCAAAAACTAAACAAAATGCAAATATCTCAGTTAATAATTAAGATAATGAAAAAATGTACATAACAACACTTATATATCATTACATTTGCAATAACGTTGGTTTTATACAATTTTTCTATCGGGCTCAAAATAACGGAGATATTCCGAATTTTCGAAATTTCCCCTCTTCCCCAGTTCCGACAGATCTTTTAGCAGATTGTCCAGGGAAATCAGCTATTGAGGTCGTACTCATGAGCGAGTTTCGAAAAATTTCTTCAAATGTACATCGATCCCATCCAGGAGATGACGAAAATGAGGTCCGTTCAAAATTATATATATATATATATATATATATATATATATATATATATATATATATATATGTATGTTTGTTTGTTAACGCTCTAGCGGTTGCAATTTTTGTTTGATCGTCACCAAGCTCGGAATTTAATCGTTTTATTTAAATAGGAAGATCAAGTTCGTTAATGACTGAAATCGGACGAGGGGAGAAGGAGGGGTTTAGAGGGAGGATTTTTGAAAAATCAAAATATCTCCGTTATTATACGTCGGATCGAAAAATTGTATAGAATGAATCTTATTGCAAATTAAATATTGGATTATCTAATATTTAATATGGAATTATTGGAACTATGTAAAAACAACAAGAACACCAAAAGCAATCTTGTGCATACTGTGCGGAGAAGTAGTACACTTAAGGAGACAATTAACCAAGTTATTGTGAAATTCATGAATAAATAAATTGTGGCAGATGAAAAACAACACATCCTCGCTGAAGCTTGTTTTTGTTTCATTTTGCAATCCAAAAGAACTCTAATAAACAACGTTTATTACTGATTTTGTAATCGAACGTGACAATATTAAATATGAGACGGTCTTTTAATTGTACTAAATGTTATTTAACTCAAATTCGTTAATTTCCAGATAAAAAGCCTTTTAATAGCTATTACGAATATTATGCATTATTGTAAGAGGCGTATATCAGTGAAGATACAAAGAAAAAAAAAGATGACTTTATTCATGAGTAGCATATATGTCACAGGTGTAATTGAATGTGAGAAGGTGTTAGTATTTGTCAAAAGGCACTTTGACTCCTGATGCCTGAGATAATTGCAGATGAAAGCTTGTCCTTCTGATTGACACGTCCGTTCATTGCTAATAGATTCTAGCAGCCATTGTACGTTCTTATTCAAAGTTCGTCAGACTGTTCGTAATGAACGGTGACGGCCTCATGAATAATTTCGATCAACCTTTGTTCTAAGGAATTCACGTAACCTGTATTGATGATGTCATCTTAGCAGATTTCAATTAAGGGAAATCAACTGAGGCGATTTTCAAAAGATTTCTTCATACGTCCATTGATTCTACTCGTAGATGACGAAAATCGTCACGCATGAGATGCGAAAAGATCAGATTTCCCAGGTGATGGGACCTCACTCTGGGTTACTGAAACCAGATAACAAGATAGTATGAATAACTCGCTTAATACTTGAGTTAACAAATAAATGCGTAGATCAACAATTGTAGGAAATTAATAGTTTTACAAGAATGGTTCTACAACATTTTAAGATCCGATGTTTCATAACAGAGATATTTTGAATTTTCTAATTCCCCCCCTCAAAACCACCTTTCTCCCATATTCGTCGTTTCAGTCGTTAACGAACTTGATCTTTTGTTTTACATAAAACGCTTGTATCTCCGGTTTTGTAACGATTAAACTAACATTTCGACCACTAGCGGTAACAGAGAAATATATATATACATATATATATATCTATATATATATAAATATATATATAAATATATAGCACTCAACCGCAAAAAAAACCGGACACGTAGATTTAAGTCTTATATTTTTATTAAATACTTAATATATATGTATAAATAAAATCAATATTTTCATTAAAATAATCAGTGTTACATCACTATAGAGGAAATTTTAAAATCAAAATCTGCTGCCCAAAATTGAATAATGTTTATTGATTATTTACTCAAAAATACAAAATTAAAAAAAGATAAACAAAGACAAAATTAACACATAAAAAAAAAAAAATGTTTCTTCATTTTTATTTCAGAGTGAATGGTTATCTTTCGCAACCCCAAGCGTTTGGCAATGAGTAACGTAAGCTTGCGGCCTTCCATCTATGTTATTGAAAGACCCATTATTCTGGACCAAAATAAAACATTAATTAAAGAAAATGCCTTGGTTAATAATTAAAGATGTTTTAAATGTGCGAACAACGACTTCCCGTTTAAATTAGATCACCTTCACGACAAATAAATCTAATCTGAGTTTATCTAATTGTTTACTAATCCTGAAGGGATTAGTTCAGTGGACTTAGACTCTAAATTCTCTGTAATAACTAGAATACCCTCATAAAGAAAGTTGCTGAAAATTAGCTTTTAATACGACAAAAATGAAGTGTCCGGTTTTTTTTTGCGGTTGAGTGTATATATATATATAAATTTGAATGTACCTTATTTTCGCCATCTACTTGGAAAGATCGATGGACATTTGAAGAAATTTTTCGGTAATCTTGAGTTCAACACCAATAGCTCAAGGGATATTTGTTAAAAGTCCGTCATTGCTGAGTAAGCTAAGCAGATTTCTTGATATCTCTCTTTCTTCTGATGTGAATAAACCAAGTCGATTTTCCACTCGCTGAGATAACACACAAGTGGTCTCTCATCTCCTTTAGTAGAGGGGAATTTCGAAAATTCAAAATATCTCTATAATTATTCATTGGACTCATAAACTATATAGAAGCTATCTTATTGCAAATTAATGGTGTATAAATGTGTTCATATAAATATTTTCTCTTTCATGAATAGTACCTATTTATTTGCATTTTACTGTTCTCTGACTTCAGTGAAACCCCCCTACTCTTACTCAAGTTCGCCATGTTTACAATAAGCCCTTATGTCATGAACCGATTTATTTATCGAGACTGCAAATTCAAAATATTATTTTTATTAAATTTATAGTCTGTGAGATACATGCAAATACTTAGTGTGGTGATGTCATCATATCAGATTTTACGCTCATTACTTGTAAATGTTTTTTTTTCATATAAACCATAGTCAATATTTAACCGTTTCAGTGAGTCCTAAAGATCATTTTTGTTAATTGCTCTAATCGGACGTGAAAATAAGCCTGGGGTGAGATTATTCTAGAATGTGGGAAATGTGCACAGTTTACGCAGCCCCTGCGTGACGATCTTTTTACTTATAAATCGAAAAAATAAAGAGAGACCTGTTGCTCAGTGACTTTTCAATTCAAGGTCAACAATTTTAATATATTTTATTAGCAGATTTCCCTTTAGGGAAATCAGCTATTGAGGTCTACTCATGACGAGATTTTCGAAAATTTTCTTCAAATGTCCATCGATCCTACCTAGTAGATGACGAAAATGAGGTCCGTTCAAAATTATATATATATATATATATATATATATATATATATTATATATATATACATATATATGTTAACGCTCTAGCGGTCACAATTTGAGTTTGATCGTTACCAAACTTGATATTTAAACGTTTTATGCAAAAAAAAAGATTAAGTTCGTTAACTGCTGGAATCGAACTAGTGGAAGGGGGGTTTAGAGGGGAGGATTTTCGATAGTTCGAAATATCTCCGTTAATATACGTCGAATCGAAAACTTTTACAGAATCAATCTTATTGCAAATTAAATTTACTATAAATATTGTTATATACGTTTATTCTCTATCTTGAATATTAACCGAGATATTTGCATTTTTATTAAATTTGGGCCGATAACGGATTTTTGAATTTCCCGCAAAAAGCTAGTTCGGCCCTTTGCCGTAACTGTTCGTCTCTCGTATGGAGATTTCTCTATTGTATAACTTCACGTGGGAAATCTGCTTAGTTTACGCAGCCCCTGCGTGACGGACGTTTTTTGTACGCGTTTGGGTGACGCACTGGATGGTTTATACTAACAAATCAGCCCGGTAGATAGTGGGAGTTGTAAGGAAGGCCTAGAATTAAAAGTAGCGATATTTCGTTGCCTATTGGTTTTTCGGCAAATATTCACAGGATTAAAGTTGTTTATTTTGCTATGTAGAGTAACTTTTGTTATATTAACTTTTGTCTCATGAGATATACACTAAAACATTAAAGTGGGAGCCAACAATTTTATTGGGCACTAACGATTGAACCGAACTTAACAAAACTCTATATGTAATTAATTATTCCATGGTTATAAGCCATGTTAAGGTTTTTAGGTTCGAACAGGAGTGGGGGTTATAAGGGAGACCTGAATAAAAAATTCGCGGTTTGTTGTTTTTCTATTTGTTTTTAGACAAACGTGCACAAAAGTGTTTGTGTTATTAAAATTAGCTTTTGTTTTTATCATAGTATTTAAATAGGATAGTAGGATATTAAAGTTAATATAATCGCTTGAAATATCATGCAGGATAACCTCTGTCAGTTCTGCTAGTTCATATATATATGAATATTGGAGGGCGTAGGTTTCATACCAATGGTCCTACATGAGATTCGGACTAAGTGTTCTGGTATTTTTTCGAAGAAGGAAAAGCGCTTAAAAGAATCTTCAATTGTAATAGGATGTGCCGTGCGATGCCCTAACCCTGGAACAGGGATTACCTGGGCCGGCTTCGATTAGCTGGGATTAGAACTCAATCTGAGGGGAATCACTCACTAATCCCTTATGTGACATCGTCCAGACACTGGACCGTCTCTCGTCCGTGTTACATATGCAACGCATACGAACACTGCAACTTTAACTGGAACTCAATGGGAAACATTCCATTCAAGGTCCGTACACAATATTAGGTCCGTTACTATTTTTAATAATTTACCTTCAACCTGACCTATAAGCACCATAATATGTTTTGTATCCTGATGGCATCCTTTATATTATTTTATTATAAAATGTACAGCCCGAGGAAAAAATGAAAATGGATTGTTAAGGCTTTAAAGGCTCTGTTGTCTGATTGTTTAATGATTAATAAGCTATTAATGAACATACCGAAAAGGAACACTACTAGATTTGATCAAACATTGTTCACATTCTCCCTTTAGGGAAATCTGCATTGAGGTTGTACTCATGACGCGATTTTCGAAAAATGTCTTCAAATGACCATGGAACCTACCTAGTAGATGACGAAAATGAGGTCCGTTCAAATTATATATATATATATATATATATATATATATATATATATATATATATATATATATATATATACATATACTAGCTCAGATACCCGGTTTCGCTCGGGAATTCATTTGAGGCTGAATGGTGATGGTATTTTTTTGGCAAGGCTTTACTTTGAACAATATTTTGACATTTACACGTCCCAGTGTTTAATTTAAATACCCGTCGTTTCTGAGGCTTCGTGAATAATAAAATTATTTTTTTATGTAAGACTGCACTGTTCTTCATATTGTCATATTTCCCGTTTCCTGTGGATTATGCATAGATTTGAATTATTAAGCACAAAATATTAACATACATTTGAATTGATTTTTCCGGCGAGGTACCTGGTAGGTCCAAAGACTTCTTGAGCAAATTTCTCTAAATAACAAAATAAAAAACTTTTGTTATTGCCCACTCCTCCCCGTCCCTAGAAATGTTAGTTTGGCTTATTATAAGGAAGGTGTTAGTGCTAATACACATACCGAGTGTTTTATTTAGTTCGGTTCAGTCCTTTGCGACAAATAAAATTGTTGACTACCCGCTATCAGTTTTAGCGTATAAATTCTTTATACTTCGGTATACGACGATAGTGTATATGACTAAAAGTGGCTCTAAATAACAAAATAAACAACTTTTATTATGTTTATATTTGACGAAACCCCAATATGAAACGAAATATCACTTTTTTTAATTTCTGGCTTCCCTTATAACCCCCACTCCTGCCCGTCCCTGTAAATGTTGGTATGGCTTGTTATAATGAAGGGTTAGTGCTAATACATATACCGAATTTTATTTATGTGGGTTGGGTCTTTTGTCCCAAATAAATTTGTTCACTTCCGCTATAGGTTTTAGCGTAGACTTCGTTTATAATTAGGTATAAGAAAAAAGTGTATATAACCAAAGTTACTCTACATAACAAAATAAACAACTCTTCTTATGTACATATTTGCTAAAAAAGCAATATGAATCGAAATATCGCTATTTTTAATTTCTGGCGTCCCTTATAACCCCCACTCCTGTTCGTCCCAGAGGATATTAATATAGTCTAAGTTGGGTTAGTAGTAATATACATACCAAGTTTCATAAAATTCGGTTCAGCCGTTTATGCGTGAAAAGGTAACAAACAAACAAACACCAAAGAAACAAAATGCAGTTATGGTGTCTATGACATGTGAAACGAAAAGTTATCGTGAAATTTCGCGAAAAAAATCAATGTACAGACAGAGGTTACAATTTTATATATTTATATATATATATATATATATGTGTATATATATATATATATATATAATTATATATTTGTCTGTTAACACTCTAGCTGTTTGAGTTTTCGTTCGCATACCATTTTAAAGAGGACAAAACCAGCATAATTTCGTTGACAGATACTATATATCTACCATTTTTACTTTCATAGATATTTTAATCCGAAGTTTAAATAAATTCGAATATTTAAATAAATTCCGATATTTAAATAAATTCGAGTCAAAACTGTTTGTATCCTACTTTAGCTACCATATACCGATTGTATCAGTTTTAGAAATTGGTGATGATGCTGGCAGTGATGATGGTGCAAGAGTTGTTGAAATTATGGATAGAAATTGATTTTTCTGAGTGTACTTAACTTATTTTTGTAAAGCATTTGTAATAATTCTGAAATGTAATTTTTTTATCACTATTATTTTTGTACTTTCATTTTTTCATGCAAAATAGAACATAACTGTTACTTAATGATAAATAACTAAAAATATTTTTAAAATAAGACTTCGTAAAAAAAATTTCTCAGCAATGCCAAAATTGAGCGATCAAAGCTAAAGGAGTTTTCACTTCTACCGGCAGTCCCCTGACTGCTTATTTTATTTTTGTAACGGAAGTATTAAGTTTGTTGTTGGTACTTTTTTTTCAGTGTTCTACTCACCGGTTTTTAAAATACGTGTTTGCGTTGGTTAAGAGCTAAGTTGAGATAACAAGTTTCTTACACCAGCACACGGGAAGTCTGCTTAGTTTACGCATCTCCTTCGTGACGGACCTTTCTAGCTGTAAGGTCTGCGTCATTGCCAAACGCCATGTGCCAAGCGAGCCGAAGCTCAAGTACGTCGAGTGTTGGTCTCCATGCGTCTCGTTCCAGTGCAATTTTCTCCCCTCCAGAGCACCTTTCCTCAAGACAATTGATTCGGATTGGCTAGTTTTCCAGGTCGCCGGTGCAATTTGGCAGATGGCTAAGGGCGCTAAAGACCAGCTGATTGTGATAGATGGATACACTGGAGGTAAGGAGGAGTCATGCGGTTGGCGCCCCAAACCACTCCAGCAGTCTCGACTCTCCAGTCACTGGATTGTTTTAATTGTGTTTGCGTTGCCTTCCTTCGAGAGGTCTTGTGGCTTCCTCTTTTTTTCTCAACCCGAGAAGTGCATAATCGCCCCCTCCTGGCCCGGGTGGGCTCGCCTACTCTCTGACTAAGCAGTAATAGCTCCTTTCTCCATCTCGACGGCGTTTTTGTTCTTATTTAATAAATCAATCCATAATGGAGCAGGAACAACCAACTAAATGCATTTTAGGCAGCCAGCCATCAAGCAATGGATAGGCTTTTAGCTTCGCTTCCTACGGCATGTCAGTGGGAAATAATATATAACCTGCTACTCGCTGTTTGATAGCTTAATCAAGCAAGTACCACATATTCCTCCACAATAACTTAGCCTAATCAGTGACAAGAGTAATTATAACAGTTCGCATTTTTAAATGAGGGATTAGTTCCGTTACAAAATGCATTAATAGGTTGTGTCACCATTAAAAAAGTCCGTCTAACTAAGCAGATTTCCCACGCGAAGGTTTAAAATAGATAAATTTACATACTTCTAACACAACTGTGAATATTAAGTGAATAAATACAAACGGTAACGAGAAATATTTCAATCAATCTACAAGTTAATAGTCTCTAAAACGGAAAGCGTCTGAATTGTAAACACACGGATCAGCCAACCTCGCAAAGCTGAATAGATAGATATAAATATTCTAGACCGGAAAGAAAAAAAACTAATGAAATATATCTGCATATAACATATTTATTTTATTGAAAACAGTTTACTATAGCTAGTGCTGTAATTTATAATGAATCAGAATTATTTTGATCTCAATAACTGAAATTTTAGTTATCCATGAACAAAGGAAGAGGGGTGTCAACATAACGTATTTGCATATATCTCACAAAGTTCAATGAAAGTAATATTTTGTATTTAACCTTGGAATGAATTGGTTCATGATAAAACAGTTTATTATTATTAATTATATGACATAGTATGACTGGGTGTTTAATTATATTGTTTAGGGAAAAGGATTGCAAATATCTCGATTAATAAAGAAGATAGTGAAAAAACGTACTTAACAACATTTATTGAAAATTACATTTGCAATAAGAATTGTTTTATACACGTTTTCGACCGATAACGGAGATATTTCGAATTTCCGAAATTCCCCCCTAAACCCACCTCTTCCGTATTTACGAGTTCAGCCTCAACCGCAAACTAGATCATTCTTTATACATAATATGATATCAATTTCGGTAACGATGAAACAACCATTAGAGCTTTAACAACTATACGTGTATATATATATATATATATATATATATATATTAGCTCAGATACCCGGCTTCACTCGGGAATTGATTTGAGGCTGAATGGTGATGGTATTCTTTTGGCAAGGCTTTACTTTGCACAATATTTGACATTTACCCGTCCCAGTGGTTAGGGTTTATACCCGTTGTTGGCATCTGTTAATTATAAAATTAATTTTTTATGTAAGACTACACTGCCCTCCATATTGTCATATTTCCCTTCTCCTGTGCATTATGCATAGATTTCTGTTATTAAGGACAAAATATTTACATAGATTTGAATTAATTTTTCCAGGTGAGGTACCTGATAGTTCAAATTGGAATGAATTGTTGAGCATATCAATATTTCTACGCAAATTACTTGCCCCACCCATTGTTCCTGGAGAAATGTATGAAACAAAAGTTAATCTAAATAACAAATTGACATACCGAGTTTTTTTTAAGTTCGGTTTAACCCTTATCTCCCAATGAAATAACTGACTCCCGCTTCTGTTTATAGTGTATATCTCGTTTTTACTTTGTTTAAAGACAAAAATGAATTTGACAAAAGTTACACTAAATAACAAAATAAACAACTTTTGTTACGTTCATATTTGCCGAAAAACGAATAGAAAACGAAATACCGCTATTTTTAAATTCAGGCCACCTTTACAACCCCCACTCCTGCCCGTCCCTAGAAATGATGGTACGGCTTATTATAACGAAGGTGTTAGTGCTAATACAGATACCGAGTTTTATTTATTTCGGTTGGGTCTTTTGTCCTGAATATGATTGTTCACTTCCGCTATAGGTTTTAGCGTATATCTCGTTTATAATTCAGTATACGAAAAAAGTTTATATAACAAAAGTTACTCTAAATAACAAAATAAACTACTTTTATTATGTTCGTATTTGCCAAAAAAAACAATAGCAAACGAAATATCATTATTTTTAATTTCAGGCCTCCCTTATAACCCCCACTCCTGTTCGTCTCAGAGAAAATTAGTATAGCCTAAAGTCTAAGTTGGGTTAGTAGTAATATACATACCAAGTTTCATAAAATTCCGTTCAGCCGTTTATGCGTGAAAAGGTAACAAACAAACAAGCACACACCAAAGAAACAAAATGCATTTATGGTGTCTATGACATGGGAAACGAAAAGCTACCTTGAAATTTCGAGAAAAAATCAATGTACAGGCAGAGGTTACAATTTTATATATATATATATATATATATATATATATATATATATATATATATAGATATATACATTCTACGATCCTACTCATAATGACTGAGATATTTTGAATTTTCGAAGTCTTTCTTACCGCGTCTCCTCCTGCTCCGCTTTTGGCGACTACGATTTTTAGCGTTGAAATAAACTGTAGAATATCGATTATGGCGTAGGTTAAATAAACATATTCCAGTAATGAAACTAAACCATTATTGGTGACGTCATTTGCATTGATCTCACAATGTTAAAGTTGAATAAGAACTATATGTAGTAATTAAGCTTGAAATATAGTGCCTCATGATATAACAGCATATTATTTAGTTTGAGAACACGGAAATGAGTAGTAGTGGCAGTGGTCTCGAACCTACCGATTTTTCGGTATTTCTACCGAAATGGACTCTGTACTACCGAAATACCGAAATGCAATGATTTTTCCACGATTTCACAAAATACATGGAAATTCTCCTGATTTTTCTACCGATTTCCCAATTTTGTGTTGGCAACCCTTTTCATTTATGTTTAATGTTACGGGGAATCACCTTACTTACAGCAAGTATGAATGAGCAGAGTTATTGCAGATTGATACAGAGTGGCGCAATCTAAGAAATGTTGATCAAATGAAAACATTTTCTGATGACGTAGGACTATTTTGGGATGTAGTAAGTTTGCTAAAGCGTGGCGATGAGACTCAAATGTTTCCCTTGTTAACTACTTTTATATTTAATATTTTATCACTCCCCCATTCATCTGCCAATGTTGAGCGCATATTTTCTCCAATTAATATTATGAAAACAAAACAGAGAAATACTATAATGGCCTATAAAATTTTTTAAATGAAAAATAATTTAATTTGTTAGATTTCCGTTTTTGGTGTGCAACTTGTTTGACTTTCAAAATATCTAAATTTCCAGTTTTTGTCTTTCTTTAACTTGACGCTGGCAAATTAACATATGCCATAATATGATATATTAATATAATAAGTGTGTTAGATGTAAGTTAGTAGGTACGCTGATTTTTACGTTATTATATTTTTAATTGTTAAATAAACGAATTTGATTGAAAATTGTATTTTTTTTTTGTCATATACCGATTTTAGGTACAAATGTACCGATTTTAGTTGGCAGCTCTACCAATTTCGCTCATTGACGTTCGAGACCACTGAGTAGTGGGTGCTTACCGAAGACCGGTTTTTAATCAAGACAGTGAAAACACTAATATAACAACATTTATAGAACATTCAATTTGTAATAAGATTGGTTCTATACAATTTTTATATCGGAAATATAATAACAGAGATATTTAGAATTTTTGAACCCCCCCCCCCTTGTACGATTTCAGCCGTTAAAGAACATGATCTACATTTTTACTTAAATCGAGTTTGGTAACGATCCAAAAAAAATGAGTAGTTTTGTGCAAATGTTATATATATATATATATATATATATATATATATATATATATATATATATATATTTATATACTGCACAAAAATGAATAGGGATATTGGTTATTTTTTTCTTATACTATTAATTTTAATTAAATCGACCTTTTTTATAATAACTTTTTTATGGGGAAAAAGACAATAATTTCTATTAAATATTAATGATATTTATAATTAAAAACAAATGCTAGGCCCATAAATACCACAAAAGTCCTTCACGCAGGGGCTGCGTAAACTAAGCAGATTTCCCACGTGAAGCTATGCAATAGAGAAATATCCATACGAAAGCCGAACAGTTACGGCAAAGGGCCGAACTACTTTTTGGCGGGAATCTCGAAACGTTCGTTATCGGCCCAAATTTAATAAAAATTCAAATATCTCGGTTAATATGCAAGATAGAGAATAAATGTATATAACAATATTTATAGTAAATTAAATTTGCAATAAGATTGATTCTATACAATTTTTCGATCCGACGTATAGTAACGGAAATATTTCAAATTTTAGAAAATCCTCCCCTCTAAACCCCCCCTCCCACTGGTCCGATTTCAGCCATTAACGAACTTGATCTTTCTTTTTACATAAAACGACTAAATATCGAGTTTGGTAACGATCAAACAAAAATTGCGACCGCTAGAGCGGTAACAGACAAATATATAAATAGATAGATCTATATATATATATATATATATATATATATATATATATATATATATATATATACAGTTTTGAACGGACCTCATTTTCGTCATCTACTAGGTAGGAGCGATGGACATTTGAAGAAAAACTTCGAAATTTCCGTCATGAGTACAACCTCAATAGCTGATTTCCCTTAAGGGAAATCTGCTAAAACCCACCAACCTACCAATATCCCTATACATTTTTGAGCAGTTTACATATATATATATATATATATATATATATATATATATATATATATATATTTTTTTTTATTTTTTTTATTTGTTTCCTTCCTATAGTAACCCTATAAGAAGGCCGTTTATTAGTTTCTGCATGTCCGATGCAAGTTAGCATATCACATGCATTTGGAGTGGACTACAATTAATTTATACATAAATAATTTAAAAGTATGACATATATATATATATATATATATATATATATATATATATATATATATATATATATATAGATATATATAAAGAATTAACAATAACAACGATAAAAGTAGATTAAAAACATATAATGAAAAAATTATTAATCTTAAAAAGAAAAAAAAAAAAGAAAAGAAATAAAGATTATCATATAATTATTTTAAGTATTGTAGTTATATCAGCTGTAATAAGCATTCAACCGATTAATTGCATCAAAAGCACGTTCTGCAAATATTTTAAAGCATTATTATATTTTAAAAATAACTTGTCTTCTTCTATTAGAAATTTGCCTTTTTTTTGTTCAATGTCTTATTTTAATTTTTGTCGTTCGTTTGTCAGTAGTCTGCAATCGTATATTCTGTAATTGGGGTGTTTTTATATATTTTATAGATAAATATATATATATATATATATATATATATATATATATATATATATATACAAACAAACAAATTAAGCTCATTCTGAGGGTACCTGAATGGTCAGCCTCCTAATATGTCACTTTATTGGTAATAGTATTAGAATTTTTTTTAATTTTGTTTGTATATATATATAGATATATCTATATATATATATATATATATACATACACACACACACACACACACAATTTTAAACTGACATCATTTTCGCCATCTAGTAGGATCGGTGGACATTTGTGGAAACATTCCAAAAATCATGTTATACGACCTCAATAGCTAAAACAGGCTAAAACAACTTAGAATGTTGAAATTTAATATTTAGTTTTTATTGTCTAGTATGTGTACATCTCTTTTTGATCAAAATCGCCGGTCGAGGGAAACGAGGTCAAGGGGGGATAAAAAAAATCAAATTTCTTCGTAAATATTAAAAATACGAAAAACCTGTACAAAACTGTTTATCTTGAGAAGATCTATAAATGTTTTTTTATTGCACCTCACTTTTGTCACCTCCTAGGTAGCATCGATGGACATTTGAGGAAATTTTTCGAAAATCGCATGATGGAAATCTGCTAAAAGCGGGAAATGAGGTGAGGTCAGTTCCTCCCACCGACAGGCTGTGGATCTTCACGGGCTGTTGAGCCAAAACATTATTACTTATTTATGTTAATCTCAATAACATTATCGTATAATTTTAGGAAGGAAGAAGAAGATAAAGATTACCAATCTCCAAATTTTATACGCGGAAAAATCGTCCATTAAGGGCGTTTTTTCTTTGGATCCATAACTTGGTTTTACTGATATATCGATAACAAAATGCATTTTGACAAAAACGTTCATTGATTGGGATCATGACTTCATTTGCATTAAAGAACATCGTTCTCCATCGATAAGTGCATCTAAACTCTAATTTTAAATCATATTTTAGCAGATTTCCCTTAAGGGAAATCAGCTATTGAGGTTGTACTCATGACGGAATTTTCGAAATTTTTCTTCAAATGTCCATCGATCCTACCTAGTAGATGACGAAAATGAGGTCCGTTCAAAACTGTATATATATATCTATATATATATATATATATATATATATATATATATATATATATCTATATATTTGTCTGTTACCGCTCTAGCGGTCGCAATTTATGTTTAATCCTTACCAAACTTCATATTTAAGCGTTTTATGTAAAAAGAAGTTCGTTAGCGGCTGAAATTGGACCAGTGGGGGGTTTAGGGGGATGAATTTTGAAAATTCGAAATATCTCCGTTACTATACGTCGGATCGAAAAATTATACAGAATCAATCTTATTACAAATTAAATTTACTATAAATATTGTTATATACATTTATTCTCTATCTTGAATATTAACCGAGATATTTGCATTTGTATTCTGCGTGTGGTCACCAGTAGGCTATGTTCGGAGTTTCCGACGAGAGCTCTGGCGGCCGTTTCCATAACTATCGTCCCTCGTGAATAGGTTTAGAGGTTAGGTTAACTGTTTTTTGGGGCTAGAAACTACTGGGTTATTACGCCCTAAATAATGTTTTTTAGGTTTAGAGGTTTCTTACTACTACAGTTGTTATTAGGCAGATTTCTCTATTGTAAAACTTCACGTGGGAAATCTGCTTAGTTTACGCAGCCCCTGCGTGACGGACTTTTTCTTTTAGGATTACCAATTCCAGTATTAATAATTAACTTTTTATAGTTGAAAATTTATTGCATTATTAGTTATTAAAAAAAAAATCTGTCTTTAATAATTTTATGAACTTATGAAATGATTCTAATAACTTTTGAAATTAATATCTCCCTTCTTGGAGGATATTGGGCAACGCCTAAACTATTTCTAATTTGGATGTACAATGTTTTCTAACGGAGGTCACTTTTAGCTTATTTCCCTGAAGGGAAATCAGCTATTGAGGTCGAACTCATGACGCGATTTTCCAAATTTTTCTTCAAATGTCCATCGATCCTTCCCAGAGGTTGTTCAAAACTTTATATACGAGTATTCATTTGTGTGTGTGTGTGTGTGTGTGTGTGTGTGTGTGTGTGTGTGTGTGTGTCTGTGCCAGATATAAGCGGCCTCGCAATTATCGTTTAATTTAATCGTTACCCAATCCACGGATAATTATTTGGTCGTTTCATGTAAAAAGAAAGATCAACTTCGTTAGCGAATGAATTCGGACCAGGGGAGGGGGAATTTGGAAATATCTCTGTTACTAAACGTCAGATCGAAAAATTGTATAAAATCGATCTTATTGCAAACTAAATTTACTATAAGTATTGTTATATACATATTTATTCTCTATCTTGAATATTAACTAAGATATATGCATTTTACAGTTTTGGGCCATTTGCAAACCCCCCACTTTTGACCTTGCGTGACGAACTTTTAACTACTTTTACAAATTATTATATTACGTAAATTAATTATTCATTGTCGTATTTAAAATCGACTAATAGAATGAATTATTCGTCGTCCAAATTTTAGGCCTAAAAGAAACACTTAGTAGAGCACTTTAAGGAAAATTTACATTGAAGCTTTTGAGATCACATTACTTTGTGTTCCTGTATCTCTTTTAAGTTTACATTTGTTTTTGTGCGTTTGTGTATATAGGCTCTGGCGGGTATAGGTTTGTTGTTCCCAAATTTTGCATTTAAACGCTTTTTATGTAAAATTAAATATCAGGTAACTACGCTAATAGCCAAAAAAAAGTCCGTCACGCAGGGGCTGCATAAACTAAGAAGATTTCCTATGTGAAGTTAAGCATTAGAGAAATCTGCATACTGGTAACAACAACAGCACCATAAGTAAATAACAAACGTAATGAGAAACTTTCAGTAATTTTAATAAACCTAAACTTAAACTTCCCAACTGAAAAACGGCTTCTGAATGATGCAAGAATAATTTATATTTTAATGAACTCAAATTTTAGTTAGTCCAAGAACAAAAGGAAGGCGGGGGGGGTATGAACAGAACGCTATTTGCATAAAAAAAATCTCAAAAAGTTAACGAAAGTAAGGTAACCGTTAGAAACTAGATCTTAGGTTAGAATGCTTCCGCCAGAGCCGGACTTAACGAAAACGCGCGCCCGAAACTAAACCCGAACAACAAACCGACCAACGAAAATCAGGCTTCATAAAAATGCAAATATCTCTCGGTTAGTATTCAAGATAGATAATAAGTGTAATATAACAATATTTATAGTAAATTTAATTTTGCATATAAAGATTGGTTTCTATACAATATTTCGATCCGATGCATAATAAATAACGGAGATATTTGGAAAATCCTCCCCTCTATCCCCCCCCTCTAAAAATAGAAAATAAAAAAAAAAAAAACAAAAAAACCCCCCCTCCCTCTAGTAAAGCGATTTCAGGTTCAGCCATTAAAACGACACTTGATCTTGTCTTTGTTTACATTAAAACGGTTATTAAATATCGAGTTTCGTAAAAACGATCAACCAAAAACAAACCAAAAATTTTGCGACACCGCTATAGAGCTGTTAACAAGGTTACAAAATATATATATATATTAATATATATATTGTATATATATATAGATATTATAAATATTATATAAATATATATTTAGAATATTAATAAATAATATATTTTTTAAAAAAATGAACGGGGGAAGACCTCAATTTTCGTCATCTTTTGGGTAGCATCGATGGTATATTTTAAAAGAAAATTTTTTTTTTTTTTTTTCGGAAACGTCATGAGTACGACCTCAATAGCTGATTTCCCTTAAGGGAAATCTGCTAATAGGACCGGAGGTAGTGGGAACAGGTAACGTAAGATCCTAAATATATATGTTTTTATATGTTATATTAGCCTGGGAAATATTATTTTATCAATATTGTTCATAATATAACGTTCAATAATATTTCTCTCTAACAAGCATATTTGCGAAATTATATGCGTTTTGGCTGACTTCCCTTTGGGGAAATCTGCTATTGAGGTCGTACTCATGACATATTAGATGACGGAAACGGGGCCCGTTGAAAATTGTGTCTATATAAATATATATATTTGCCAGTTAACGATCATTGTATTTGTCAGTTGAGGAAATCAGTAAAAAAGTCCGTCACGCAGGGGCTGCGTAAACTAAGCAGATTTCCCACGTGAAGTTTTACAATAGAGAAATCCGCCTAATAACAGCTGTAGTAGGGAAGGGATCTCTAAACCTATTCCACGAGGAGACGAATAGTTCTGTAAACGGCCACAGAGCTCTCTCGGCGGAGACCATACACACAAATACAAATGCAAAATATCTCGGTTAATTATTCAAGATACAGAATAAATGTATATAACAATATTTATAGTTAAATTTAATTCTACAATAAGATTGATTTTATACAATTTTTCGATCCGACGCATAATAACGGAGATATTTTGAATTTTCAAAAAAATCCCCTCCTCTAAAACCCCCCCCTCCCACTGGTTCCGATTTCAGCCATTAACGTACTTGATCTCTCTTTTTTAGTAAAACGCTTAAAAATATGAATGTCTTGGGTAACGATCAACCAAAAATTGCGACCGCTAGAGCGTTAACCAAAGAACAATATATATATATATTTATATATATATATATATATATAATATAGATATTATATATTTATATATATATATATATATTATATATAATTTTGAACGGGACCTTCATTTTCGTCATCTCCTGGGTAGGATCGATGGACATTTGAAGAAAGTTTTCGAAAATCGCGTCTGGGGGGAAACTGCTAAAAAATCCTTAGTCCCACCCAGGCTAGAATAGAGCGGTAACCTGGTAGATAACCCGTCCCAATTAGCCATTATAGTACAAAGTGGACGTTGGTAACATCTTGAATGCAATCAGCAGAAATGAGAGTGTTTCACTGTAGAAAGTGGAAACGTCCAATATTTACATAGCTGAGGTTAGTTCAGTTTGAGTTGGTTCGGGGGCTAAGGTTGGTATACTCTGCCGCAGCAGTCTGTGGATTTGACGCTCTGATTCCATCCAAAAGATCTATGTCATTCACCAGCTGTGATCATCACCGCGGAACAGCTAAGGATAGTTCATTTCGGGACAAATCCTGGTGGGTGTTACGAGACTCGTTCACACTTTTTGCTAATGTGTACTTAACTTGTTCATATCTATGATCCTGTATACCCTAACTCGTTCACGTTTATGAACTTCTGTACCCTGTCTTATTGAGATTTATGAACTTCTGAGAATTAATTCTTTTACATTTACGATCCTGTATACCCTAACTCGTTCACGTTTATGAACTTCTGTACCCTGTCTTATTGAGATTTATGAACTTCTGAGAATTAATTCTTTTACATTTACGATCCTGTATACCCTAACTCGTTCACGTTTATGAACTTCTATACCCTGTCTTATTGAGATTTATGAACTTCTGAGAATTAATTCTTTCACATTTACTATCCTGTATACCCTAACTAGTTCACATTTATGAACTTCTGATTTCTAAGTCGTTTATATTTTTCAGTACTCTAATTCGTTCACATTTATGGTCGTGTACGGGTATACCCTACCTCGTTCAGATTTATGAACTTCTGTACTCTAATTTATTCACATTTATGAACTTCTGATTTCTAAGTCGTTTATTTTTATTATTTTTTCAGTACTCTAATTCGTTCACATTTATGGACTTCTGTACCCTACTTCCTTCACATTTATTAACTTCTGTACCCCAATTCGATCACATTTATGATCATGTATACCCTAACTCGTTTACATTTATTAAACCACACCATATTTCGTTCACATATATATCCGCTTATAACCTTATTCGTTGAAATTTGTGCATATTTAAGGTTGCTTTTAACATGTTCCGTTTACATTTATGAGCTTATACGGGTGTAGGATTAATTCGTTCAAATTTAAGAAATTCTGTTCTCTAATTCACACATATGCATGGCCGCGTATACCCTAACTCATTTTCGTTTACTTTTATATCCAAATTTAACCAAATTCGCTCAAATTTATTAATTTATACGCGCTGATTTTTTCACATTTATGAACTTCTGCTCCCTCATTCTGAACTGTTACCCTAATTCATACCCTTAACAGTAAAGAGTCATGTCTCCTTATCAACGAGGGCTGATTATTAACCATATTCCTGTGCAGGTTTTGTATAATTATTTATATAATATGGTCATTTCTTTCCTCTAATAATAAAATTAAAATGTGAAAGGTACTAATGTTAGCCGAAAGTGTGTCAAGCCTATGCTTTCGATGCTTTAGGATGATATGACCTTCATTTGTATATGTATTTAGATTTATCTATTGTAATACATGACGTGAAAAATCTGTTTGTTTTTTTACGCATCCCATGCGTGGCCGACGTCTTTACGTCTATGTATAAAAATATTTATCTAATTTCTTTCAATGTCAGTCATAATATATTATGTTTTTTTCCTTTTTAGTCTACTCTTCCTGGTACGCATATTCATTTACATTTCTGAGCGTTTGCGCCTAAATTCGTCCACATTTATGAACTACTGTACCTTAATTCGTTCACATTTATGAACTTTTGTACCTTAATTCGTTCCCATTTAGAAACTAATGTATCTTAATTCGTCCACATTTATGAACTACTGTACCTTAATTCGTTTACATTTATGAACTTTTGTACCTTAATTTATTCACATTTATGAACTCCTGTACCTTAATTAGTTTACATTTTTAGAAACTAATGTATCTTAATTCTTCCACAAGTTTTAATTGGAAAAAAAAAACTTTTTTTTTACTGTACTTTAATTCGTTTACATTTATGAACTTTTGTACCTTAATTCGTCCACATTTAGAAACTAATGTATCTCAATTCGTCCACATTTATGAACTACTGTACCTTAATTTGTTTACATTTATGAACTTTTGTACCTTAATTCGTTCACATTTATGAACTCCTGTACCTTAATTAGTTCACATTTATGAACTCCTGTACCTTAATTCGTTCACATTTATGAACTCCTGTACCTTAATTCGTTCACATTTATGAACTTTTGTACCTTTATCCGTTCCCATTTAGAAACTAATGTACCTTAATTCGTCCTCATTTATGAATTTATGAAATAAAAATATTTATCTAATTTCTTTCAATGTCAGTCATAATATATTATGTTTTTTTTCCTTTTTAGTCTACTCTTCCTGGTCGGATTTTAGCTATAGGAATGTGCACCTTGGTCGGTACCTGTAGACGTGAAGTAGGAGATGAATATATCTTGAGCGAATAGAACCTTTAACTCATGTCCTTTAGAGTTATACGAGCCGGGACTAGATGTAGACAGGAGGAGATGGCCGATAACGTGGAGTCGTGACTCGCACGGATCATCGGCTGGCATTAATTCCCATCCTGGCAGTCGTCTGATAGTCCGTCTGCAACTCGCGGGCTGCAACTCGCAGCCACCAACTCACAGGAACTGTTTCGCCATTGTAATGACCGGCTCAATGAGCTCTTTAACTCACCTATCAGGAAGACTCTTATTCGAGTCCCATTATATCCAGTGAGAATGTATGTAGCGTTTTAGCAGATTTCCCTTAAGGGAAATCAGCTATTGAGGTTGTACTCATGACGCGATTTTTGAAATTTTTCTTCAAATGTCCATCGATCCTACCCAGGAGATGACTGAAAATGGCGTGGTCCGTTCAAAAAAATGTAATTATTATTTTATATATATATATTTATAAGTATATTATATATATACTGTAATTAATATATCTATATATATACTATATAAATATATATATATATATATATATATATATATATATATATATAGTTTATATATATTTGTCTGTTACCGCTCTAGCGAGTCGCATAATTTTTTGATTTTAATCGTTACCAAACCTCCGAATTTTAGTCGTTTTATGTAAAAAGAAAAGATCAAGTTCGTTAACCGCTGAAATCGGGCGCCAGGGGGAGTGGGGTGTTGGTATTAAAGGAAGGATTTTTCTGAAATTCTAGAATATCTCCGTTACCAAAGTGGGGGGGGGGGGGGTCGGATTGAAATATCTCAGTTACATAGGTCGGTATATTGAAAATTGATAATATTATCACACAATCTTATTTAGAGCAAATTAAATTTACTTCATAAATAATGTTATATACGTGTTATTCTCTATTTTGAAATTATTAACCGAGATATTTGCATTTTTGGAGTTTTCCAGCAAACCGCCACTTCTTCTCATGTTACGTAAACAATACTCTGCTTCATAATAAATCACATTATTGGAAGTTTTAAAAACCAAAAATCTGTATTCAAGAGGACCTTTATTTATAACGAGATACATGCAAATATGCCCTGCCTGACTCCCCCCCCCCTCAATCATTCTTAAAGTTTTGTACTATCCTAAAATTTTATTGATTGAGATTAACAATTATTCAGGACTCATTAATAATTACAGTACTAGATATTGTAAAATATTTCTCAATAAAATAATGTGTTATAATTTTGAATATATTTTTCAGTAATTGTTTTTCTTTTCCGAGTTGGTGAGGGAAGAGGTTAGGTTAGAAATGTAAACTAAATGGTCGGCCCTCGGTTGTTTACATTTCTAACCTAACGCTTCCTGTCGGCAGGTTATTGAAATTGGATGAAACATTTCTTATTTCCATATGTATTTATTCACGATGTTGTTGTGTTAGCAGTATGTACATTTATCTATTACTAAACATCACGTGGGAAATCTGCTTAGTTTACGCAGCCCCTGCGTGACTGACTTTTGATCTGTCGACGAGTATATATCACTCTCAGACTGATGGCGGAAAAGATGATACAGCTATTGGAAGTGCTTAAAGATTTCATAGAGATTTATCAGCTGACGGGGTTAATATCTTATCAACAGGATCACTTAAGCGAATTGGCCTATAATTAAACAGGTCAACGAAACATTTGTATCCAAAATCAGCTATGTTCATGACGCGATATTCATAAACTTTCCTCAAATGTACATCCAGTCATGGATGTCGATAGATAAACGGTTCTAATATTATATATAATCTGCTAACGCTGCCTAGTTGTGTCGCAAAAAAAATTTTACGTATCGGTTAAATGGCTTGAAAATGGGAAACACAGTGGGATGGGAGTGTATTTATGAGGGGTCTGTGCAACATGTGCGAAAATCTGCAGATTGATACTCTGTTACGGGAACGTTGAATAATCGAAGAAGAAGTATAATAGAACCAATCTCATTGCAAATTAAATGTGCTACAAATATTGTTATGTAAATTTATTCTCTAACTTAAATATTAACAGAGAACTTCGAATTTGTTAAGTGTGTGTGGATATTGGGCAAGATGAGAACTGCTATTGTTGGGCCTCGCCTTAAGTTTCCGTATTAGTTCGGCCGTTTCCGTTCAGCTCTCGTGCATGCTTCTTCTAACCCTTCTTGTCGTGTAAGCTTTTACTTTGTGGGAGTTACTATTTTCATCCCCCCCCCTTTTTTTAGTTCTTGGACTACTAAAACTTTAGTTATTAAAACACAAATTATTCTGATTCATTATAAATTGCAGTACTAGATATAGGAAATAGTTTGAAATAAAGTTAATGTTTTGTATTCAAATATGTATATATATATATATATATATATATATATATATATATATATATATATATATATCAGTAATTGTTTTTCTGCTTAATAAAAATCTGCTTAGTTTACGCAGAACCTGAATGACGGAATTTCGAAAATTTGAAATATCTCCGTTATTATACGTCGATTATAAATATTGTACTGATGCAATCTTGTTGTAAATTGAATTGCCTATAAATGATGTTATATACATATTTTCTCTAAAATGAATATTAACTGAGATATTTGGATTATTTAGCCTTAAGTAAAGCTCCACTCTTACTCATGCTATATTAACAATAAGCTGTTATAACATGAGCCCCTTTATTGTAAGCTTAATACCAAATATTGTAGGCTTATTATGCGAGGCACAATCAAATTCGTTGTGTGATGTCATCAATTAGGATTTTTAGTTCTTATCTCGTAAATAATTAATTGATCTACACCATACTCGATATTTCGAAAATTCAAAATATTTTCCTTAATATGAGTTGGATCGTAAAATGTTATCGGACCAATCTTCTATAACTATTTTATTGTCTACAACTGTTGTTATTTGCATTATTTACGTAACTCAAGTACTGTGCGAGTTATTCGTACTTTCTTGTTTTCAGCGTTCAGAAACTCCCCACCTCCACCCTTCTACTCAGTTATTTCTATAATAGAAATAGGGAATATGTTGTGACATGTGATTACTAGTGTGTTATACCTGCACGTGGGAAATTTGTTTTGTTTTGCAGGCTCGTGACGAGCTTTTAAGTTTAAGCTGCCTTTGAACTTTTTGCAGAGATTAGAAGTTCAAAGTCGAACCAACAATTAAAACGAGGATATTTACAAAGTAATATTAAAAAGTCCGCCACGCAGGGGCTGCGTAAACTAAGCAGATTTCCCACGTGAAGTTTAGTAATAGATAAATCTACATACTGCTAACACAACACCACAGTGAATAAATACAAACGGAAATATGAAATGGTTCGTCCAATTTCAACAACCTGCCGACAGGAAGCGTTAGGTTAGAAATGTTAACAAACGGGTCTGCCCGCTTCACACAGGAAAGAAAAACTATTACTGAAATATATCAGTATATAACATATTAATTTTATTGAAAACTATTTACTATATCGAGTAATGTAATTAATAATGAGTCTGAATAATTGTTTGTTATCCCTATCAATCAAATTTTAGTATTCGAAAACCTTAAGACGAGGGGGGGGGGGATCTCCAGGACATATTTGCATGTATCTCGTATAATAAAGGTCTCTTGAATTCAATTTTTGGTATTTAAACTTCGAATAATGTGATTTATTATGTAGCAGAGTATTGTTTATGTAACATGAGTAGAAGTGGCTGAAAACTGAAAAATGCTAATATCTCGGATAATATTCAAAATAGTGAATTAATGTATATAACAACATTTATAGTAAATTTAATTTACAATAAGATTTGTCCTATACAAGTTTTCTATCCGACCTATAGTAACGAAGATATCTCGAATTTTCGAAAATCCTCCCCTCTAAACCCCCTCTCCCCCTGGACCGATTTCAGCCGTTAACGAACTTGATCTTTCTTTTTACATAAAAAGACTAAATATCGAGTTTGGTAACGATTAAACAATAATTGCGACCACTAGAGCGGTAACAGACAAATATATATATATATATATATATATAGATAAATAGATAGATTTATATATATATATATATATATATATATATATACAGTTTTGAACGGACCTCATTTTCGTCATCTCCTCGGTAGGATCGATGGACATTTGAAGAAAAATTTCGAAAATCGCGTCATGAGTACAACCTCAATAGCTGATTTCCCTTAAGGGAAATCTGCTAAAATATCTCGTCTAGTATATAACTACTACACTTAATTAACTGTGGTTACTTTTAATTAACAGCTGATCGAGCCGGATTAAATAGTCGATTTATATTTAAACTCGATTTATTCCCTCGATACCATTAAGGGAGATATTCAATTATTATTCATTATTTACATTCCTATTTGATGAAATATGATATTTTCTTCTTACGTCCTGTTAAACGCTATTCAATAAAGAGATGTATCATCGTTATATAAATTATAACAGTGATTTAAGGCTGTAAAAATGGAACAATAATTGCCGACGGCGGGAGAGCGTAATCAGCTGTTCCCTTTCTTCGACGGCGGATTGAAATTATGAACTGGACTTACGCAATGGCCAAGACGGATAACACATGAGCCGGAAAGACAAGAAGAAAGAAGCCTTAAGGCGTCCAGCTATATTTAAAGCAATGGAGTGGGGGGGCTACTACCATGTTCGATTTTTTTGTTCCCTTCCCCCAAACACAAACACACATACACCAACACATAGATACGCATCTCTACACAACACCCCGTCATTTTCATATCTATAACCTCCCTCCCTTCTTGGACGGCCTCCTCTTAATTGCAGGTTATAAATCTGACTTTTAACTATCACTAAATTTAAGATGTGACTGAAAAACTACAAGAGATAAGGATGATGTATGCAGTCGTCGTATTCATTTAAGCCATTAGTTGCCGCGAGTTTCGAATAGCTCTGTACGTAATAACAGGTCGCGTTATTCGCCAACGCAATTACCTGCAGTACTTGCGTTGGCTGACATAAAAAAATCGTTTTACCCAATTTCTATTATAAAAAAACTCAGCTTTAAGAATGTCGTAATAATTATGCGATTTTACCCAAATTAAATCGACAAATTTTAACGAATCCTAAATAAGAGATAACAAAAATGCGGCAAATTTAAATTTACACACTCACATACAAAACCAACTATTCTTACACATAATTGTTCCCTCAAATAGTGTCAGCGGTATCTTAGGCAAAAGAAAATGTATTACTTGGGACAGTAATGAGGGCCTAATTTCACTCTTAGTATAAAACTCAAAATGGACATAAGCTATTGTGGTTGTACTGATGAAGCAATTTTCGAAATATTTTCTCAAAATTTTTTCAGAATCCCATTTCCTATGACCTAGGAAGATTGACGGTAAATGCATACCACACACCCACCCAACACACCACCCACACCACACACAAACACCCACATTACAACCCACCATAATAATATATAATTAATATTTAAAATATATAGATTTATTTAATCTTATATATTTTATTATATATTGTTTTAATATTATTTATATATATTATTTATATATATAAGGTGTTGTTTTTTTGTTGTTTTTTTTTGGTTGTTTGGTTCAAAAGTGGATGGGGGAAGGAAACTTCGTAGTTTTATTGGGGGGGGGGCCGAATATCTCGAAGGAAATTTTATTTTTCACTTTCTTTTCAGGGCAAGGAGTAAAGGGATTACTATAAAACAACATTACTCTATGACATATTGCGGGCTTAAGGAGTTACGGAGTTATGTTAAAATTAGTATGCCAAATATGTATAGTACCTTTTTAAAGTTATTCCTTTAGTCTTGCCCTGAAAGGAAAAGGTGAAAATAATAGTTCTTCGAAAAAATATCGGCCACATTAAAACTAAGGAAAGTTTTTCTTCCCCACCCAAAAAAAAGTTGGGAGGACCAAAAACCTCCAAAAAAAAAAACAAAACAAAAACACCTGTCATAAATCCCATATTAACTATATATTTTTATCATATATATATATATATATATATATATATATATATATCTGTTACTACTCCAGTTGTCGCAATTATTGCTTGATCGCTACCAAACTCGATATTTAGTCGTTTTAGGTTCGTTAACGGTCAAAATCAGCCCGGTGGGAGGGGGGTTTACAGAGGGATAATTTTGAAAATTCCAAATATCTCCGTTGCTATCGACGTTGGTTCGAAAAAGAATATAGAATCAATCTTATTGCAAATCGAATGTACTATAAATATTGTTATATACATTTATTCCCTATCATGAATATTAACTGAAATATGTTCATTCTTCAGTTTTCAGCCTTCAGCATACCCCCGAATACTCCAAGTAAATTATTCTTATTCATTATATATTAAAGCACTAATTACAGTTTTCAATCAAATTAATACTTTATATTGAGAAATCTTTTAAAAATTGTTTTTCTTTCGGGTGAGAAGTCGGCAGAACTGTTTGTTTACATTTCAGACGCTTCCCGCCGGGAGGTTTCTTATTGCCGTTATTTATTATTCACTTAGTATACACATCGGTGTTGTGTTATTGGTATATAGATTTATCTATTGTTAAACTTCAAGCGGGAAATCTGCTTAGATTACGCAGCCCCTTTGTTACGGACTTTTAGCAGATTTCCCTTAAGGGAAATCAGCTATTGAGGTCGTACTCATGATGCGAGTTTCGAAAAATTTCTTCAAATGTCCATCGATCCTACCCAGGAGATGACGAAAATGAGGTCCGTTCAAAATTATATATATATATATATATATATATATATATATATATATATATATATATATATATATATTTGTCTGTTACCACTCTAGCGGTCGCAATTTTTGTTTGATCGTTACCAAACTCGATATTTAGTCGTTTTATGTAAAAAGAAAGATCAAGTTCGTTAACGGCTGAAATCGGACCAATGGGAGGGGTGGGTTTAGAGGGGAGGATTTTAGAAAATTCGAAATATCTCCGTTACTATACACCGGACCGAAAAATTGTACAGAATGAATCTTATTGCAAATTAAATTTACTATAAATATTGTTATATACGTTTATTCTCTATATTGAATATTAACCGAGATATTTGCATTTGTATTCTGCGTGTGGTCACCAGTAGGCTATGTTCGGACTTTCCGCCGAGAGCTCTGGTGGCCGTTTCCATAACTATTCGTCCCTCGTGAATAGGTTTAGAGGTTAGGTTAACTGTTTTTGGGGCTAGAAACTACTGGGTTATTACGCCCTAAATAATGTTTTAGGTTTAGAGGTTTCTTACTACTACAGTTGTTATTAGGCAGATTTCTCTATTGTAAAACTCCTCGTGGGAAATCTGCTTAGTTTACGCAGCCCCTGCGCGACGGACTTTTAATAGAGTTTTCTTTCAATACTCTTGTTATTGGGGTAACCATTTCATACACTTTTCCTAATCCATGTAATCCCATAGTCAGAATTTTCAATATATGTTAATATAGCTCTAAAAACGCCTTTACTATGCCTTACCTTAGTTTACGCAGCCCCTGCGTGACGGACTTTTAATAGAGTTTTCTTTCAATACTCTTCTTATTGGGGTAACCATTTCATACACTTTTCCTAATCCATGTAATCCCATAGTCAGAATTTTCAATATATGTTAATATAGCTCTAAAAACGCCTTTACTATGCCTTACCTTAGTTTACGCAGCCCCTGCGTGACGGACTTTTAATAGAGTTTTCTTTCAATACTCTTCTTATTGGGGTAACCATTTCATACACTTTTCCTAATCCATGTAATCCCATAGTCAGAATTTTCAATATATGTTAATATAGCTCTAAAAACGCCTTTACTATGCCTTACCTTAGTTTACGCAGCCCCTGCGCGACGGACTTTTTTAAGTTCGCCCTTCACATAATATATAACTTATAGTCATACCTCTCGGTGGATACCGTCGTCATTGGCTGATGGTTGAGTACCGCTGGCATTGTGCTATAGATGCGATGGCATCGTCTTCAAGCCTGTTGATAGTGTACTGTACACTATCAACAGGCTTGAAGATGATGCCATCGCATCTATAGCACAATGCCAGTGGTACTCAACCATCAGCCAATGACGACGGTCTCCACCGAGAGGTATGACTATAATATCATTTATATTGGCGGTTCTAACCCTTTATTTGAATTACCAATATATAACTTCTTTCAGCTATCTACTTGAGTCTAGCCAGAGAGTGTCCTTACAGTTACAGTATGTTACTAAAGACGCTAAAAATGTGAGTAAATAGTATGTATGACAAAATATGTAGATCTGACTGTTTTTTTTGAATATTTGTATTATTGGAGTGGTAAGAGTGAGAAGCCTGTTTGTTTAGGATTGGTGGACAGTGCTTGTAGAGAGTGCTTTCTTCTTGTTTGTCCCATCTCTGTTAGTTCAGCTCCGGCCTCGACAGCTACTCTACAAACATCTCTCATAAGCCCTTCTCTCTCTCACTCTTTATACTCTGCCTTATGTCTCTTTTAACTAATGGCAACGTCGGACAGACTTGCTCTTAAATGAATTCCGCTATTGAGTTGTTGTACGCAATTTTAATAAAAGTCCGTCACGCAGGGGCCGAGTAAACTAAGCAGATTTCCCACGTGAAGTTATACAACAGATAAATCACCATGTGAGTGCCGAACCTTTATGGAAACGGCCGAACTACCTTTAGGCGGGAAACTCTCATCCGTTATGGGCCCACATTTAATAAAAATTCAAATATCTCGGTTAATATTCATAATAGAGAATAAATGGTATAAGAATAATTTATAGTCAATTTAATTTGCAATAAGATTCATCCTTTAAATTTTTTAGATCCGAGGTCATTGTAACGGAGATATTTCGAATTTTTCTGGAAAATCCCTCTCCTCTAAACCCCCCCTCCCTTTTGTCCGATTTTATCCATTACGAACTTCTTCTGTCTTTTTACATAAAAACGTTTAAAAATCGAGGTATTACGATCAACAAAAAAATTGCGACCGCTAGGAGCGTTAACAGACAAATATATATATTTATATATATATATATATATATATATATATATATATATATATATATTTCATACTATATATATATATATATATATATAATTTTGAACCGACCTCATTTCCGTCATCTCCTAGGTAGGATCGAAATCCCTCTAAGGGAAATCTGCTAAAATGTACATTGATCCTACCCAGACGATGACGAAAATAAAAGTCCGTCACGCAGGGGCTGCGTAAACTAAGCAGATTTCCCACGAGAAGTTTTACAATAGAGAAATCCGCCTAATAACAGCTTTAGTAGGAAGGGATCTCTAAACCTATTCACGAGGGACGAATATTTCTGGAAACGGCCACCAGAGCTCTCGGCGGAGAGTCCGGAACATGGCGGGGTTCCGTTGACCACACACACAATACAAATGCAAATATCTCGGTTAATATTCAAGATACAGAATAAATGTATATAACAATATTTATAGTAAATTTAATTTACAATATGATTGATTCTATACAATTTTTCGATCTGACGCATAATAACGAAGATATTTTGAATTTTCAAAAATCCCCCTCCCTCTAAACCCCCCCTCCCACTAGTCCGATTTCAGCCGTTAACGAGCTTGATCTTTCTTTATACATAAAACGCTTATATATCTAGTTTGGTAACGATTAAACAAATATTTCAATCGCAAGAGCGGTATATAATTTTGAACAGACCCAATTTTTGTCTTCTACAAGGTAGGATCGATGGACATTGGGAATTTTTTTCAAAAATCACGTCATGAGTACAACCTCATAGCTGATTTCTCTTAAGGGAGATCTGCTAAAAGTCCGTCGCCCAGGGGTTGTGTAAACTAAGCAGATTTTCCACGTGCGGATATAACACACACTTAATCTCATCTCACCATTTATTAGCAGATTTTTCTTAAGATGAATCAGCTATTGAGGTTGTATGCCGCGATTTTCGAAATTTTTCTTCAAATGTCCATCGATACTACGATAAATTGTATATACATATATAATGTCTGTTACCGCTTTAGCGGGTACAATGTTTGTTTGATCGTTACCAAACTCAGTATTTAATCGTTTTATTCAAAAAAGAAAGATCAAGTTCGTTAACGGCTGAAATCGGGAAAGTAGGAGGTAGGGTGGGGGTTTAAATAGATTTTTGAAAAATCAAAATATCTCCGTTACTTTACGTCGGGTCAACAAATTTTATAGAACCAATCTTAATGCAAATTGAATGGTCTGTTAATGTTGTTCTATACATGTTTTCCGTATAATGAGTATTAACCGAGATATTTGGATTTTATAATTTTACTCCTTCAGTAAACCCCCACTCCAACAAGTGTCATATTAATAAAATTCCGTCACGCAGGGGCTTCGTAAACTAAGCAGATTTCCCTCATGAAGCTTTACTATAGAGAAATCCGCCTAATAACAGCTGTAGTAGGAAGGGATCTCTAAACCTATTCACCAGGGACGAATAGTTCGAAATTTTACAAAAATCTCGTTAATATTCAAGATACAGAATTAACCTATAGAACAATATGTATAGTATATTTAATTTGTAATAAGATTGACTCTATACAATTTTTCGATCCGACGTATAATAATGGAGATATTTCGAATTTTCAAAAATCCCCCCTCTAAACCCCCTCTCCCACTGGTCCGATTTCAGCCATTAACGAACTTGATCTTTCTTTTTACGTAAAACGCTTAAATATGAAGTTTGGTAACGATCAAACAAAAATTGCGACCGCTAGAGCGTTAACAGACAAATATATATATATATATATATATATAGATATATATATAATTTCGAACGGACCTCATTTTCGTCATCTCCTGGGTAGGATCGATGGACATTTGAGGAAATTTTTCAAAACTCGCGTCATGAGTACGACCTCAATAGCTGGTCCGATTTCAGCCATTAAAGAACTTGATCTTCCTTTTCACATAAAACGCTTAAATATGAAGTTTGATAACGCTCAAACCAAAATTGCGACCGCTAGAGCGTTAACAGACATATATATATATATATATATATATATATATATATATCTATATATATATATATATATAAATTTTAAGGGCCCTCATTTTCATTATCTCCTGGGTAGGGTCGATGGACATTTGAGGAAATTTTTCAAACCTCGCGTCATGAGATGAGTATGACCTCAATAGCTGATTTCCCTGAAGGTAAATCTTCTAATAACCTGTTAATATCATGAAAGCAATGCATTACAAGGTTTAAATACCAAATATTGTGTTTAAACAAACCTATTATTGTGTGTGTGATGATACATGCAATCCATATAGTTCTGTGACCCCCCCCCCTCTCCGCCCTTTCCTTTGCTCTTGGTTTACTACTAAAATATAAGTGATAGAGATAAAAATTTCTTCAATAGCTGGAGTAAATAGTTTTCAATAAAATTAATGTGTTATATTCGTATATATTCCATTAGTGTTTCATCTTTCCGGACTAGTATAACTCCATCTATTCGGCGCTGCGATGTTATATAGTTAACATACTATATATATTTTACTGTAAAACCCCGGAGTGTGGTAAATCTCAAGATTTACCGGTAAATCTTAGGATTTACCAGAAGCGTTGGGAAATTTTCGATTTTACTTTTAGAATGGGCTTTAGCCAGTAAATTTTAGGATTTTCCAAAAGGCTTGGTAAAAGCTAGAATTTTCTCAATCAGGATGTGTCTGTCTTTCTCACTTTTACCAACAGGTTTTGGTAAATCCTAACATTCCCAGCGTCTGTTGGTAAAAGTTGGAATAAAGGTTATTTGAAATGAAAATTTTAGAATAAGTTTTATTATTATTTGTTACAGCATGGGAGAGAATTGTGGCACTTTGAATTGCAATAAATATTAGCTAACTTGCACAGACATTTCTCATTTGAACATTTTTTTAAACCCTGGCCACCAACCAATGATTCTTGACGAACTGCGGTGCGAAGGCTTATCTCTTCGTCGGGCACTTCATGAGGAGACATGAAAATGAGGTAGGGGGGAGTATCCCTGTCCCCACTCCTCTTCACTGGGACCATTTACCAATGGAGTCTTGGCAAAATCCACACATTTACCAAACAGCATTGGTAAAAGTACGAAATTTATCTATTTAATGTTATTTATTTTTTTAATGTTATACACATTTTATTTAATGTTTTTAGGGCATTTAAACCAAGGACCAGACGGTTAAATCCCGGGGGGATTGGCTAACTGTCATGCGGGTAAAAAGCTCAAATTTCATCTAGATTTCGGACTTTTACCCAGTGCTCTTGAGAAAATCCTAGGATTTGCCGGTAAGGCCTGACGTTTACCACACTTCAGGGTTTTTACAGTAACATATATATATATACTAATTCCACGGCAGTGTTTTTTCGAAGTGAAGAATATTTTTACTTGGACAGAAAAAGTAAAAGTCCGTCACGACAGGGGCTGGCCGTAAAACTAAGCAAGATTTCCCTCGTGAAGTTTAGTAAATAGATAAATATACACTACTTGCTAACACAAACACCGTGAATAAATACAAACGGAAAAATAAGAAATGTTTCATCCAATTTTCACATAGCCAGCCGACAGGAAACAAGCGTTAGGTTTAGAAATGTAAACAAAAACGGTGTCCCGCCTCACACCGGAAAGAAAAACAATTAACTGAAAGATATATCAGAATATAAAACATTAATTTTATTGAGAACTATTTACTATATCTACTGTGTATTTATTAATTGAGTCAGAATAATTGTTATCTCAATCAATAAAATTTTAGTAGTCCAAAAACTTTAAGATGGGGGCGGTGGGGGGACTCACCAGTTGCATTATTTGCATGTAATCTCGTATAATAAAGGTCTTTCTTGAATACAATTTTTGGTATTTTTAAAACTTCCTAATAATATGATTTATTATGTATCAGGAGGTATTGTTTACGTAACATGAGTAGAAGTGGCGGTTTGGTGAAAAAACTGAAAAAAAAAAATGCAAATATCTCGGTTAATATTCAAGGATAGAGAATAAAATGTATATAACAATTATTTATAGTAAATTTAATTTGTAATAAGATTGATTTCTGTTATAATTTTTCCATCCGACATTATAGTGAAACGGAGTTATTTCGAATTTTCGAAAAATCCTTCCCCTTTTAAACCCCACCCCTCCCACTGGTCCTCGATTTCAGCCGTTAAACGTAACTTGATCTTTTTTTTACATAAAACGCTTAAATATGATAGATTTGTTAAGGATATTAAACAAAAAAATTGCCGACCCGCTAGGCGCGGTAACTGACAAATATATATATATATATATAGATATAGATATATATATATATATATATATATAGATAGATAGATAGATAGATAGATAGATAGATAGATAGATAGATAGATAGATAGATAGATAGATAGATAGATAGATAGATAGATAGATAGATATTGATATATATACAGTTTTGAACAGGCCTCATTTTTCGTCATCTACTAGGTTAGGAATCGATGGACATTTGAAGAAAAATGTCGAAAATTCCGTCATGAGTACAACCTCAATAGCTGATTTCTCTTAAGGGAAATCTGCTAAAAGTGACGTCCAGTTCTTCACAAATTTTTACAAAAAAAAAAAAATAAATAAATAAAACTGAAGAATTGGATGTCACTTTTTCTCTCTCCTAATATATAGTTATCCCCTAGATAGGATCGACGGACAGTAAAAGAAATTTTTCGAAAATCGCGTCATGTGTACGTCAATAGATGAATTTTCTGAAGGGAAATCTACTAAAAAAATTGATCATTCCAAACACGATAAGTTAGTGCTTCATGCAAAACCAAGTATCACGTTCGTTAACGCCTGGGTGTATTCCGATCTGCGAGGTTGAGGTGTGAGGGCTAGTGGGGAATTTCAAAAATTCAAATATCACTCTTGTTATGAGTCGGATCGAGGAAGTATGTAAAACCAATCGTATTTCAAATTCAGTTGCCATGCTTTTCTGTTCTGTTTTTCTTGAATATTAGCCGAGATATTCGATTCCCAGAGTTTTCAGCCATCAGTAAATCTTCACTTCTACTCATGTCATTTTCGATTAACTTCTACATATCGTCTGTGCAATACAGTTTCAAAAGGATTAGAAAAATATTTTACGAAGAGACGAGACTACACTAATTATTGCTGTTAGGAACTTCGTTTATTTTTTCTTGTTACTATATTTTTTGATAATAATTAATAATAATTGTTATTGTAATACTTATTTTAAATACATTTAATCATACATGGATACATCGAGAGGCAATGGAAATCCATTCATACAAACGGCCTCCCATAGGGATAATATGAGGAGAATACATTTTTTTTTATTTTGTAACTAACAGGATTGTTTTCCAATGTTGACCAATTACAAATTTGGTTTGTGGAAGACTAGCAGAAGGTGTTTGCCCCCCCCCCCCCTGAGGGAGATTAATTGTTATATTGACTTAAAGAAAATTAATTTTTAATATTTTTCGTTATAATATTTCTGGAGAAATAGTTTGCCAGTTGAACATATCAAAGAGGCGCTTCGTTTGAAACCTTAAGACTCCTTTTTTTGCATAAAATATTTTCTTTTTTTATAGTCTCATTAAGTGTTAGGTTAAGATTGTTTGTTTGTTCGTTTGCCAGAAAAACTGCCCAAATTAGAGTAATTTTTGACCTAATAACATGCTAAATGTACTTGCGATACTCACAGAATATACCCAAAACTTTTAGCAAGATTCCCTTAGGAAGATGACGAAAATGAAGTCCGTTAAAACTGGATATATATTTGCGTCTGTGTACCGCTCTAGCGGTCGCAATTTTTGTTTGATCTTTACCAAACTCGGGTTTTAATCGTTTAATGTAAAAAGGAAGATTCAAGTTCGTTAATGGCTTGGCAAAGTCGGTGACCAGTGATGAGGGTGGGGTTTTTTACAGGGGGGATTTTTGAACAAAATTCATAATATCTTCCGTTATTAATGCGTCGGTCGAAAATTGTATAGAATAAATTCTTATTGCAAATAAATTTTAATTAGTTTCTATAAATATTGTTCTATACATTTATTCTGTATCTTGAATATTAACGTGATATTTGTATTTGTATTCTGCGTGTGGTCGGCTATGTTCGGCCTTCCGCGAGAGCTCTGGTGGGCCGTTTCTGTAACTATTCGTCCCTCGTGAGTAGGGTTTAGAGGTTTCTTACTACTACAGTTGTTATTAGGCACAGTTCTCTATTGTAAAACTTCACGTGGGAATTCTGCTTAGTTTACGCAGCCCTGCGTGACGGACTTTTTTAAAATAATTCTCTATGGACTGTTCAACATTTAATCAATTTAAAATTTAATAATAAATAGATCCAATTTAATATTGGACTTAATTTTAAAAGGAGCGTAAGGGCTAAAAACTCCTCATATTATAAATTTAACAAAAATAATAAAGAAAATTATAAAGTTTATCAAAAGTATAGTAATGGATGTAGCAAAAATACAATTAGAATGTAATGTTGATTGTGAGGAATTGGAATTATAATTCAACATATTTTCTCTATATAGACTCGCAAATTACCACACGGTTGACTTTAACTTTAATTGGTTTGTGTTTATAGGCAGATTTGCTTAAGGGTAATCAGCTATTGAGGTCGTGCTCATGACGCGAGTTTCGAAAAATTTCTTCAATTGTCCATCCAATCCTACCCAAGAGATGGACGAAAATGAGGTCCGTTCAAAATTATATATATATATATATATATATATATATATAAAACTATTTTTCTGTATAACGCTCTAGCGCTCGGTCACAATTTCTCTATTGTAAAACTTTATCTTACCAAACTCAATATTTAAAACGCTTATATGCATTAAAAATAATGATCAAGTCGTCTCATGGACCAGAAGGGGTTCGTTTAGAGGGGGGAATATTCGAAAAATTCGAATATCTCGGCCGTTTACTATACGTCGGATCAAAAAAATATATAAAATCAATCTCTATTGCAAATTAGATATTTACTATAATATGTTATATACATTTTAGCTTAGGTAGCCCGTGAATATTAACCGAGAATATTTGCATTTTTTCTGTTTTCAGCTTCTGAGATGAGATCGGCTATCTTCGGGGTCTAGGTCGTGAGTTTTCCCATCAAGAGCTAGTTCGGGCCCTTCCCGTAACAGTTTGACTCTCTATTCTGAAATTTCTCTATTGTATAACTTTACGTGGGAAATCTGCGTAGTTTACGCAGCCCCTGCGTTACGGACATTTTTATTCTTATTTTATTTATTTACTTTTTCGTTTTCATTTCATTTATTTTATTTGTAATTTATCTTAACTTATTTTATTTTTATTATTTTATTATCATTGATTTCTGGTAAATAATATTTAAAGTATATAGTTGATTAACGTTGTATAGACATATATATATATATTTTATATATATATATATATATATTTATACTCAATCGCAAAAAAACCGGGACACTTAGATTTAGTCTTATAATTTTGTTAAATACTTTAATATATTGTTTATTAATCTTTTTATTAAAATAATTGGTTAATCTATAGGTTATTTTAACAAAAATCTGCCCAAATGTGAATAATTTTTATTGATTATGTTACACCAAGAATAAAAAAAAAATAAAAAGATATTAACACCTTTAAAAAAAAATGTTTATTCTTCTTTTATACGCAGTGAATGGTTAGACTTCGCTACCCAAGCGTTTCTTCGGCAATGCTAATACGTAAGCTCCGGCCTTTCCATCTAGTTTGAAAGACCCATTATTCTGGACCCGCCAATAAAATAAAACATTAATTAAAGTAATGCTGTTGTTAAAAAGTAAAGATGTTTTAAATGTGCGAAAAGCTACTTACAGTTTAGAATAGATCAACTTCACGACAAATAAATCTAATCAGAGTTTTTATTAATTGTTTACTAATCCTGAAGTATTAGGCTTCAATGGACTTTTAGATCTAAATGCTCTTGTAATAACTAGGAATACCAACATAACAGAATAATTGCTGAAAATTAGCTTTTATACGAAAAAATGAACGTGTCCGGTTTTTTTTAGCGGGTTGAGTGTATATATATATATATATATATATGATTGTATAATATTTATTGCAAAATAAAAATGTATTTATACATAATCATAAATGTAATATGTCATGTGACAATGGAACATGTATTCAAGTAAATAACTCCCCGTAGGTTTACTAGCAGGAGAAAAAACCAAATACAAAAAACATACTTATATATAGTGCTATCTGTATTGTTTAATAATTCCTTTCATTCATTAGTATTATGGTATGGTAAGTACCATTGTAATTGTTTGAGTGAACAGGAATATTGATCTGAAAATGCTTTTAGAAAAGATTAATTTATTTAACATAATCCATTAGGTATTTTGAGGAATTCATTACACTCGTGCCATTGTCCGATACTAATGTATCTACTTCTCAGCTGCACATCCAATTAACAGGAGTGTTTCATAATTTTAATTAATATGATAGCAAATACAGACATTTATTATTTATCTGATTACAGTCGATTTCATCATTCGTGTTAGCAGAAAGATATATTTACAATTTTTGATGTCTTAACATGATCTAATGGCTAGGCCTAATAGTTACAGCCATTGAATAGCAGAAGAGTAGAAAGAGGTCCGTCACGCAGGGGATGCGTTAACTAAGCAGATTTCCCACGTGCGTCACGTATTTTTACTTATCTGAAAATGAAGAAGTCCAATGAAATAGTTATTATCATCCTTAGTACGCAAACTTTATCGTTTCTGTACGAGGTCGAGTTTCACGTACGAGGCGAAGCCGAGTCGGGAATAATGGTACCGAGTACAGAATAGATTCTTTGTGTACGTAGTTGTAAATGACTTTTCATTATACTGAAGTACGTAATCACTTTCTTTAAAAGTGAAAATAAGGTAAATATTCTTAATATTTAATTCTTATAAAAAATCAAAGATAAAGATATGAATTCTAAAATATGAAAATTAAATGTTTTATTAAAACTGCAAAGGGTTCTTCACAAGAATAAATAGTGGAAATAGGCAATAGACCTATAATTTATAATATAATATTTATTGTTGCAAATTTTATTGTTACTTATATTAATACCTGCTTTTGCGCGGTATGGATTGTTAATTATTGGACAATCTTCACTAGTTGTTCTATAACTGTGCATTCTAACCTTTGACATCCATGCTTATCAACTACTAAAAAGGTATTACTGTGAAATATTCATCATTTTCCTAATTTTGTTATTATTATGGTTTATTATCTGATAGTTTAGTATGAATGGCCTGGATTATTATTTTTAGGAAGAATGGAAAAGTCATATGGGATACTTCTAGTTTTCTTTTGATGAGACTCCTCTAGGTAACAATTGTCTTGATTTAATAACCATACAGGTTAAGTAAGTATGCAATTATACAATGAATTTGAGTAGTATAATGAGGAATATTCCAATAACAGCAGTTACTTTTCTGTCACTAGTATAAGAAATAAGTATCACTTTGCGTATCTCAAAACGATAAACTGTAAAACATGTTATTTTAATTCAGTAAATGAAAACAATATTTCATATTTATGCTTCAAATAAAGTGATTCATAACATAATAGCATATTGTTAATATGATATGAGAAGGAGTGGGGCTTTACAAAAGACCAAACACTAAAAAAATATAAATATCTCAGTTTATAATCAACAATTATAGATCATAACATTTGCAATATGATTGGTTCTATATAATGTTTCGATCCAATACATAATAACGGGCATATTAAGAATTTTCGAAATTCTACCCCTCAAAACCCCCCTCCCCCTGGTACGGTTCAGCCGCTAACGAACTCGATCTTTCTTTTTATATAAAAGTATATAAAAAGGGGCTGCGTAAACTAAGCAGATTTCCATTGTAAAGTTTGAACAATAGACAAATTTCACGAGAGCCGAGCAGTTAAGGAAACGGCCGAACTAGCTTTTGGCGGGAAAGTCACTCGCTCGTTAGCCGCCCAGATTTAATGTAAATGCAAATATCTCGGTTAATACTCAAGTTAGGGAATAAATGTATATAACATTATTTATAGCAACTTTAATTTGCAATAAGATTGATTCTCTATATTTTTTCGATCCGATGTATAGTAACGGAGATATTTCGAATTTTCGAAAATCCTCCCCTCTAATATAAAAAGACTAAATATCGAGTTTGCTAACGATCAAACAAAAATTGCGACCGCTAGAGCGGTAACAGACATATATAAATACAGTTTTGAACAGACCTCATTTTCGTCATCTACTAGGTAGGATCGATGTACATTTGAAGAAAAATGTCGAAAATTCCGTCATGAGTACAACCTCAATAGCTGATTTCCCTCATGGGAAATCTGCTAAAACGATTATAAATCACGTTTGGTAACGATAAGACAAACATTGCGGCCGCCAGAGTGGTAACACAAATATATGGATCGAGATATATATAAATATATATATATAAATATATATATATATATATATATATATATGCACACTATTTTGAAGGGACCTCAAACTTATCTACTAGGTAGGATTGATGGACATTTGAAGAAAAATTTCAAAAACCTCGAAAAGACCTGAATAGCTGATTTCCTTTAACCTGCTAAAACTCCAGTTGGAAGAGAGAGAGAAAAGAAGAAGAGAATAGAAAAACATAATAAAGAAAGGAAAGAATGTTTAGTAAAAGAGTACAGAAAGGAAGTACGTATAAAAGTTAGTCACGGAAGGGCTGCGAAAAGCAAACAGATTCCCCAAGCTGGTAAAACATACTAGTGATCTCATTTCATTGCCTATGATGATGACTCTGCCTAAAATTAAGGAAATACCAATTACTCGCTTTATATTCGAGTTACGAAAAAATGCATTGAACAAGATTTGAAGAGCATCGACAGTTTAAAAAGATTGGTTATACGATCTTTTACTATCCGGCTCATAATTATGGGGATATTTTGAATTTTCGAATCCACCTTCATATACCCCTCACCTTAGCCGATTTTAGACTATAAAAGTCCGTCACGCAGGGGCTGCGTAAACTAAGCAGATTTCTCACGTGAAGTTATATAATAGAGACATCTCCATACGAGAGCCAAGCAGTTACGGAAACGGCCGACTTAGCTTTTGGCGGGAAACTCACTCGTGCGTTACCGCCCACATTTAATAAAAATGCAAATATCTCGGTTAATATTCAAGATAGAGAATAAATGTATAGAACAATAATTATAGTAAATTTAATTTACAACAAGATTGCTTTAATACAATTTTTCGATTTGACGAATAATAACGGAGATATTTCGAATTTTCGAAATTCTCCCCTCCCAAACCCCTCCACTTCCTACCACTGGCCCGATTTCAGTCATTAAAGAACTCGATCTTTCTTTTTACAGACGTTTAAATATCGATCAAAAAAAAATCGGACCACAAGAACGTTAACAGACAAATATATACCCAGTTTTGAAAGGACGTCATTTTCGTCATCTCCTGCGTTGGATAGATGGACATTTCAGGAAATGTTTCGTAAATCGTGTAATGAGTGCATCAATAGCTATTTCCCTTAATGGAAATATGCTAAAAAGGTTGTCAATAATCCCGCACGAGATAACGGGGTTTAATGACTTGTTAGCTGTACAATAGAGGACCGCGGGCATATTGTGGCACATATATACAAATTTGAGCTTTCCGTTTGGCTCGAGGACGAAATTTATCTAGCGAGTATCTGCGGGCTGGGTTTTGCGGTCTCCGGATCCATATTTGAACTCTGGCCGAAGGATGGGAACAACTAACGATGAAACCTCAGCCACAGGCTCCTAATGGCCTAACAGAGCAGACTTGGGGCTACTGTAAACTTTCCAAATAATACATACGTACGGCGCGGGTGTGTGGTAGAGAGAGAGAGAATGAGAGAGAGAGAGAGAGAGAGAGAGAGAGAGAGAGAGAGAGAAAGAGAGAAAGTGAGAGAGAGAGGGAGAGAGAGATAGAGAGAGAAGAGTGAAGAGAAGAGAGAGAGGTTATATACATATATAGCTTCTGCTAACTGTCCAGTAACAGTCTCGTCGACAACTTCTGCAACACGTAGCTTCCAGTTTTAATTAGGGCAGCCATATAGCAGGCAGGAACTAGTTCCATACCCCCCCCCCCCAGTAGTTTCATACCTCCCCCCCCACCAGTCCTGCGGTCTTCCGCAACAATTGTCGCTTCCTCTCCAATGCTTCCGTTTCTAGCCCTATTACTACTTCTTCATCCTGCATTAGTTCTCCATGTGGCATTTCAAAATTCAATTGTGGAAGGAGAACAAAATCACATTAGCTTTACTGTTGCGGAGCATAAGATGAACAAGGTCTTCCACATAAGACCCAAGACACATCCCCTCATTTCAAAAAAACAGTATGTTATTCCTATATACTAGTACATTTATATTATTATTTTTTAAATTTTATTTATTTAGTTTTGTAGTCCATAGCGATGGTGATTTGCATTATTAGGATGATATATTTACTCCTTCATGTGCTTACCTTTTTTTGTATTTTTATATTATGGAGTCGTTTTATGTAAAAAGGAAGATCAAGTTCATAAATGTCTGAAATCGGACCAGTAAAGGGGAAATTCGAAATATATCCTTTAGAATCCGTCAGATCGAAAAATTGTGCTGAACCAATCTCATCGGAAACTGAATGTTCTATAAATATTGTTATATACATTTATTCTCTATCTTGAATATCAACCGAGATATGTGCATTTTTAGATTTCCAGCCTACAAGCAAACCCCCACTCCTACAAATGTCAGATAAACAATACTCTGACGTATAATAAACCACTTTATTTGAAGCTTAAATACTAAATATTGTTTTGCCAGAAACCATTATTACGTGAGACACATGCAAGTTCGTTGTGTGATCACGTTATCCATCAAATTTTTAAGTTCTTGTTTCGGAAATGTTTATTTGATCTGTACCATACTCGACAATTATTCGTTTCAGCCAACACTAAAGATCATATTTAACCCAGATATTTGGATTTTTCAGTTTTCATCCTTCTCCAAACCTCCACTTCTACTATAAATAAAATTATAATTAGTTTTTAGACTAATTTTTAGTTCCATCAGGTAGCAATTATTAATATAAATTTTCTGAGTCATATAATCTAAGGAAAACAATGATAATTTAGTTTCAATGATGTCATGAGAGTTGCGGAAATTGACGGGAGGCAAAACAGTTAATTGAGCTTACTTATTTCCTGTGAAATGCTGGCATTACGAGAAGTGATTTACACTGAGATTTACTGTTACAATTATAATCTTAATGGTATTAAAACTATTTATGTATGTTTAATATATGTATTCATTTTGACAAAATATACGGGTATTCATTATTCTTAAATGGTATTTCTAATAATGCTATTCATTATTATGGTTTGAATTATTCAAAAACGCTGAGTCAATAAGTAACATTTTCATTCATTCTTCAAAACTAAAATCTTTATTCTATTACTCACCAAAATTTATACTTTAGAATTGGCTATTTCGGAAAAAAACAATACGTCGTGGAGGGAAGTGCAATTGTACACATTGAAGTCTTGCTATAAAAACAGTCAGTGAACAATGATTTACCGTGCATCGCCGGGAATAAACCACATAATTAATTTAATATTAATATTAATTAATAGCATAAATTGTTTTCAAGAGACCTTTATTTTACGAGATAAATGAAAATACGTTATCGTAACAACGCCCCGCCCCCCCACCCATTCTTAAGTTCTTGCCCTACTAAAATTTGATTGATTGAGATAAAAAATATTCTGATCCATTATAAATTAAAGTATAAGATATAGTTCATAGTTTGCAATAAAATTAATGTTTTTAGCGGATTTCCCTGAAGGGAAATCCGCTATTGAGGTTGTACTCATGACGGAATTTTCGAAATTTTTCTTCAAATGTCCATCGATCCTACCCAGGAGATGACGAAAATGATGTCCGTTCAAAACTGTATATCTATCTATCTATATATATATATATATATATATATATATATATATATATATATATATATATATATATTTGTCTGTTACCGCTCTAGCGGTCGCAATTTTTGTTTGATCGTTACCAAACTCGATATTTAGTCGTTTTAGGTAAAAAGAAAGATCAAGTTCGTTAACGGCTGAAATCGGACCAGTGGGGGGGGGGATTTTCGAAATATCTCCGTTACAATACGTCGGACTGAAAAATTGTACAGAATCAATCTTATTGCAAATTAAATTTACTATAAATATTGTTATATACATTTATTCTCTATCTTGAATATTAACCGAGATATTTACATTTGTATTCTGCCAGTAGGCTATGTTAGGACTTTCCGCCGAGAGCTCTGGTGGCCGTTTCCATAACTATTCGACCCTCGTGAATAGGTTTAGAGGTTAGGTTAACTGTTTTTTGGAGCTAGAAACTACTGGGTTATTACGCCCTAAATAATGTTTTAGGTTTAGAGGTTTCTTACTACTACAGTTGTTATTAGGCAGATTTCTCTATTGTAAAACTACACGTGGGAAATCTGCTTAGTTTACGCAGCCCCTGCGCGACGGACTTTTTTATATTCCGATAAGTTTCAGTTATTGTTATTCTTTCCAGTGAGCCGTTGCCATACCTGTGTGATTACATTTCAGACGCTTTCCGTCTGGATGTTTCTTATTATCATTTGTATTTATTCACTTAATGTTGACTTTGCTATTGTGTCACCACAGATTTATCTATTGTTAAACTTCACTAGGGAAATCTGCTTAGTTGACGCTGCTCCTGCCTGGAGGACTCTTAGTTTACGCTGCTCCAGTTTGACGGACATTCTTCTGTAACTGGGTTAGAGTTTCTGCCTAGAGTTTGAAATTACTTCTGAACGAAACCGCCGCTCGTGAATGCAGTTGGAATTATTAATAAATGCATATGTAATTTTTATAATATGTTGTAGGGGGGGTATTTGATTAGGGTTGATATGGAATAAAGGGGGGAGGGGGGTTGTTATTTAGTTTGTGCTTTGATTAAAAACGTATAGTTAGAGGTTGAGCCCTGTTATTTGTGCGAGAGAACACGAGGCAGACCTCGGCTCCATCTGGCATCAGGTCTAATGGCCTCTCATTCGCCGGCAGACTCTTATAAACTGTTTATATCGGCCAGTTTTATAAACTCGTCCGCTTTATGGTCTCGCCTATCGCTTCCAGGTGGGCTGCTCCTGTTTACGGGCCAACTTCTTCCTCTTGTCAGGGGGATGAAGGCTCCACCGGACTTAACTCAGAACAATTAGTCTCTGGGTGAAAAAAAAAGTCCGTCGCGCAGGGGCTGCGTAAACTAAGCAGATTTCCCAAGTGAAGTTTTACAATAGAGGAAATCTCCATACTATAAGAGCCCAACACTTACGGCAAAAGGCCGAAAACTAGGTTTTGGGCGGGAAAACCTCAAAAATCCGTTACCGGCCCAAATTTAATAAAAATGCAAATATCTCGGTTAATATTCTAAGATAGGGAATAAATGTATAGAACAATATTTATAGTAAATTTAATTTGTATTAAGATTAATGCATTCTATACAATTTTTTTGATCCGGACGCATAATAACGGAGATATTTCGAATTTTCCGACAAATCCCCCCTCTCTCTAATACTAAACCCCCCTCCCACTGAACCGATTTCAGGCCATTAACGAACATGTAGCTTCCTTTTTACATAAAACGATCAAATTCCGAGTTTTGGTAACGATCAAACAAAAAATTGCGATCGCTAAGAGCGTTAACAGACATAATATATATATATATATATATATATATATATATATATATATATATATAAATATATATATATATATATATAAAATTTTGAACGTACCTCATTTTCGTCATCTCCTGGGTAGGATCGATGGTCATTTGATGAAATTCTTCGACACTCGCGTCATGAGTACGACCTCAATAGCTGAGTTCCCTTAAGGGAAATCTGCCTAATAACCCCTGTAGTAGTAAGAAACCTCGAAACCTACACAACATTATTTAGGGCGTAATAACCCAGTAGTTTCTAGCCCCAAAAAACAGTTAACCTAACCTCTAAACCTATTCACGAGGGACGAATAGTTATGGAAATGGCCACCAGAGCTCTCGGCGGAAAGTCCGATCATAGCGACCACACGCAGAATACAAATGCAAATATCTCGGTTAATATTCAAGATACAGAAAAAATGTATATAACATTATTTATAGTAAATTTAATTTGCAATAAGATTGGTTCCATACAATTTTTCGATCCGATACAAAATAACGGAGATATTTCGAATTTTCGAAAATCCCCCCTCTAAACCCCACTACCGCTGGTCCGATTTCAGCCGTTAACGAACTTGATCATCCTTTTTACACGAAACGATTAAATACCGACTTTGGTGACGATTAAACAAAAATTGCAACCGCTAGATTGTTAACAGACAAATATATATATATATATATATATATATATATGTCTATATATATATATATATATATATATATATATATATATATATATATATATATATATATATATATATATATATATATATAGTTTTGAACGGACCTCATTTTCGTCATCTCCTGGGTAGGATCGATGGACATTTGAAGAAATTTTCCGAAAATCGCGTCATGAGTACGACCTCAATAGCTGATTTCCCTTAAGGGAAATCTGCTAAAAAATAAATTTATTATTAACGTCCTCTTTTGGGCTAATTGGAATGAGTTATTAGCAGATTTCCTTTAAGGGAAATCAGCTATTGAGGTTGTATGACGGAATTTTCGAAATTTTTCTTCCAAATGTCCATCGATCCTACCTAGTAGATGACGAAAATGAGGTCCGTTCAAAATTATATATATATATAATTGCTACCCTTTATATATATATATATAGAGTGAGCGAGAGAGACAGTTTTGAACGGACCTCATTTTCGTCATCTACTAGGTAGGATGTACATTTGAAGAATAATTTCGAAAATTCCATTACGGGTACAACCTCAATAGCTGATATCGCTTAAGAGAAATCTGATAAAAAGGCTAATTAGAAGAGAAGAAGTAGTTTTAACGTGGTTTAGAATTGGACATTCACGACTGACACACTTACTGGAGAAGACTAACACTACTGCCAACACTGTAACTGTAGACTTACTATAAAACATATACTAACTGACTGCTATCTGAGGTCGCACATAGACAAACGATACACTTTGACTGAATTACTTCAAGACCGTAGCCAGTACATACCTGAATTACCTCATATTTCCCCTACTTAAAATAATAGTTATTTTCATCACTAGTACGCAAAGTGTATCTTTTCTGTACGAGGTCGAGATTCACTTACGAGGCGAAGCCGAGTTCGGGAATAAGACCGAGTACAGAAAAGATACTTTGCGTACGTATGTTGAAAATGACTTTTCATTATACTGTACCTATTCTTAAAAGGAAATAAGGTAAATATTTTAATATTTTTATTCTTATAAAAAAATCAGAAGATAAAGATATGAATTCTAAAATATGAAACATATGTTTATTAAACTGCAAAGGTTATTCAACAGATAAATAGAATAGGCAATAGACCTATAATTTAAAATTAATATTTATTGTGCAATTTTTATTGTTACTTATATTAATAACTTTTTGTGGTATTGATTGCTTAATTATTGACAAATTTTTGTTCGTTGTGCATTCTACTACATCTTTTTCAACTCTAAAAAGGTCATCTACTGTGAAATAATCATCATTTTCAATTATGTTATTATTATTGATAGATTAGATGAATGGCCAGGATTATTATTTTTAGAAGAATGGAAAAGTCTATGGGATACTTCTAGTTTTCTTTGATGAGACTCCTCTAGGTAACCCTCAGCTACCTAGTACCATCCACCATGGCACTTTAATGTCAGCAGATCTCCTCCTCCCTATAACTTCTCTTCTTTTTTTCCATTCACAGAAGTTACTATACTCAGCTTCATACTTATGACCGGATTTCTTCGGAATTAATTCACTAACAGTTTGCTTCATTTAAAATATCTTCCGGAATATTTGAACACGCAATATTATTAAACATTGTTTTGATTTAATAAATACAGGTTAAGTAAGTATGCAATATACAATGAATGATAGTATAATGAGGAATATTCCAATAACAGCTGTTACTTTTCTGTACTAGTAAAGAATAATTGTTTGTTTATTTGGAGCTTCGCAGCTGTGGCGATGTTGCTCGGGAATAAAACTGTATAAAATTAAAAATAGAAAAGTAACACGAAACAGAAATAGAACACAAAAACAGGAATGGAACAGAAAACAGAAACAGACAAACAGAACTGAAACGAAAAACAGGACTGGAATGGATCACAATACCAAATGGAAAAACAAAACACAAAAAATGGAAATCAAAAACGAAATGGAACACAAAAACAGAAATGGAACACAAAAACAGAAATGGAACACAAAAACAAAATAGAAAAACAAAAACAGAAATGGAACACAAAAACAAAATAGAAAAACAAAAACAGAAATGGAACACAAAAACAAAATACAGAAATGGAATATAAAACCAAAATGGGAAACAAAAAAAAAAAAAAAATAAATGGAACACAAAAACAGAAATAGAACAAAAACAGAAATGGAACACAAAAACAGAAATGAAACACAAAACCAAAATGGGAAACAAAAACAGAAATGGGAAACAAAAACAGAAATGGAACACAAAAACAGAAATGGGAAAACAAAACAGAAATTGAACACAAAAACAGAAATGGAACACAAAACCAAAATGGGAAACAAAAACAGAAATGGAACACAAAAACAGAAATGGGAAAACAAAACAGAAATGGAACACAAAAACAGAAATAGAACAAAAACAGAAATGGAGTATCACTTTGCGTACTCAAACGATACACTGAAAACACATGTTATTTTAACAGTGAATCAGGAAATGCGATAATAATTGAATGCAGCATTTATAATGTAGGAAAATTCTGAAAATATATGCAGAAATGAGCATACTTAAATAAATAAGTAAACTGATACGTCGTTCAATCGCCACTATCAGGAAATGCGATAATAATTGAATGCAGTGGTACAAGATAAAACAGCTGAATGTTAATATGAAAATATAATTAGAAATCCTGAAGGCACTCCTCTACACCTTACAACTAACAGACAGTCACTATTCACGCAAACAGAAAAAACGAGAAAGTCCACAATGCATAAATTCAAAATAAACCATTTTGTTCCCCATGAATTTAGACTTATATCATTGAAAGTTTTAAAAAAAAAATAGAAATATTACCTACAATCGTGTAACCTCGAAAGCTGATTAACCTGAAGAGAAACATGATGAAACTTTAATTGAGTTAGGAAATTTACTAAACAAGGAGATTCGGTGTGATTTTTGTTTATTTCATTAATTTTTCTATATTCTGTTTATTTTTTGTTTTTTTCTAGTTCCTTAATATATTTTTTCTGTAATCGTTGAATAATGGTACCATTACTAAACTGAAATGAGTGAAGAAAGTGAAACATTTTGCAAAAGAGTGAAGAAAGTGAATTGCCTTCTTAATTAGTAATAAGTATAAATTAAAAAATAATTTGAAGTTGGAAATTAAATGCTTTTAAATGTTTCTTAACATTGTAAGAATTTATTTTAACAAAATAAATTGAAATGTGAATGAATTATTCGTGGAAATAATCAATATATTCTAAAATTTAAATATAATAATAATTACCTTCCTTGTTTATAACCTGCACTTGTTTATAGCTGCACTGCTTCACAATCATCACTAGTTGTTTTGTAACTATGCTTATAACCTTTCACAACCATGCTTATAACCTATCAACAACATACCATAATCTTCACAACATCCTAATTTTGTTCATATTCTGGTTAGATCTGATCATGTATTACACGATTACAGAAAAAATTTAATATTACACTCGTGACGAAAGTAGAATTTGCAACTCTCGTGAAATTGGCTTCGCTCGTGTGGGTAAACGTTTCATTTGAGATGTAAAGTACTTAATTTTTTTTTTCCTGATAAAATCAGGAAGCATTGCAGAGAGCTATTTTGGTGATCAAAATGCTCTTGAATAGCCTTACAATGCCGAATTGGCACTGGAGATACGCAGACTAGTAGAACTCTAAAATAAAAGTCCGTCACGCAGGGGCTGCGTAAACTAAGCAGATTTCCCACGTGAAGTTTTACAATAGAGAAATCTGCCTAATAACAACTGTAGTAGTAAGAAACCTCTAAACCTAAAAAAACATTATTTAGGGCGTAATAACCCAGTAGTTTCTAGCCCCAAAAAACAGTTAACCTAACCTCTAAACCTATTCACGAGGGACGATAGTTATGGAAACGGCCGCCAGAGCTCTCGGCGGAAACTCGGAACAGCCTACTGGTAACCACACACTTAATAAAAATGCAAATATAACGGTTAATATTCAAGATACAGAATAAATGTATAGAACAATATTTATAGTAAATTTAATTTTCAATAAGATGGGGTATATGCAATTATTTGATACGACGTATGGTAACGGAGATATTTCGAATTTTCGAAAATCCTCCCGTCTAAACGCCCCCTTCCACTGGTCTGATTTCAGCCGTTAACGAACTTGACCTTTCTTTTTACATAAAACGCTTAAATATGAAGTTTGGTAAGGATCAAACAAAAATTGCGACCGCTAGAGCGGTAACAGACAAATATATATAGAGATAGATATATATATCTATATATATATATATATATATATATATATATATAGATAGATATATATATATATATAGTTTTGAACGGACCTCATTTTCGTCATATACTAGGTAGGATCGATGGACATTTGAAGATAAATTTCGAAAATTCCGTCATGAGTACAACCTTAATAGCTGATTTCCCTTCAGGGAAATCTGCTAACAAGGTACCGCACAGTTAAATGAAATTTGTTGCACCTTCCTGGGATTTCAACTTCGCGTTCCTGACCAGTACTTCGAAACTTCACTATCTTCTCCAAAACCTTCTGTATACAGACGTAAATACTGAAGCTTTCACAGGTAGTTGTGAAGGGAGTCAGGTGGTGTAAGAGTCGGCTCCCATGTTTTTTTGTGTTTGCCTTGTGCGCAGTTGATGATAATGTGAACCGTAGATATAATGTGACATCGCTAAACAGAGCCAGCCCTAATTCGAAAATAATGACTTAATAAGAAACTAGCTACCATTCTAATGTCCCTCTACTCCCAACCTCCAACGGGGAATTGTACAAAGTCAGACCTCCTAGCTTTCATCTAGCAATATTACCACAGAAAAACTAGCAAACACTGTGACACAACTGGCCCTGCAAATAGCAGTGCTGCTTTTGTTAGAAGTATACGCGTACGTAAAATAGGTAAATGTTAAGCTAGTTGCCCGAAATAAGGCGTTTTATCGAATGGAATTTTACCAAGCAATATTATATTATTAAATATTTTACTTTCCCAGAAAAATTGAAACATGATGGTACTGATTCTTATAAAATAAAATCTGATTGGTTAATGGCCAAAAAGCTTGCTCAATCATCGAAAACAAAATTTAAGATATTATAGATATTTGATACAAAAATTAATGATAATTAATGAATAAGTCGTGATAACTTACCAACCCCCCCCATGCATGATAGAGAGATTTAGGACTGACTGTGAACAAAAAGCCTAGTGCAACTGTTACGGTCATATTGAAGATTTAAATAAGAAACTAATATCGCTTTGCTTTTCATTAAAATATTGTCCAATGAAATCTAACGGTGTTATGCATTGGAGTAACTTATAAAATCAAATTGGATCTCAGGTTAGCCATGTCCTTAATCTCAAATGCTAAACCTAGAGTGGCGAGTTCGATTCTCGCCTGGGCAATACGAATTTATTTACCTACGTAGCCATTAATTAAAACCCTTAGTAACAATTCTGGCAAGAAAATGGTGGCCAACCTGTTGATAACGACCGTACCAAATTAGACGTAGTAGTTCGCATATAAATCGTTGTTGCATTAGAAGGATAGCAGAAAATATAAGAATTGCCTAGATTATAAATAAATAAAAATGAGAATTAAATGGTTTAATATGTATTTAAAATTTCCCGAGCGAGCCAACCCAATTAAATTACATAATGTAAATTACATTAGACCCATTTAAACCGTCTTCCGACCTTTATTTACCAAATTTATTTTAATTTCTTTAAAACACCGTTCCTATAATACGGGTAGATATTTTCTGGGTGTCCCTGTTTTCAAATTAATTTCATTCTCTAGGTCTTTTGATATGTACATCTTTTTCCAGATTTTCTTTTTTACCAGTTTTGGGTTCCTTGTATAATACGTTTCAAGATTGGCAAATCCAATTCGTTCATCAATGTAAGTATTTGGCCAGCGAGAAGATATGAGAATATATTTTCTAGCAGATTTCCCTTAAGGATGAAATCAGCTATTGAAGGTTGTACTCATGACGGAATTATCGCCCTTTTTCTTCAAATGTCCATCGAATCCTACCTAGATGGACGAAAAAATGAGGTAGCCGTTCAAAACTGTATGTTATATATATATATATATATACATCGATCAATCAACAATTTGTCTGTTTACCCGCTCTAGCGTGTCCGCAATTTTGGTGTAATCGTTAACACAAACTCGATATTTAGTCGTTTCATGTAAAGGGGGAGGGGGGGTTAGGAGAGGGGGAGAATTTCGCAAGAAATTCGGAAATATTCTCCGTTACTATTAAGTTCGTATCGAAAAAAGTGTAAAAATCAATCTTATTGAAAATTAAATACACTATAAACACGATGTAAAAAACATTTATTCTCTATCATTGAATAAATAATCCGAGATAAACGTTCTCCCCCGATGTGACCCCCCCCCCTTCTTTTGTTTTTGGATTAGTAAACATTATGAATGACATTGAGACATAAAAATGATTCTGATTCATTACAAAATTACCACCACTAGCTTTAGTAAATTGTATTTCAGTATAAATTAATATGTCCTTATTCTAAATATATTTCATTAATTGTTTGTCTTTCCGGTCTATTCTATGCAGCCCTACGGAAAAGTTGGCCTTGCCTGTTTGTTTACAATTGAGCCGTAGTAATGTACATTTACTGGGGAGGCATTACACGGCTGTGCTACCTGTATTGTATATTTTATCTATTGTAAACTTTCAAGCTTGGAAATCTGCTCTAGTTTACGCAGGGCCCCTGTGTGTGTGGACTTTTATTGTTAAGATGGTTGAGAACATCGGAGGGGGGGGGGGTGGTTAGGGTGGAGGATTTTGATAATTCAAAATATTACCGTTATTATGAGTTGTATCGCAAAATGTTATAGAACCAATCTTGTTAAGCTATTGATGCGCCACAATTGTTGTTCTATATTTTTTTTTCGTAACTCAAGTATTATGCGAGTTATTTCTCACTTTCTCTTTTGTACCTTTTTACTCATCGGTTTTTTTTATATATAGAAATGAAGAATATTTGTTATACAAGTAAGAAATTTCGTTAGTTAACGTGACGGACTTTCCTTGAACGTTTTGTGTACGGAATTACTTATTATGATTTTTCTCGTCAAATAGTGAACAAGTGTAGTGTGAGATGCTCTTATTGCCCGACACCTTATGGCTTTTCCCTCGACAATTCAAAACCGGAAACCACTTTAGGCTGAGTGCTCTCCAAAGACAAAATCATTTAACGCTTCGGCTGAAATGGATCTAAAGTAGTGGGACGTGTCGACTGACGGGGCCATTTTTCAAGACTAGTTTTCCTGTTTCGGATCGCATTTTAGTGCCCGAGGGAGAACAACAACAAGACAAGGAGCTGACAAGAAAAGCTCTCGACGGCTAACGGGGGTCGATCTCTTTGAACATCGGGATCGGTGAGTGGCTGTGCTATTAGGATGTGTGACAGGGCCGTTTGATGTCCCGCCGCTCCCCTTGAGGAATGTCATAATTGAGCAGTAAACTCTCCTCAAAGGACTCCTCTTCTCCTCAAAAGGCGTAAGCAGAGGACGTCGACCCATTACGGCCATCTTAGCAGTAAACTACAACACCGTGGCCGGAGGTGTGGCTGGGCTTCGCTTAACACACCTTCAGCCACCAACCTTTGGGACGGAAGAAAACGAAATCATTCACGCAGGGGTTTACGTGATATCCTGGTTAGGTCGATAGACATTTGAAGAACTTGATATATAATTGTTTCATGCCAACTAAATGTCAAATTCGAAATATATCAGTAATTATGAGTTGGATCGAAAACTCCTACTTATGTCATATTAACAATAAGCTGTTATTTTATAAACCACTTTATTCTAAGCATAAATGCCAAATATTGTTTTCAAAAGACCTTTATTTTATGGAGTGAATGACTTTTGAATGTAAGATTGATGCAGACATTGATGGTTTCAGATTATTACCTTTCCCTAAACGAATGATGCTTTGCCATTTTTCGACATGGCCGACCTCGAGCATTATTTATTAACGTCCACATTTTGCAACTATGGCTAATCTGGACGGGTTGTCTACTGGTTACCACACTTTCTAGCCAGGGTGGGACTAGGGATTTTATTTAATTAGTTTGTCCATAGATAAATTCCTAATCCTCAGAGGGGAATCGAACTCGGTATACGAGGGGAAACTTATAATTCGGTATACGAAAAAAGTGTATATAACAAAAGTTACTTTAAATAACAAAATAAACATCTTTTGTTATATGCATATTTGCAAAAAAACCAATAGAAAACGAAATACCGCTATTTTTAAATTCAGGCCATCCTTACAACCCCCGCTACTGCCCGTCCCTTGAAATGTTGGTATGGCTTATTATAATGAATACGTTAGTGCTAATACACATACCGAGTTTTATTTAGATCGGTTGGGTCTTTTGTCCCAAATAAAATTGTTCACTTCCGCTGTAGGTTTTAGCGTATATCTCGATTATAAATCGGTATATGAAAAAAGTGTATATGACAAAAGTTACTCTAAATAACAAAATAAACAACTCTTGTTATGCTCATATTTGCCGAAAAACGAATAGAAATCGAAATACCGCTATTTTTAATTTTAGGCCTCCCTTATAACGACCACTCCTGCCCGTTCCTAGAAATGTTGGTGTAGCTTGTTATAATGAAAGCGTTAGTGCTAATACACATACCGAGTTTTATTTATTTCGGTTGGGTCTTTTGTCCTAAATAAAATTGTTCACTTCCGCTGTAGGTTTTAGCGTATATCTCGTTTATACTTCGGTATACGACAAAAGTGTATATTACAAAAGTTACTCTAAATAACAAAATAAACAATTTTTGTTATGTTTATATTTGCCGAAAAACGAATAGGAAACGAAATATCGCTATTTTTAATTTCTGGCTTCCCTTATAACCCCCACTCCTGTTCGTCTCAGAGGATATTAATATAGCCTAAAGTCTAAGTTGGGTTAGTAGTAATATAAATACCAAGTTTCATAAAATTCGGTTCAGCCGTTTATGCGTGAAAAGGTAACAAACAAACAAACAAACAGACACCAAAGAAACAAATTGCAGTTATGGTGTCTAGGACATGTGAAACGAAAAGTTATCGTGAAATATCGCGAAAAAAATCAATGTACAGACAGAGGTAGTAGTATATACATACAAATAGTATATACATTGATTTTTTTCGCGAAATTTTACGATAACTTTTCGTTTCACATGTCATAGACACCATATCTGCATTTTGTTTCTTTCGTGTATGTTTGTTTGTTTGTTTGTTACCTTTTCACGCATAAACGGCTGAACCGAATTTTATGAAACTTGGTATGTATATTACTACTAGCCCAACTTAGACTTTAGGCTATACTATTATTCACTAAGACAAATAGGAGTGGGGGTTATAAGGGAGGCCTGAAATTAAAAATAGCGATATGTCGTTTCCTATTGGTTTTTCGGCAAATATGCACATAACAAAAGTTATTTATTTTGTTATTTAAAGTAACTTTTGTTATATACACTTTCGTCGTATACCGAAGTATAAATGAGTTATACGCTAAAAATTATAGCGGGAGTGAACAATTTTATTTGGGACAATAGACCCAACCGAAATAAATAAAACTCGGTATGTCGATTAGCACTAACGCTTTCATTATAACAAACCATATCAACATTTCTAGGGACGGGCAGGAGTGGGGGTTATAAGGGAAGCCTGAAATTAAATATAGCGATATTTCGTTTCCTATTGGTTTTTCGGTAAATATGAACATAACAAAAGTTGTTTACTTTGTTATTTAGAGTAACATTTGTTATACACACTTTTTTCGTATACCGAATAATAAACGAGATATACGCTAAAATCTATAGCGGAAGTGAACAATTTTATTTGGGACAATAGGTCCAACCGAAATAGATAAAACTCGGTATGTGTATTAGCACTAACGCTTTCATTATAACAAACCATACCAACATTTCTAGGCACGGGCAAGAGTGGGGGTTATAAGGGAAGCCAGAACTTAAATATAGCGATATTTCGTTTCCTATTGGTGTTTCGGCAAATATGAACATGACGATAAACAAGAACATTTCAATTGTATGAAGCATTTTAAAAAAAAGTAACTGTTTCATGAGGCGCAAAGTATATTACTCCCCCCCTTCCTCTCTCTGTCTTTCACTTGAACATTAATTAATCGGAAGTAAGTAATTTCATCCTTTAATGTGTTTAAAACATCAATTAATTCACAAAAAACGAAAGTATTTAAACATACATAATTAGAATTGAAAATAGAATCTGAATATAAGGTAATGTTAGCGGAATTGAGAGTTAGCCATTATTGGGGGGGGGGAACCTTTCCCTTTTTTCCTTGTTTTACACTTTTTTCGTATACCGTATTATAAACGAGATATACGCTAAAACCTATAGCGGAAGTGTATTTTGTTATTTAGAGTAAATTTTGTTATATACACTTTTTTAGTATACCGAATTATAAACGAGATATATGCTAAAACCTATAGCGGAAGTGAACAATTTTATTTGGGACAAAAGACCCAGCCGAAATAAATAAAACTCGGTATGTGTATTAGCACTAACGCTTTCCTTATAATAAGCCATACTAACATTTCTAGGGACGGGCAGGGGTGGGGGTTATAAGGGAGGCCTGAAATTAATAATGGTGATATTTCGTTTCACCACAATATTTTGTGCTTAATAACTGAGATCTATGCATAATGCACAGGAGACGGGAAATATGTCAATTTGGAGGACAGTGAAGACTTACATAAAAAATTAATTTTATTATTAACAAATGCCAACAAAGGGTGTTAATCCTAAATAGTGGGACGGGTTTAGGTGTAAATATTGTTCAAACTAATCCCTTGCGAAAAAAATACCATCACCATTCAGCCTCAAATGAATTCCCGAGCGAAGCCGGGTATCTGAGCTAGTTTTTATATATATATATATAGATTATATAAACATTAGCATTAATAATTAACGCTCGTCAAACATTAGTTTAAAATAAATATTTATATCTTTGTATGATTGAACTGTGGTTTAATAAAAATTTTCTCACACATTTCTAAGATCAGTGGACTCGCTTGAAAATAGTTTTGAAATAGCGCATCATAAGTGCATCTTCTGCAGCAATTTCTTCTGATGGAATGCCTGCAAAAAAAAGAACTACTCGCAAGAATGTTGACAGTATAATTGTTGAAGGAATTGGCCCAACTAACTGCAGATTGGTTGAGGTGTTGATTGCAACTTTCGCCAAATGGTTCTCTTTAATCGATTTAATTTGAAACCATTTTCGCTCGACCAATAAACATCCGAGAGATGAGGTGGATTGAAAGCCACCATGAAATCCGTTTACGGCTCGTCGGTAGTTATTGGACTTTTAAAATCCAATTATTGGCTAATTGTGAGGGGTTTTTTTTTTTCTTTTTTAGTTCTATTTAGTTTCAACTTCCCGTCTTTGTAAGCTGGCCATTTCTTACGTTTTACGAGATGCTGTCCCGCCATTAAGAAATAAAAAATCCGTCAATCATCGTAAAATTATCAGATATCCCATCTGAAGTTATGTCACTCTGATGCTTTTTCCTATTGACGTCGTACTCATGACGCGATTTTTGAAAAAATTCCTCAAATGTCCATCGGTCCTACCGAGACGACGAAAATGAGGTCCGTTCAAAATTCTATTTATATAATTATTTATATATCTGTCTGTTATCGCTCTAGTGGTTGTAATTTTTCTTTGAGTTACAAAACTCCGTATTTAAACGATTTACGTAAATGTGCAGATCAATTTTGTGCAAGTACTACAATTCTTTGTAGGATCGATGTACATTTGAAACTTTTTTTGAAAATCGTGTCATTAGCTCGAACTCAAAAACTGATTTCTCAACAGTATAGCTGAATTCACATATAGTTTGTGAAAGTAAAAATATTCGTTAAATGTCAATGATAAAGTAAAATAAAAAGGTTCAGAAAGGGTTTTGAAGAATATTCGTCAGAAATGCAAGGATAATATTGTTCGATCCGAATGATAATAATCTCGATATATCGAACTTTTTATTTTATCGTATTAGGTGTATACCAGTTGCTGTTTAAAAAATAATGCCGAGAGAGAGAGAGAGAGAGAGAGAGAGAGAGAGAGAGAGAGAGGGGGAGAGAGAGAGAGAGAGAGAGAGAGAGAGAGAGAGAGAGAGAGAGAGAGAGAGAGAGAGGGAGAGAGAGTGGGGAGAGAGAGAAAGAGAGGGAGAGAGAAAGAGAGAGAGAGAGAGAGAGAGAGAGAGAGAGAGAGAGAGAGAGAGAGAGAGAGAGAGAGAGAGAGAGAGGTGAGAGAGAAGCGAGAGAGGTGGAGAGGGAGAGAGAGGGAGAGAGTGGAGAGAGGGAGAGAGGAGAGAGAGAGAGAGGAGAGAGAGGAAAAGGTTAGAGAGAGAGGCGAGAGTGCGACGAGAGAGACGGTGTGAGAGAGAGATGAGGAGTGAGTTGAAGCGGTGGAGAGAGAGAGAGGATGAGGAGAGAGAGAGAGCTGGGATGAAGTAGTAGAGAGAGAAGGTGCAGAGAGAGAAATTAACTGGAATGGACATCATTATCCATTATCCATGCTTATTTGTTGTAAACCAAGGACATTCGAAGACATATTTTGAAAATTTCATCACGAGTACAACCTCAATAGTTGATTTCCTCGACGAAGCCTCGACCAAATAATTAAGTCACAATTATTTCAATCAAACCCACCGACTGTATCGAATCAGTAAGAGGGGGATTTGCGTAACAGAAAAAATGTCCTCAGATTCGTTAAGTAAGTAGTGAAATTTCACAGACTGTGATTTAGTGATTGAGTAACTACATTACCAATGCCACGAGAATGGATTTAAAACTCGCCAGCAACAGGAATCGCAAAATGCTTCAACACGTTCTCTTCCCTAATCCTCTTAACGTGACCAGAGTTGCAGGCAGCTTTCTGACCAATTCCTACCAATTTTATTCAAATTTCGTAGTAACTACGAATTCGCTTTCATTTATCATTCATAAAATGCCTTCCTTCGATTTATGTGTTAGCGAATGTTCTTCACAAAATTTAATTTATTTTATATAATCGATGTACCACAACAGAAGTGATACACAAGAGCTTTTCTATATTTTACAAGAGTAGCCAACTATACTTTTTAATACATGGAAAACTTCACATATATTAAGATATTTTTTTATTATTTATTAACGTCCACATTTTGCCACTATGGCTAATTTGGACGGATTAGCTACAGGTTACCATCCTACATTAGCCAGGGTGGGGCTAAGGAATTCATTTAATGAGTTCGTCAATAAATAAATTCCTATTGGCCAGGTGTGAATCGAACTCGCCACTCTAGGTTGAACATGTGAGATAAAAGCCAAAGGTTTTACTCACTTTGCTAACCTGAACATAATTTATTTACAAAAAAGGGTTTTTTTACGTATTTCCATAGTTACCCAATGTGGAGGGATTTTATTTTACTAAAGTTAAACATTTATAAAAGGGGTTTTCATTGAGTTGGTTATATTACCTCGGTAACGTAATTCGTAATGCCACGAAATTGTAAGCACAACATATCCAATTAATTTGCACTTCAACATATGGGCACACAAGGAAGTGAGCCTTGCTTTAAGTATTTATATATATCAAATTGATTATAACCAAATACTGCTGTGTTTTTTTGTTCTTTGTCATAGAATTTGGGATAAAGAAAACTAGGAGAGATGCAACATAGGCGAGGATGGCGGACGGCTGAGAAGTGGATGCCTGAAGAAAGGGACTATTGAACAACAAGAATAAAATGAAAATAGAATTTCTACCCCCTAGGCACAAATAAGTACCGAGTTCGGTGCCTATTTACTATAAAAATAAATAATTAAAATTTGCACTGGGGTTGTTTTTTTTTTTTTTTTTTTTTTTTTTTTTTTTTTTAATTTTTTTTTTTAGCAGATTTCCCTTATGGGAAATCAAGAGGACGTACTCATGACGCTAGTTTTGAAAAATTTCTTCAAATGTCCATCGATCCTACCCAGGAGATGGCGAAAATGAGGTCCGTTCAAAATTATATATATATATATATATATATATATATATATATATATATATATATATATATTTGTCTGTTAACGCTCTAGCAGTCGCAATTTTTGATTGATCGTCACCAAATTTCATATTTAAGCCTTTTACGTAAAAAGGAAGATCAAGTTCGTTAATGGCTGAAATCGGACCAGTGGGAGGGGGGGTTTAGAGGGGGGATTTTTGAAAATTCAAAATATCTCCGTTATTATGCGTCGGATCGAAAAATTGTATAGAATCAATCTTATTGTAAATTTACTATAAATATTGTTCTATACATTTATTCTGTATCTTGAATATTAACCGAGATATTTGCATTTGTATTGTGTGTGTGGTCGACGGCACCCCCTGTTCCGGACTCTCCGCCGAGAGCTCTGGTGGCCGTTTCCAGAACTAATCGTCCCTCGTGAATAGGTTTAGAGATTTCTTCCTACTACAGCTGTTATTTGGCGGATTTCTCTATTGTAAAACTTCACGTGGGAAATCTGCTTAGTTTACGCAGCCCCTGCGTGACGGACTTTTTTTTATTGAATTGGTGATGTTGCCACTTTAAAGAAAATTGCTAATGACATGAACATCTTGTTGGAACAACAAGATCAATTAATTTACACATGGGTTTTTTGGGAGGTTTTAATTGGTTAGGTTGTAAAATAATTGTTTATGTTGCTGCTACAGTTACAAGGAGTAGATCATTACGGTGACTGTGTGTAATGGTTACCAATGGTGACTATGAGTAATGGTTACCAAATACCTGAAAAGAGTACCGTCACCAAATCTGAAATACTAAAGTCGCTCGGCAGGCTCAGAAATCTGTATTAGCAGATTTCCCTTAAGGGAAATCAGCTATTGAGGTCGTACTCATGACGCGAGTTTCGAAAAATTTCTTCAAATGTCCATCGATCCTACCCAGGAGATGACGAAAATGAGGTCCGTTCAAAATTTTATATATTTATATATATCTATATATATATATATATATATATATAAACGGCCGCATTCGTAACTATTCGTCCCACGTGTATAAGTTTAGTGATCCCTTAATACTTACTACACTTCTTATTGGGCAGATTTCTCTATTGTAAAACTTCACGAGGGAAATCTGCTTAGATTTAAAATTTTATATATATATATATATATATATATATATATATATATATATATATATATATATATATATATATATATCTGTTAAGGCTCTAGCGTCGCAATTTTTGTTTGATTGTTACCAAACTCGATATTTAAACATTTCATGTAAAAATAAAGATCGAGTTCGTTAACGGCTGAAATCAGACAGTGGGAGGGGGGGGATTAAACAGGAGGATTTTCGAAAATTCGAAATATCTCCGTTACTATACGTCGGATCGAAAAATTATATAGAATCAATCTTATTGCAAATTAAATTTACTATAAATAGTGTTATATACATTTATTCTGTATCTTGAATATTAACCGAGATATTAGCATTTTTATTAAATCTGGCCGGATAACGGAGTTTCCCGCCAAAAGCTAGTTCAGCCTTTCATTAACTGCTCAGCTCTCTGAAATTCTCTATTTAAAACTTCGCTGGGAAACTGCTTAGTTTACGCAGATGCTGCAGCTTTTCCAGATATTGTAAACACTGGTCAAGCACTACGAACGTCTAGCGGTTATGTTTACAGCCCACCTGCACCTTTTCCAGGTACTGTAACTATAGTTGAAGAAAATTTGAGAGATAACGGTGGTGTTTAGAGTCTTAGCGGCTTCAGGTTTTCGGGCTTTGATAATTTGAATACTAAACGTGAGGAACAATGCGTGTGGGCGGTCCGCATCAGAGCAAACACCGCCGCTCTCGTCAAATAATGAATTATGAAAAATATTCGTCGGCGGTACGTTTGTAAATTACCGCTCTGGCCCGGACAGACGGACAGCTCGGGGTGTGAGGGCTGGGGCAATAATTGCCGGGTGTGCGTTCCTCTTGACGTGGCGGAAGCTAGGCTCGTGGTGGATGGTCGAGGATAACGGTCTGCCGGAATTAGTAAAGGCAAACTGGGGCTAATGCAGGCCAATTTCATCAGGGCTGCGACCTCCTCGTGGTTCGAGATCCATCATAACGGGCGGGGGATAAGCGATTTTCGTGATTCTAAGCAAAACTTAGGGGGGCTCCCCCCCCCATGGGAATCCATCGTTCATCAAGCCGTTACAACAGCATTCCGGTACATTGTTCCAGAAAGGAAAAGCCCAGCAGATTGCACCCAACGCCCTCCTGTCGTCTGTAGTTACTTAACCCAGAGTCTAAATATGGCATCTTCGATCAAGGGGAAATGACGGATGGTCAGTGTTAAACACATGACATAACTTACGCATGTATTTTAGCAAAATTCTCTTAAGGGAAATCAGCTATTGAGGTCGTCCTCATGATGCGATATTCGAAAAATTGCTTCAAATGTCCATCGATCCTACCCAGGAGATGACGAAAATGAGGTCCGTTCAAAAATATATATATATATATATATATATATATATATATATATATATATATATATATATATATATATTATGTCTGTTAACACTCTAGCGGCCGCAATGTTTTGTTTGATCGTCACATAACTCGGAATTTAATCGTTTTATGTAAAAAGGACGATCAAGTTCGTTAATGGCTGAAATCGGACCAGTGGGAGAGGGGAGGTTTAGAGGGGGGATCTTTGAAAATTCACAATATCTCTGTTATTATGCATCGGATCGAAAAATTGTATAGATTCAATCCTTTTGCAAATTAAAATTGCTATAAATATTGTTATATACATTTATTCTCTATCTTGAATATTAACCGAGATACTTTCTTTTTTATGAAGTCTGTGGTCGGGTATAGTTCGGCCATTTTCGTCAGTACTCGGCTCAGGTGGAAGATGCTCCTAACCTAACCAGTCGTTTCTAACCTTATCTTACCTTCAATACTTTGTGAGATTTATGCAAATACATTCTCTTAGCCGTTTCAGTTGGGAATTTATTTTAATTAACTGAACGATTTCTCATTACCATTTGTATTTAATCACGATGGTATTGTGTTACCAGTATGCAGATTTCTCTATTGTAAAATTTCAAATGGGAAATCTGCTTAGTTTACGCAACCCCTGCGTGACGGACTTTTTACACTTTGCGTAATTAACGTCGTCAAAGGCGTTTCTCCAAGATCAGGATCAACAAAAATGCTACTATTGTTTTAATTATGTCATAAATTAGCATATTACATTTTTGTTTGGAAAATGTTTATTTAATGTATACCATACTCGATATTCAACCATTTTAGTCCACATTAAAGATCTTATTTGGTATTGCCTGAAATTGGACGCTATTGTTGTTCAATGTTTTTTTTCGAAACTCATGTAATTCGTTCAAGTATTGAGATGGAATCACAGCTGTGACGGACTTTTCTCTGTATCTGCGCAAGAGAGGATTGCATAAATTGCACAACAGAAACCGATAAACTGACTTACAGTAGTACTTGGTCGGTGTATTATCAGAATATAGTTCGTTGGCAAAGGTTCGGAATCGATAGTAGAAACTCTGTAAGAGACTCCGGGACGTCTGAAATGTCTGTTGATAATTAATGTATCTTAATCCGAACTGGGTCATTAGACGTGTGGGAACACAAAGGGCCGCGATTTGCATCCCTTCGTTATAAACCTATTTATCATATATACCGCCATTTCCATGCATATGGAATTTCATTTTCCCCGCCCCCGCCCCGGCCTACCGCGAATAAATTCTCCTCGCCGCGCTTCCCGTACGATTGTCTATATAAGACATTAAATTCCGTCGGAAAATCGTCAAAAACCAATGTCTGCATAAACTCACTCTTGCATTCCAAAATAACAAACAATATTATCATTCGATTCTCTGTTTAATTGTGCGATAGCGCTTATGTGTTTGATGTTTTCACTGTTTATATTATATAAACGTGTTTTAAGTTATTTCTTATTTTAATATCTTAAACTTCGAAAACGATTTTTAATTTTATTTTTTAATATTAATTTTAGCAGATTTGCCTTACTCATGACGCGATTTTCCAAAATTTTTTATTCAAATGACCATCGATCCTAACCAGGAGATGACGAAAATTAGGTCCGTTCAAAACTGTATATATATATATATATATATATATATATATATATATATATATATATATATATATATATCTATATATATATTGTCTGTTACAGCTCTAGTGGTCGCAATAATTCTTTAAAATCGTTACCCAAACTCTATATTTATTCGTTTTAAGTAAAAAAGAAAGATTATTTTCGTTAACAGCTGAAATCCGACCAGGGGAAAAGGGGGGTGTGGGTTAGATGGGAGAATATTTGAAAATTCGAAATATATATACATATATATATAAACAAAAATTCGGTTATGTAAATTGAGACAATCTAGTTCGAAGCTTAATTACTAAATATTGTTTTCAAGAGAAATTTAATAAACGAGATACATGCAAATATGTTCTGGTTCCCGCCTCTTCTTAAGTTTTTGGACTACTTCAATTTCATTGATTTAAATTATTCTGATTCATTATAAATTACAGTACAAGATATAGTAAATAGTTTTCAATGAAATTAATAGTTTGTATTCACATATATTACAGGAATTGTTTTTCTTTCCGGTAAGAAGTTGGCAGAACTGTTTGTTTACATTTGAGATGCTTCCCGTCGGAAGGTTTCTTATTACCGTTGGCATTTATTCCCTTATTATAAACGGTGGTGTTGTGTTAGCAGTATCTAGATTTCTCTATTATTAAATTCACGAGGAAAATCTGCTTAGTTTACGCAGCCCCTGCGTGACGGACTTTTTTCTCTATTTAATGGCGTTAATTATACAGCTACTATTGTTGTGTTCTGAATTTTTGTTTAATATTTATTTTTCTTGTTTTCTATATACTATATAACATACTTCCCTTATCCTTTTATTCTTCTACTATATCAGTTGTTAGTTGTTCAATGATAGTAAAGTATTGTTGGGTTTCGACTATAAAAATTCTAAATTCTTTGGATAGAAATGTGCTGCTAGTTTCGGGCACCAATGGTTCCCTTCAACCTAGCTAACAATGGACAAAACCAACAAGGATAAGAAACTTTGGAGGCAAAAAGAATACAATTTTTTTTTTTTTTTTTTTTTTTTAAACAAAGGCCATAAAAAGAAGAAATAGAAAGTTCCGCCCTCACAAAATAAGCCTATAAATTAGTTCTATACTATTTTAGCAGATATCTCCTTAAGGGAAATCAGCTAATGTTTGAGGTTGTACTCATGTACGGAATTTTTTTTCGAAATTTTTTTCCCCCCTCTCTCCTCAAATGTCCATCGATCCTACCTAGTAGATGACGAAAATGGAGGTCCGTTAAAAACTGTATATTATAATCTCACACTCTCTTCCCTCTCTCTCCTCTCTTTCTCTCTCCATTCCTCTCACTCTCGTCTCTCTCTCTCTATTATATATATATATATCTATCTATATATATATATATATATAAATCTATAGTATATATAATTATATTTTGTTCTCTGTTACAGCTCTAGCGGTCGCAATTTTTGTTTGAATCGTTTACCAAACTCGATATTTAGTCGTTTTAAAATGTAAAAAGAATAAAGATCAATTCGTTAACGGCTGACATCGGACCATTGGAGAGGGGTGGGGTTTAAAGGATGGGAGGAGGAAGGGGAGGATTTTTCGAAAAATCCGAAACATCTCCGTTTACTTATACGTCGGATCAAAAAAATTGTACAAAATCAATTCTTATTGCAAATTAAATTTACTAAAAATATTGTTCATAAGTACATTTATATCTGTATCTTTGAATAGTAACCGAGATATTTGCATTTGTATTCTGCTTGGGTGTGGTCACCAGTAGGCTATGTTCTGGGACTTTTCCCGCCGAGATCTCTGGTGGCTCGTTTTTCCATAACTATTCCGTCCCTCGTTGAATAGGTTTAGAGGTTAGGTTAACTGTGGTTTTTGGGGCTAGAAACTACTGGTGTTATTACGCTACGCTCCAAAATAATGTTTCTAGGTTTTAGAGGTATCTTTAACTACTACAGTTGTTTATTAGGCAGATTCCTCCTATTGTAAAAACCTTCATCGTGGGAAATCTGCCTTAGAGTTTACGATAATGTGTACCCCTGCGTGAACGGAACTTTTCTATACTCTGTTATATAATAACCCACTTTCTTTGAACCTTAAATACCAAATATTGTTTTCAAGGGACCGTTATAATATGAGATACATGAATATATATTTTTTGATCCCCCCCCCTCTTAAGTTCTTGGACTACTAAAATTTGAGTGATCTATATAAAAATTATTCTGATTCGTTATAAATGATAGCGCTACATATAATAAATAGTTTTCAATAAAATTAATGTGTTACATTCTGATATATTTCAGTAATTATTTTTCTTTCCTGTGAGAGGTTGGTAAACCTGTTTGTTTACATTTCAGACGCTTCCTTTTCGGGAAGTTTGTTTAAAATTGACTTAAAGTTTCGTTATTACCGTTTGTATTTATTCACATAGTATTCACGGTGGTGTTGTGTTACCAGTATGTATATTTATCTATTGTTAAGATTCACGAGGGAAATATGCTTAGTTTACGCAGGACCTGCGTGATGGATTTTTTTGGAAGCGTCTGTTTTTGCTTACGTGAGAAAACTAAAGACCCCGTTGTTGGTTTGGTTGCAGTGTTCCTGTGATAGAATTAAAAACCCCTCTCTCTCTCTCTCTCTCTCTCTTCCCCCGGTCTGGAGATTTCGGTTCTCCAGTTCCATTATCAGAGCTTGTTAGTGGATTCCTGGAGTCTGGCTGGAGTCTTGGGATGGTTGGACCTCCTCCATCTCGGGGGGGGGGGCGCTCTCCGGAATTTTCGGCATCTTCTCTGATAGCTGACGAGTCGTGCCATTTCCAAACAGCCAAAGTATTCCCCATTTGACTCGCAAGTATTTCGTATAAATTGTCCCCGGATAGTTAACCAGGCAGCCTGTTATCAACTGCATATGTGAAATGCATAGACACGCTTTCATGTTCTTGTGGCTCATATAGCTAAAAATAAATATCACAATATGTTATAAAAAAGTCAGTCACACATGGGTTGCGTGAAGTTTTACAATATCTACATACTGTAAAAATAACACCACCGTGATTATTATGTGATGAAATACAAACGCTAATGAGAATTATTTCAGCCAATTAACATATTTTATAACTTTCACAACAGGAAGCGTTAGAATTGTAAACAAATCAGTCATCCAACATCTCTCGAATTGAACGAAAAACAATTACGTGAATATATCTGAATATAACATATCAATTTTATTGAAAGCTATTTACTATATATAGTACAGTAAATGATAATAAATCAGAATAATTTTCAAATGAAGCTCTCAAATTTTAGTAATCCAAGAACAAAGAATGGCGGGGGGCATCTACAGATCTAATAGTTTAGTTGTGCAATAAAGTTTGATTTGTTATATATCATATGATTATAATTTTCCCACTTATTATTTTTCTTTTTGGGGTGAAGAAAATGATCATATATCGGTTCAGCTCTTAGTGGTTGGCAGACCTCCTTGTTTACAATTCGGAAGCCGCTTTTCGTTTGGTATCTTGTTAAAATTAACTGGAAGATTTCTTGTTTTTATTTACTGTGGTGTTTCAGTGCTACTAGTATGGCAGATTTTCTCTGATGTAAAACTTCACGTGGGAAAATCCTGACTTCTTTTAACGCAGCCCCTGCGTGACGGGACCTTTTCCAATGAATTTTGGTCGTTTCCATCTTGATTCGATTGTTAAATTTCCAGTCTAATTAGAATAATGTAGTAAAGAGCCTTGGACTCCAGTTTATATAAACCGGTCAAAAATGTACTCTCTCAGCAACGGTTTTGCCTGTTTCCGAGCCAGATCCTTTATTTAAAAAAAAACCTCATAACTTGATTCAGAGTCAAATAATCAAAGGTTCAACCTAACTTTTTACTCGCGCTTTTTTACAACATTATCTGTAAAAATCTTGATTTGACCATACTTGCATGTACCTCATCTAGTAAATTTCTCTTGGAAACAATATTTGGTATTTAAGCGTTGAATAAAGTTGTTTATTATATTAGTGAGTATTATTTATCTGAGAGATGTAAGTAACAGTGAGGGTTTACTGAAGAGTGAAAAAAGTACCGTCACGCATGGGCTGTCCATACGAGAAACGAACAGTTACGGAAACGGCCAAACTACCTTTTGGAGGGAAACTCACTCTCCCGATAACCACCCACATTTAATAAAAATGCAAATATCTCGGTTAATATTCAAGATAGAGAATAAATGTATAAAACAATATTTATAGTAAATTGAATTTGCAATATGATTGGTTCTATACAATTTTTTGATCCGACGTATGGTAACGGAGATATGTTGAATTTTCGAAAATCCCCCCCCCCTCTAAACCCGGAACCCCCTCCCTTTCGTCTGATTTTAGCCATTAACAAACTTGATGTCTTTTTGCATAAAACGTTTAAAAATCGAGTTTAGTAACGATCAAACCTAAATTTCGACCAATAGAGCGTTAACAAATATATATGTATATATAATTTTGAGCGGACCCTATTTTCGTCATCTCCTGGGTAGGATCGATGGACATTTGAAGAAATTCTTCGGAAATCGCGTCATGAGTACGACCTCAATAGATGATTTCCCCCTAAGGGAAACCTGCTAAATCTAAAAAATCCAAGTATTTCGGTTAATTTTGAAGGTAGAAAATAAATGTATTTAGTAATATTTATTTCAGTTTAGTAATATTTAAGTGCAATTTGCAATAAGATTAGTTCTATACAATTTTTGATAAGATATTCGAATTTTTTGAAATTCCCCTTTCACCCTCTAACTAGTCCGAATTTTACAGCCATTAATGACCTTGATCTGTCTTTTTACATGAATCGTTTAAATATCGAGGTTGACAAAGATCTAAGAAAAATTGTAAATGTATATATTTTTGAACGGGCCTCATTTTCGATCTATTAGGCAGGATCGATGGTCATTTCAGAAAGTTTTTCGATAACCGCAGTAGATCTACTAAAATGTCGTTCAGTAACTTGTGTACTTCTATTGCTAATTCAGAAGAGTTACCCGAAGGTTACAACCCCTTTTCAGCAAAAGCCATTGCTCATGTAGGTGGCATTAACTGGATGCGAAGTGGTTCCTTATGCAGTTCTGTTCAGGACTTCAATGGCCTTGTAGATTACGGTATCTGCTAAATGACAGCTAAAGGAATCCATCGGCCGTTTCGACAAGTGATTCTCATCTTCGGACAGGCACATTCTCCGAATCATCATGCTTTTGAAATGGGTACTCATCGGAAACGAATAAACAGTGGTACAACTGCATATTAGGCATTCAATACCATTCGTGAAAGATACCTCGCTTCGAATGCTCACGCTCTAAGACCGATATTTTACGGCACTAACAGCTGTAATTGTCGGCTGTAAAAGGACGCCCGGAAAAAGGGCTGAGGTCTTATGTCTTAACTGTTGCCCCGGCGGTAGTTAAAAGCAAAAGGCGAGCTTAATGGGCCTAGTTTGCCGGTGATTGCGCCAAAGGGAACGCGACCCCCGGGCAGTTAAAGGCAGACCACACCGTCTGGCTACCGGCGTTGCGAGTAGCTAATTGGCAAGGATTACCAACCTCATCCCTTATAGTCCAATATGGAAGGGTATCTATGCGGTTTAGTTGGACTCCTTTGGGTTTTCCAAATCTGCTAGAGGGGGCTTGTTAGCAGCAATAAAATAAGCGGATGTTCCCAGCAAACCATAGCATAAATGTTCTTTTTAGAACTCGGCTGAGCCCAACATCATTCCAAATTGGGGCGCGACTAGTCCTGTAAAACTGTTGAGTTGTTGGACTCGACAGCAAAATTCCATATATCTCTAACATTGCCTTATAGAAGGGGGCCTTAAAAACATTTATTCCACCAAAAATTGTGAGCTATCTGGTTTGCAATTTTAGTAGATTTCCCGTTTTATATCAAAATAATGGTCGTGGTCGTTAACAGCTGAAATTGGACTGGGGGAGGGGGGTTTAGAAAGTGGATTTCCAAAACTCAAAATATTTCAACAAGTACGTTATGTGAGGGGCTCAGATTGGCCGTGCGAGTTAAAGCGTTGGTCTTAATCTCGCGTGGTAGACCTAGAGTGGTGGGTTCGATTCCCGCCTTTGGCAGTAGAAATGTATTCAGTGATGAACGCATTAAATAAACTCCTTGCGCCCACCCTGGCTAGAAAGGGGTGGCAACCTGTAGATAACCCGTCCCGATTAGCCATAGAAGCATAAAGTGGACGTAAATAATAATAAACCAAAAAAAGTACGTTATGTGATGACGTCAACGATTAAGGACTGAACCACCTTTATGTTCACTGTGTATTACATAAATATCAAAATCATACTTACAGACTAATAACTGACAAGAACTTATCTACCAATCTTTCTGAACTACACTACAACAGTCCATACATTGCTAAAATCATGAAATATCATCAAGAGACCAACTTTTAAACCAAATTTAACACTAGAACATTGAACTGTAAACTTAAAGAACTGGCTTTCTGTGTGTTTTTTTTTCTTTTATTAATACTAGACATATTTAAACATTTTTTTTTATTTTTATAATAAGTTGGCTTTACCAACTATTTTTTTTTTTTATAACAAGAAATAGCGTGAATGTCTCAAATTGTAACACAACTAAATAAATAAATGGTCTCATCACACCATTTATTCTCTATTTCCATATAAAAAAAATCCGATCAGCAGAACTGGGCGAAAAATTAAATACACCACCTAAAGCATTTGCAAGTGTCTCATTTAGTAAATATCTTTTGAAAACTATATTTAGTACTCAAACTGGGAATAAGACGATAACTTAAGCTTATTGTTAAAGTTCAATGACTAAAATTAAGGGTATAATCAGTGCTGAAAATTAAAAAAAAATACAAAAATCTAGGTAATATTCAAAATAGAGGAAACAAGTTTATAACAATATATACACAACATTAAATTTGAAATACAATGGGTTATATATAATTTTTCGATCCGATTCATAGTAATGAAGTACATATTTTGAATACTCTGTTTCACCCTTCTAACCGCCACCTTTTACACGTTGACCTGCGGAGATTTTCACAACAATTTTTTAGTGGGACAGGAAACTTTTTTTTTTGTTAATTAGTTTCGCTTTACTTTACTTTAAACTGTATATTATAAATTGTATCATTCTTTTAATTGTTTTCCGAGAAAATTCCGCTGAACGTGACGTCGTCAACCGCACCGGGAAAGCACCATACTCCCCCAGCCGTATAGTCTAATAATGTAATTCACGTTTTTAGATATTATATTCTTACTTAGAAAACCGTAAAATTAAACAATAAAGACATTGTTCACAATCACTGATTGATGAATTATTATTCAGTAATTTATAATTATTTTTTATTTATATTTTCGTAAAATATAAAACAATTTGGAATTATAAATTCCGGTTTGAATATAATATTTTTCCAACAAAATAAGGCTTTGTTTTAATTCATTTAGCTAATTTTTAAATAGATATTTACCATTAGCTAAATTATTATTAACGATAAAATTTTAAAAAAAAAAATAATCATTCAAACTTAGCCTTTTCGAAAACAATTAAAAAAAACAGGGAATATTGCGGCGAAGAAAGCATTTCTCTCAAGGACCCCTTTTACCGTGCTAAAATCAAAAACGGAATGGTTTGAGAAAGGTTTGGAGCAATATCCCCCACCCATTTAACTTTCTGTTTGTTGACCTGACGACAACGTGTCGGAGCCCGCACCTGAGAACAACTCACAAAACCGACAACGTGTCGTCAGACGCAGTTCAAAGTGTTAAGCTTATTGTTAAAATTCGATGACTAAAATTGGGGGCATAATAAGTACTGAAAATTAAAAAGTCCGTCACGCAGGGGCTGGGTAAACTAAGCAGATTTCACACGTGAAGTTTTACAATACAGAAAATTTCATGGGAGCCATAAGCAGTTAATGAAACGCCGAACTAGCATTTGGCGGGAGAAAGTCACTTCGTTCCGTTAGCCGCCCAAATTTAATAAAAATGCAAATATTCTCGGTTTATATTCAAAATAGAGAATAAATGTATAGAAACAATATTTATAGTACATTTAATTTGCAATAATATTGGTTCTATGCAATCCCTTTTTTTAAACGCCCCTCCCACTGGTCCGATTTCAGCCGTTAACGAACTTGATCTTTCTTTTTACATAAAACGACTAAATATCGAGTTTGGTAGCGATCAAACAAAAATTGCGACCCTCTAGAGCGTTAACAGACAAATATATATATATATAAATATAAATATATATATATAGATATATATTTATATATATACAGTTTTGCAGGGACCTCATTTTTGTGATCTACTAGGTAGGATCGATGAAACATTTGAAGAAAAATTATCATAAATTCCGTCATGAGTACAATCTCAATAGCTGATTTCCCGTAAGGGGAAAAATCTTTAAAAAATCTAGGTAATATTCAAAATAGAGAAAACGAGAGTATAACAATATATACACAACATTAAAGTGGCAATACGATGGGTTATATATAATTTTTCGATCCGATTCATAGTAATGAAGTACATATTTTGAATACTCCTTTTTCTCCCCCTCTAACGCCAACCTTAAGGGAAATCAGGTGAAAATGTAAAGAACAACAATTTTGGAGCGTTGTCAATAGTTACATAGGCTTTGGAAAGCTGTTCGGTTCTTTAACGACGTTGAATGAATCGGTTAAATATGGAATACGGCTTTGTAAATAAATTTTTATACTGGTTTAGTAATACCAAGCTTGACCTATTCAGGTCGGACGAACTGCTAAGGTCTTTAAATTACTACGGCCTGATCACATCCTTTCCTATTCGAGCGTGTATCAACGGAATTGGTAAAAATATATTGTGTTGATTTGCGCTAACCTCAAACATACAGCCGCTTCGGAGAGCCATACTTAAAACAGAAGATGGCATACTTTCTACGGTTTACGTTTTCGAAAGAAGCCGCCCCTTGTTTGGGCTAATAAAATAAGTGGATGCTCGTAAGGATTGTTGTGAAATCCGTTCAGACCGCATCCTGCCATGATGAGGTGTAGAAAGCTTGCCCGAAACGGGCGAGAAAAAGCCCTCATCGTGAAATAGCAGCCGTAAATAACTATCATTACCCAATATGAAAACCCCTCTATAAAGGGCTCAAATAGAAAGTTAAAATTGCATTGCATATAAGAAACAATGCTTCTACTGTTCCTTCTAGGTCATCACGGACAGCTGTGTACTGGGAATATAACATACAACGGAGGTTAAGGAGCCCGAAAATTGAAATAAAAAATCTGAAACTTAGTTTGCAAGTAGAGTACTTCATCCGAACCAAAAAAGTCCGTCCCGCAGGGGCTCCGTAAACTAAGCAGATTTCCCACGTGAAGCTATACAATAGAGAAATCTCTATACGAGAGCCGAACTGTTACGGCCGAACTAGCTTTTGGCGGGAAACGTTCGTTATCGGCCCAGATTTAATAAAAATGCAATTTATCTCGGTTAATATTCAAGATAGAGAATATATGTATAGAAAAATATTTATAGTAAATTTAATTTGCAATATAATTGGTTCTATACAAGTTTTTGATCCGACGTATGGTAACGGAGATAGTTTGAATTTTCCAAAATCCCCCTCTCTTGACCCCCCTCCCACTTGCTCCGATTTTCAGCCATTAACGACCTTGATCTGTCTTTTTACATGAATCGTTTAAATATCGAGGTTGGCAAAGAACTAAGAAAAATTGTTAATGTGTATATTTTGAACGGGCCTCATTTTCGATCTATTAGGCAGGATCGATGGTCATTTCAGAAAGTTTTTCGAAAATCGCGGGAGATCTGTTAAATTGTCGTTTATTAACATGTGTACTTCTATTGCTAATTCAGAAGAGTTACCCGCAGGTTACAACCCCTTTTCAGCCAAAGCCATTGCTCATGTAGGTTGCATTAACTGGATGCGAAAGTGGTTCCTTATGCAGTTCTGTTCGGGACTTCAAAGGCCTTGTAGATTACGGTATCTTGCTAAATGACAGCTAAAGGAAACATCGGTCATACAAGTTTTTGATCCGACGTATAGTAACGGAGATATTTTCGAATTTTCAAAAAAAACCTCCCCTCTAAACCGCCCGTCCCCTTAGTTCGATTTCCAGCCTTTAATGAACTTGATCTTTCTTCTTCCAACATAAAACGACTAAATATCGAGTTTGGTAACGATTAAACTAATAATTTGCGACGCTAGAGCGGTAACAGACAAATATATATATTATATATATATATATATATATATATATATATATATATATAGTTTTGAAACTGACCTTATTTTCGTCATCTACTGGGTAGGATCGATGGACATTTGAAGAAAAATTTTGAAAATTCCGTGATGAGCACACGCTCAATAGCTGATTTTCCCTCAAGGGAAATATGCTAATAGGTTCTTATATTTCTGAGTAAATATTGTTAAAACGGTAATAGATATTAAAAAAAGGTTTCAAAGGAAAATTTTATGGTTTTTAATGTACTTTAAAAGTATTCCATCAGATTTTTCTTAATTGTCATATTTTTTGAAAAATTTAATTTTTTTTATAATGAACCAAATTGCAAATTTATCATCAAATTCAACGGTATATGATAAAGTTGTATTCCGGACACATTTAATTCATCACTTGATGACTCGCTACTTGCTGCGACAGCTATAAATTATCAATAAATAAATTGCATGGTGAAATTATGTAATAGTTTATGAGTTTTTTATTCGTGCGTGTATATATATTTTATTTTAATTGACTGTTCCTAAAAAGTTTTATTTATTTCTTCTTATTGTTGAACTACTCGACTTGCACACAAAGTTTCTGTATTTTCAGGATTATTGGATTCCCTAACCACCCATGTTAGAGTAACGCCTTAAGAGAAATTTGGTTCAGCCACCTGCCAGCAAATGGAAAACAATTAAGACCTCTTCCGAAACTCTAACAAACAATTTCTGAACGTATTAAATGACAAATTACAAAATCAAATAATTAGAGTATGCTTGAGTACTGAAAATCTCGTTTTAGTGTAATTATTGAACATCGAAACTTGAAAATCGAAACATCTTCGCCATTGAGTGAATGGGATCAAAAAATAACAATTAACGAATCTTATTCCAGATTTCATTTTGTAAACCTATTATATAAATATATTCTGCTACTCAAATATTAATCTTTGGCTTTTAATAGAGTTCCTATAAAGGAAATCGGTTATTAGAAATGAACTCATGATGAAACTATTTCCTCAAATGCCCATCGATACTACCATCGATACTACAATAGGGGATGATAAAATGCGCGTTCAAAATTATATATATATATATATATATATATATATATATATATATATATATTTCAGTTAATGCTCTAGCGGTCGCAATTTTCGTTTGACAGTTACCAAACTTGTTATTTAAACGTTATTTGTAAAAAGAAAGATCAAGTTCGTTATTGGCTGAAATCGGACGTGAGATAGTGGGAGTATAGATGGGGGAACTTGAATAATTCAAAATATATCCGTAATTATCAGAGGGATCGTAAAATGTTATAGTACCAATCTTGTTATACAATTGTTGTACTATAAATTTTTAGGTGAGTTTCGTGTTTTTAGAAGATTGCTATTGAGATCGTACCTCATGACGTGATTTTCGAAAAATTTCTTCAAATATCCTTCGATCCTACCCAGGAGATGACCGAAAATGAAGGTCCGTTTCAAAATTATATATATATATATATATATATATATATATATATATATATATACATATATATATATATAAAATTGTAACCTTTGTCTGTTAAAACTGCATTTTCTTACTGTCGCCAATGTTTGTTTGATCGTTACCTTTTCACGCATAAACGGCTGAACCGAATTTTATTTCACCGTTGGTATGTAAAAGAGAAATCAAGTTAGACGTTATTGGCGGCTGATTAATTTTTTCGGAGGCTAACAGGAGTGGGGGGTTTAACGGAAGCCTGAAATCAAAAATAGCTATATATCGTTTACTATTGGTTTTTGTGGAAATATGTATATGGCAAAAGTGGTTTATTTTGTTATTTAAAGTAACTTTTGTTATATACACTTTTTAGTATGCCGAACTATAAAGGTGTTATACGCTAAAAATTATAGCGGGAGTCAACAATTTTATTTGGCTCAAAGACTCAACCGAACTAAATAATTTCGGTATGTGTATTAGCACTAACGCCTTCCTTATAATAACCATGCAAACATTTCTAGGGACGGGCAGGAGTGGGGGTTATAAGGGACGCCTGAAATTAAAAATAGTGATATTCCGTTTCCTATTGGTGTTTCGGCAAATATGCACAAGTTGTTTATTTTGTTATTTAGAGAAACTTTTGTTATATACGCTTAAAATTATAGCGGGTGTCAAGAATATTATTTGGCACAAAAGAGTCCACCGAACTAAATAAAACTCGGTATGTTTATTATCTCTGACACCTTAATTATCATAAGCCATACCAATATTTCTAGGGACGGGCAGGAGGGGGGATTTTCGATAAATTCGAAATTTCTTTTTCTCCTGGTTTTTCTGCAAATATGCATAGGATCAAAAAATTGTATATTAATCAAATCGTAACTTTGGCAATATTCAAATTTGCTGTATAACATAAACGAGATATGCGTTAAAAACTAAAGCGGAAGCCAACAATTTTGTTGAGCACAAACGATTGAACCGAATTTAAAAAATACTTGGTATGCGAATTACGTTTTATTCTTCCATTATCTTGAGCTATATTAAAATGTTTAGGTTCAAACGGGAGTGGGGGTTATAAGACAGGCCTGAGATAAAAATTCGCAATTTGCATATTCTATTTTAAGGTTTTCAGCAAACCGCACATAGCAAAAGTTGTCTACTTATGTTACGTAAAACAATTACTCTTCTATTCACTTTTGCCGTAAATGAAGTTAATACGGCATATGCGCTAAAACCATAATTTTATTAGTGCTTATTTAAGTGTTTTTAATAAATGCACATTATTACAAAAGATGTTATGTTTTAGTCTTATATGATAGTTGCAAGTATGATTCGGATTAGTGAGCTTATAAATTGCCATCGCCTCCTCATTTATTTATTTATTTTCCCTATAAATTTGGAGTTTATATCCAAAAAAATTGTATTCAAGGAGACCATTTCTGGTATTTAATATATACTCGAGATACATGCAAAGTATTACTAGGTTGCCCGGTGACCCCCTTCCCCTCATCGGACTTTTTGAACATAAAGGAAATTATGGTTTTGGATCTACTAAAGTTTTATTGATGGAGATAAATTATTAAAATAATATTCTGAATCAATATTCTAAGAAAAACAACGATGATAACGCTCCTGCGAGAGCGGAAATGGACGGGAGGTAATTGAGTTAGTTATTTCCTGTGGAATGCTGCCTCGACTGGAAGCGATTTCCTTTGAGGCTTACTAATACGAATATAATCTTATGTATAAAACTATGCTAAAACTATATGTGCTTGGTTTGATTTTTACCAGGAAATATGTTCATTATAGAAGATATTTAATTGTGATAAATGCTACCCATGGTTATGGTCTGAATATTCAAGAACCGTGAGTCAAAAAGTTGTGAGGGATAAATTAGCAACCCATTTTCATATATTCTTCAAAACTAAAATTTCTATTCTATTAACCCTGAAAGTTACACTTTAGGATTGGCTGTTTTGAAAAAACAATACATCGTGGAGGGAAGTTCAATTGTACACGTTGAAGTCTTGCTATAAAAATAAAATCATTAGTCAGTCAGCAATGATTTCCCGGGCATCGCCGGGTGCCTTAGCTAGTACATATATAGTAAATAGTTATATATATATATATGTATTTATATATATATATGATATATATAGATTGTTTGTCTGTGACCGCTCTAGCGGTCGACAATTTTCGTTTGATCGTTACCAAAACTAGATATTTAAACGCTTGTTATGCAAAAAATAAAGATCGGAGATCGTTAATGGCTGAAACCGGACCAGTGGGGGGGGGGGGGTTAAGGGTAAGGATTTTCGAAAATTCGAAAAAAGTCCGTTACTCTACGTCGGATCGAAAAAATTATATAAAAATCAATCTGTTTTAAATTACATTTCCTATAAATAATGTTATGAACATTTATTCTGTATCTTGTATATTAACCGAGATATTTGTATTTATTCTGTTTTCTGCTTCTGAGATGGAGATCGGCTAACTTCGGGTCTAGTCGTGAGTTTTCAGTCAAGAGCTAGTGTTCGGGCCGTTCCAGTAAACAGATTGACTCTCTATTCTGAAATTTCATCTATTACTAAACTTTTCACGTGGGAAATCTGCTTAGTTTACGTAGCCCCTGCATGGCGGACTTTTTCGTAACTCGAATGTTAAGTGAGTTATTCATGCTTTCTTGTTTTCAGTACCCCAACTCTTTTCCTCACTGGTTTTCAAAGAGAAAAGGGAATATGCGGTGAACAGTGTGTCATACCAGAGTGTGGAAAATCTGCTTAGCTTACGAAACCCCTGCGTGTCGAAATTTTTACAATAAGTAACCGGGTACATTTTCAATTCTGCTTAGATATGTTTGTTACCACGGGGTAAATGGCGAATAAATGGTGAGTTAAGACGACCAGTGCGTCCTAAAAACACATAGGAAATCTGCTAAGTTTACGCAGCTCCAGCGAGACGGATTTTCTATTTCTTGAGCTATTCCAGCACGGCCGAAATCCACTCAGTTCACGAAGAGCTTTATGAAATTAGTATAACCAGTTAGGAAAACATTTTTAGGGATGAGAGTTCTCCAAAGCGAACCACTTCCTCGTAAGCGTTCCTCGTCACAAAGCACTGCTCATGGTGGTTACCTCATTAAGCCAGATAAGCCACAAGAAAATCTCCCAGGTAAGGAATACCCCCAAAGCTACCTCCGGGATTTGGGATAATTTGAAAAGGCCCTTCGACAAAAGGGTTTCGGAGCAGCTCAAGCCAGTTCTTCCCCATTAGGATTAGGGTCTGGAATCCGTTGTTACCAAGGAGTATTGGTTTTCGTTGGGCAACTTTGTGTGTTTGTTAACCGGAACAGTCTATAGCTACTAGCTTCCTAGAATCCATTCAGGCCCAGTTCAGAAGGATATTTTCCCCATTCAATATTAGCAGATCTCCCATAAGTGAAATCTGCTAGAGCGGTCGCACTCATGACGCGATTTACAAAATAATTCCACCTATAAGTGTCCATCGATCCTACCCAGGGGTGACGAAAATGAGGACCGTTCAAAACAATATATAAGCAGATTTCCCTCAAGGGAAATCTGCTATTGAGGTCGTACTCATGGCGCGATTCTCGGAAAAAAATTTTCAATGTTAGGAGATGACGAAATGGGACCGTTTTTCAAAACAATATATAAGCAGATTTCCTCAAGGGAAATCAGCTATTGTGGTAACGTACTCATGGCGCGATTCTCGAAAAAATTTTCAAATTGTCCAGGAGATGACCGAAAGTTTTTGAAGGGGAGGACCTTCAAAACAAATATATAAGCAGATTTCCCCTCAAGGGAAATCAGCTATTGAGAGGGGGGGGGTTTCGTACTCATGGCGGATTCTCGTAAAAATTTTCAAATGTCAGGAGATGACGAAAATGGGATCCGTTCATAACAATATATAAGTAGATTTTCCTCAAGGGAAATCAGCTATTTGAGGTCGTACTCATGGCGCGATCTACGAAAAAATTTTCAAAGGTCAAGAGATGACGAAAATGAGGGGACCGTTCAAAACAATATTATAAGCAGATTCCCTCAAGGGAAATCAGCTATTGAGGTCGTATCCATTGGCCGGCGATTCCAGAAAAAATTTTCAAATGTCCAGGAGATGACGAAAATTGAGGGGACGTTCAAAACCATATATAATCAGATTTCCCTCAAGGGAATCAGCTATTGAGGTCGTAATCATGGCGCGATTCTCGAAAATAGTTTCAAATAGTCAGGTGATGACGAAAATGAGGGACCGTTCAAAACAATATATATATATATTAATATATATATACTAGATATATATATATTATATTTATTATATATATATACACACAAGCAGATTTCCCTCAAGGGGAAATCAGCCTATTGAGGTCGTTTACTCATGGCCGCAGATTCTCGAAAAAATTTTCAAATGTCCAGGAGATGACGAAAATGAGGACCGTTCAAAACAATATATAAGCAGATTTCCCTCAAGGGAAATCAGCTATTGAGGTCGTACTCATGGCGCGATTCTCGAAAAAATTTTCAAATGTCCAGGAGATGACGAAAATGAGAGTCCGTTTCCCCCCCCCCAAAAAACAATAATATAAGCAGATTTCCCTCAAGGGAAATCAGCTATTGAGGTCGTACTCATGGCGCGATTCTCGAAAAAATTTTCAAATGTCCAGGAGATGACGAAAATGAGGACCGTTCAAAACAATATATAAGCAGATTTCCCTCAAGGGAAATCAGCTATTGAGGTCGTACTCATGGCGCGATTCTCGAAAAAATTTTCAAATGTCCAGGAGATGACGAAAATGAGGACCGTTCAAAACAATATATAAGCAGATTTCCCTCAAGGGAAATCAGCTATTGAGGTCGTACTCATGGCGCGATTCTCGAAAAAATTTTCAAAGGTCCAGGAGATGACGAAAATGAGGACCGTTCAAAACAATATATATGTATTTGTCTGATAACACTCTAGCGGCTGAAATGTTTGTTTAATCGTCACCAAACTGGTTATTTAATCGTTTTATGTAAAAATAAAGTTCAAGTTCGTTATTGGCTGAATTCGGATAAGTGGGAGGGGGAGTTAAGAGGAGGGAATGTCGAAAATTCGAAATATTTTTACTATACGTCGGATTGATAAATTTTATAGAATCAATCATATTGCAAAGTAAATTTACTATAATTATTGTTATATACATTTACTCTCTATCTTGAATATTAACCCAGATATTTGCATTTAGCAGATTAAGAGAAATCAGCTATTCAGGTCGTACTCATGATGCGAGTTTCGAAAAATTTCTTCAAATGTCCATCGATCCTACCCAGGAGATGACGAAAATGAGGTCGGTCCGTTCCCAAAATTGTATATATATAAATTATATAATATCTTATTATATATATAATATATTGTCTATATAATATATATATATATATATGTGTGTGTCTTGTTAAACGCTACCCCCCCCCACTCTAGCGGTCGCAATTTTTGTTTGGATCTTTTTCCGAACTCGGGAATTTAATCGTTTTATGTAAAAAGGAAGATCGAGTTCGTTAATGGCTAGAAATTGCGGACCAGTGGGAGGGAGGGGGTTAGAGGGGGGGATTTTTTGAAAATTCAAAAATAATCTTCCGTTATTTATGGCGTCGGATCGAAAAAAGTGTATTAGAATAAATCTTATTGCAAATTAAAATTTACTTTACATATTATTCTATACATTTATTCTGTATCTTGAATATTAACCAAGATATTTGCATTTGTATTCTACGTGTGGTCAGCAGTAGGCTGTTCGGACTTTCCGCCGAGAGCTCTGGCGGCCGTTTCCATAACTATTCGTCCCTCGTGAATAGGTTTAGAGGTTAGGTTAACTGTTTTTTGTGGCTAGAAACTACTGGGTTATTACGCCCTAAATAATGTTTTAGGTTTAGAGGGTTCTTACTACTACAGTTGTTATTAGGCAGATTTCTCTATTGTAAAACTTCACGTGGGAAATCTGCTTAGTTTACGCAGCCCCTGCGTGACGGACTTTTTTATTTTGTGTGTGTGGGTAACGGACGAGATGATCGGGTAAGGTCTGTTCTATTCGTTTCCGCCGATAGCTAGTTCGTACGTTTCCGTAACTGATTGGTTCTCGCATGGAGATTACTCTATTGTATAACTTTACGTGGGAAATCTGCTTGGTTTACGCAGTCCCTGCGTGACGGACTTTATATTTATCTGGAAACGCAATTGTCTAGTGGTCACATTTTTAGTTTTAACGTTACAAAATTCCATATATTAGCATTTCACGGAAAATGAAAGTTCAAGTTTCCTAACAGCTTAAATCAGAAAGGAAGGAGGGGGTTTAGAAGGGACGAATTTTGAACAATGAAAATATCTCCGTTATTATCGAAAAATTGTATAGAACCAATCTTTTTGTAAATGTAATTGCCCATAAATGTTCTTATATACATATTTCCTCTTTCATGGATTTTCAGTATTAAAGCCGCAATTCCGTGTCCTGTTAATAATTGTGTCAAGTAAAAGTGTGTAGATGGTAATGTTTGTCCTAAATACTCTAAATAAATGTTTGGAATAAATAATTTTAGATGTTGTCCTTTCGTTTACAATTTAAGTTGCTGTCTATTATATATTAATTGTGTCTGTTAGTAATTTTGTTTTAGGTGTTATTTTCTTGTAGCATTCTAGAATTGCATCATCTTCCAGCAAAAGTGTATGTGAACATTATTTTGTTTAAGTCTTGTAAGTAACTGCCTGATATATGCTGTCAAAGGGTCATGAATTGCATAACTTTGTAGTAATTGTAAATAGTTGTAGCTATATATGTATGTGTATATATATATGTATATATATATATATATATATATATATATATATATATATATACAAACACACACATATGTTAATAGTAATAATGGGTATGCACTGGATGCCCTTGTGACCTTCTGGAAATGATGATTGTTCATTGGAATAACCTTCATTCATCTCCAGATACAAATGACATATTGACATCGGCCTGGCCATTTCCTTTTTCATGGAACCCATGAGGCACATATATATATATTGCATCCGTATTTATTTAAATAGTGACAGATGTTAGACTTGGATTGATTTATTGTGTGCGCATGCATATTTTGTAGAGAATTTCTCGGTAAGTGATATCCTGTTTCGAAAGTGACAGTTGTCTCGGGAAGTACTCACGCGGTACACATGAATGATCTTACTAATTCCGTCGCTATCCAGCGATGTAAATGAATTATCCGAAAGACAGAGACCTCTGCCTGTGTTTGTGTGTGTGTGTGTGTGTAGGTCTTGAAGCTGTGTGGGATAGCTATAGGACAAATATTGACGAATTCGTGGTATTGTGTATGCTCTAATAATTTCTATTCAATCATAAAGATTACAGTATCTTGCAATTTGTTGAGTAATAAGTCATAATACAGTGCATGAAGGCCAATTCACTTTCAAAATTTGAATGCTATATGGCGCTCGAGCAGAAAGTGAGTATGTATAGGGGGGGGGGTGCCTGTGAAAGTGTAAAAAGACCGTCACGCAGGGGCTGCGTAAACTACGGAGATTTCGCACGTGCCTATATAACACATTTGTAATCTAATCAAAACACGTAGTCTATACTTATATTTAATAATCCGAAGAGGAGTGGGGGTACTGAGGGCTGACAAAAATAATAACTCTCTTAGAGACTAAAATAAGATTTGTTCTATAATATTTTATGACACGGCTCATAATAACGGAGATATTTGGAATATTCGAATCCCCCTCCTCTGAACCCCCTCTATTTCATGAATCATACGATTTCAGCCAATAACAAATACAACCTTTAGCGTTGACTGAAACGGTTCAGGTATTGATCAAATAAACATTTCCGAGTAAAGAACGAAAAACCGTAGTTGGATGACATTATCACATAACGTATTTGCATGTATCTTACAAAGTAAAAGTTCAACGAAAACAGTATTTGTTATTTAACCTTGGAATGAAGTGATACATGATATAACAGTTTATTGGTTATATGACATGAGCAGGAATAGGAGTTTACTAAAGGCTAAAAAATATAAAATGAAAATGTCACGGTTATTATTCATGATGATTAACATTTATAGAAAATTTGGGGCTAAGGTTAGCCATTTGAGTTAAAGCGTAGACTTTAATCTTACATTAACCTAGAGTGGCGAATTCGATTCCCGCATGGGCTATAGGAGTTTATTTAGTGACGGAATTCACTAAATAAAATCCTTAGTCCCACCCTGACTAAGGAAGGGTGCCAACCTGTAGATAACCCGTCCCAATTAGCCTAGTTGCATAGAGTGGACATTAATAAATAATGAATAAATATATAGAGAAAAATCAATTGGTAATAAGATTGTATCTACGCCACTTTTTGGATCTCGAAGATGTTTAAAATTTTTAAAATTCCTCCCATAACCCCCCCCCCCGTCTTATTTCAGCCATTAACAAACTTGAAAAAAATTGCGTCCGCTAGAACGATAACAGACTCTCTCTCTCTCTCTCTCTCTCTCTCTCTCTCTCTCTCTCTCTCATTTAATTAATAACAAAAATTATATATACGTTACTCCTGTGCTAAGGAGAAAATGTCCAATGCACCTGAAGTATCTATCTTTCTATGTGCTAAATCAAAGCAGGATAATGTATTTGACATCCTGGAGGTGTCGCCGACGTGCTGCTACGATATTCTGGTAGCGCTGTAAATACCCGGACATTGTGCGAAGGCATGAATTATTAATCCCTCCGGAACATCGGTAGTTGTGGGAAACTAATCACACAATTAGGGAAATAATCAAATATAGATAAAAACGAACAGTTATAATCATACATAGATGAGAATAAGGAAATTTAGGGAGATAATTCAATGAATATGGAATTAATCAAAACTAGGTAAACAATCAAATTTAGATAACAAGTATTGAAATTGGGACAATAATCAAATATAGATGAAATAAAGCAAATTTAAGATGAAAATTCAATGATAATGAAATCAATCAACATTAAGGAAACAAAGAAATACAAATAAAAAAAGTCCGTTACGCAGGGTCTGCGTAAACTATGCAGATTTCCCTCGTGATGTTTAATAATAGATAAGTCTACATACTGCTAATACAACACCACCTTGAATCAGTTAAGTTAATAAATACTAACGGTAACAAGAAAACTTTCCCCTCCCGGTGGGAAGCGTCTGAATTGCAAACAAACAGGTCTGCCAACCCGACTCTCACCGCAAAGAGAATCAATTACTGAAATATATCAGAATATAACTTATTAATTTGATTGAAAGTTATTTACTATATCTATTAATGAAATGAATTAGAATAATGTTCTCCTCAATCAATCAAATTTAAATTGTCTAAAAATTGAAAGGGGGCTCATCAGAACTTATTTGCATGTATGTCGTATTATAAAGGTATCTTGAAACAATATTTGGTATTTAAGCTTTGAATAATGTGATTTATTACATAACCAAGTATTGTTTATTTAACATGAGTAGAAGTCGGGGTTTGCTGAAGGCTGAAAACCGAAAAATGCAAATATCTACGATAATATTTAACATAGGGAATAAATGTATGTAACAATATTTATAGTACATTTAGTCTGAAATAAGATTGATTTAATACACTTTTTCGATTCGACGTATAGTTACGGAGATATTTCGAACTTTCAAAATTCACCCCCTCTCTCTGGTCGGTTTTCAGTCGTTAACAAACTTCATCATTCTTTTTATATTTACAAAAAACGACTAAATGTTGTATTTTCTTGTTGAACGATCAAACAATAATTGCGACCGCTAGATTATAAAACATGAGTACGACGGGGGAGAGTTCCCTCAAGGGAAATCTGCTAATTATTGAAATTGAGGAAATAAATATTGATGAAAATATGCATATTTAGAGAAACGAACAATTATGGATGAAAATCAATGCATTTAGGAAGATAATCGAACTTATTAAATTAATCAAAATTAGGAATATTATCAAATAGAAACGATAATAAGAAAAATTAATTCCTCTCGTTTATGGGTAGTTTTTTAAAATTGAAAACCAATCAAATTAAATTAGAGATACCATCAAATATAGGGAAAAAATAAGTTAAATTTGATGAAATAATCCACTGTCTATGAAATTAATCATAATTAGTAATATTGCTCAATGCAAATAATTATAACCAAAATTAATTCCTCTTGTTTATTAGCAATTTTTGTGATTGGAAACAATTAAAAAAATATATAATTAGAATCATCAAAAAATATAGATTAAAATAAGCAAAATTAGGGTAAAAATCAAATATTTATATAATTATTACAATTTTGGGAAATAAACTAATTTAGAGAAAATACGAAAATTTAATGAAATAAATATAAATGGAAATAAGATAAAAATCAAATGTAGATGAAAATAAAAAATGTTTGAAAAATAATAAAATAGAAGTGAATATACCCAAATTTAAGGAAATAATAAAAAATAAAAATTAAAATAAGCATATTTTGAGAAGTATATTATTCCTAATTCTCAGTAAATTCGAAAATAAATTTTGCAAGAAAACAGTTTATCAGTGGTAGGTAGTATTCGTATGTAGTATGTGTAACTCTCATTGGTGCTACATCAGTGGGGCAAGATCGGAAATATATTGAATTGCAACAGTCTTTAGTCTTCAGACTAATGTTTAGTTATATGTCGGCGAGCTGCTAGGAGATGGTGCTCCAAAAATCCTAACTGTAGATTTTAGCAGATTTCCCTTAAGGGAAATCAGCTATTGAGGTGGTACTCATGACGAGATTTTCGAAAAATTTCTTCAAATGTCCATCGATCCTACCTAGGAGATGACAAAAATGAGGTGCGTTCAAAATTATATATATATATATATAGAAATATATATAAATTTAAATATATATATATTTGTCTGTTAATACATTATTCTCTATCTTGAATATTAACCGAACAATTTGTATTTTTCAGTTTTGAGAATTTGTGGTCGGGTATAGTTCGGAAATTTCCGTCATTGCTCGGCTCAGGTGGAAGCTTCTTCTAACCTTACCTGTCGTTTCTAACCTTACCTTACCTTCGTTACTTTGTGAGATTTATGCAAATACGTTCTGTTCACCCGCCCCCACCTTATTTAGTTCTTTGATTAATAAAATTTTAGTTATTAAAATATAAATTATTATTAAAATTCAGAACCCGTTAGCTGGGAATTTATTAAAATTAACTGAAGGTTTTCTTATTACCGTTTGTATTTACTCATGATGGGCTTGTATTACCAGTATGCAGATTTCTCTATTGTAAAACTTCACGTGGGAAATCTGCTTAGTTTACGCAGCCCCTGTGTGACGGACTTTTTTCTTTTTTGTGCTGTAAGACTGAGCAATGTCCGTCAGGAGCATAATTTGATATAATCAATGCAAGTACAGTAAGGCCAATATAAACATTAAGAATACAATTATTATCGCACTAAAACATTAGTTCTCATAATATAGGTGCTATATGTAAAATATTCTGGTTATACAAATAATGTGATAACAATAATTGACAGACATGATATTTTATTTTTGGCAGTCCTCTCGAATGAGTGCTGGAATGTCAAAATATAAATAGACAATTTGTGAGGTTCATTTGACTACTTCAGAAATCAGGTAAATATTTTGTTCATTAACAAGTATAATAATGGTAATTAGTTGATGTGAAATTCATGTTATTAAAGGATGGTACATTAAATTAAGCCCTCATAAAATTTATAAATGCAGGGTATTTCCGATAGCAATGTAACTTGTTCATTCACTAGCGGGTCAACATATATTTATATATTTTATAATGAAAAGAAACAAGATAAATGCTCAGTGATTTATTACTTTTACTGTAAATAAAGTTAATTAATTTTCATTCAGACTCATAAAATTAAAATCAAAGAGTCAAAATTATTCAAAAATTCCTCAATAAAATAAATTTAATTAAATGATGCATCATGTTGTACATTAAACAATTTTTTATTTCAAAACTATTTATTGTGCGACCTATACCTGCTGTCATTTGGAGGCCCAATACAATTCACTATTGGTATACGATCCTCATTATGTGGCTGAATTCCATTATCTATTGGTACATCTTTCTCAATGAGAAGTCCAATACAATTAACTTCTGGCATGTTTTTATCATTCGGAGAACCAATATAATTAAGTATTGTATATTTTTCTCATTCGGAAGCCCAATACAATTCACTATTCGTATAAGTTCCTCATTATGTGGTCTAATTTCATTATCTATTCGTACATCTTTCTAAATTGGAGGTCGAATACAATTAAATTTTGGCATATTTTAATCATTCGTAGGTCCAATACAATTAACTGTTCTATAGGTTTCTCATTCGGAGAACTAATAAAATTAACTATTGTATGGGTTTCTCATTTATCATTTAATACTCTCGCACAATATATTATATTTATTATTTAGTGACTACGGGTTACGGAGTGATGCCTGTCTAAGAATGCTATACTACAGTGGAATTCTCTCCACTCTTTGCGAATCGTTTATTCGTAGAATGCAACTGGAAACTACAACCGACCTATTTAAGGGAATAACTGCGAGCAGTATCTTATTCGTATTACAGCAGCAGAATTTAATTATGAAAATGTCTGTGCGCAGTCTGCATTCCCCCGGATATATTAGTAATCCGGAATGGAAAAGGCGTGACTATCTGCTTAGTGCGCGAGGTGGGAGCAATAAAGATTAAGGTACTAACTCAGCGGGTGACCGTGTGCAGACAGACGGACGGACAAAGCTACACGCATGCGCCGACAATAGCTCCATTATATCGCGGCGGATCGTAAAGAAGATCGCTATACTTCAAAGCCTTCAGGTAGCACAGCTTCGCCAATGGTCCAATTAGTCTTCAGGCCTTTATCCTATAATAACACTTCATGTCTAGATGGCTTGACCAGGAACTTGCTTCTCGGGAGAGTTAACTATAAGTACTCTTACATACTTCTAGCCCATACTTAATTAATTCTCAGCTAATTGAAATGAAATGTAGCAATTTCCATTAAATGTTAAAAAAAATAATTAGTTACATCAAATATTTTCGTATTCCCATTACCAACTTAATAATATTTGCACATTGATTATTGGTATGAACCACTACAAAATTGAGTGGTTGTAAAAATATCACAAATTCAATGAATATGCATTGTATAATAAATCAATTTCATAATAACACTAAATATTTAACATGCGCTTTTAGAAGATTTCTCTTAAGGGAAATCAGCTATTGAGGTAGTATTCATGATGCGATTTTCAAAATTTTTCTTCAAATGTCTATCGATCCTGCACAGGAGAAGACGAAAATGAGGTCCGTTCAAAACTGTATATATATTTGTCTGTTACCGTTCTAGCGGGCAGAATTTTTGTTTTTCGTTTCCAAACTTTATATATAATCGTTTTATACAAAAAGAAAGATCAAATTCGTTAACGGCTGAAATCGAACCTGGGGAGGGGGTTTAGAAGGGAAGAATTTCTATAATTCTTAATATCTCCGTTATTATGGGTCGGAACGAAAAATTGTATAATACCAATATTATTACAAATATTTCATTATCTTGATTATTAAATGAGATATTTAATTTTTTTTAGTGTTCAGTCTTCCGCAAAGCCCCACTCCTACTCATCTCATATTAACAATATTCTATTATGTTACGAAGCACTTTTTTGAATCTTAAATAACTTAAATGCTTTCTTATTTGTCTTAAATTATTATAAAAAATGAAAAGCTTGACTCTATCTTAAAAAGACAATACATTTGATTATAAATAATTGCAAGACTGATATTTAAGAAAAATATTTCTTTAACTTTTAAGAGCTCCACAACTTAGGCGATGTTGTTCATTTAAATAGGAAACAAAAAATAACTACTAATAGAAGAATACAAAAATTAGGAGATGACGAAAATAAGGTCTGTTAAAAACTATACATATATATATATATATATATATATTTCCGTTTCCTATTGGTTTTTCCGAAAATATGCATCTAACAAAAGTTGTTTATTTTGTTATTTAGAGTAACTTTTGTTATATTCACTTTTGTTTTACAACAAAGTATAAACGAGATATACACCAAAAACTAAAGCGGGAGCCAACTATTTTATTGGGCATTAACGATTGAACAGAACTTAACAGAACTCGGTATGACATTTAGCATTAATTCATCCATGATTATAAGCTATATTAAAATTTATAGGTTCAAACGGGAGAGAGGGTTATAAGGGAGGCCTGAAATGAAAAATTGCGATATTCCGTTTCCCATTGGTTTTTCAACGGATGCACGTAACGTACGTTGCTTATTGTGTTATTTAAAGTAGCCATTGTTATAAATACTTTTTTCGTATACTGAAGTATAAACGTAATATACTCTACCTATAGCGGAAATCAACAATTCTATTGGGCATCAAAAACAACCGAATTGAACAAAACTCGGTATGTGAATTAGCATCCTCTCCTCCATGAAAATAAGCAATGTTAATATTTCTGTGGATAACACGGGGGGGGGGGGTTATCCGGGAAGCCTGTTATCTCATGCACATTACAGAAGGTTTTTATTTGTTATTTAGAATAACTTTTGATGTATCTACATTTGTCGTTTAACAAAGTATAAACGATGTATTCGCTAAAACTATAGCGCGGGTAACCAATTGTATTAGTACTAATTAATGTTTATTTGTTATAGACGTAATAATGTTGATTTTCGACTTATTGGTAGTTCTATGTATAATTCGTATTAGTGAGGTTATAAATCTCAAGCGGAAGGGAAAATCGCACGGAGGCCCGCCCACACAGTTATTAACTTATTTTCTGTTAAATGCTGGCACTATTGGTTATCTCCAGGTTACCAACCTTTTCCAGCCAGGGTGGGACTAATGATTTTATTTAATGAATTCCGTCACTAAATAAATTCCTGTTGTCCATGCGGGAATTGAACCGGCCACTTTAGGCTCACCATGTAAGATTAAGTCCAACGCTAAAGTCCAATAATTATTCTATTAATACGCACACAAAAAAATGTCTTTACCCAAATTAGACATTTTCATTTTCAGGCAAGTCGTCTGTTTGGCAGTAAAAACCTCTAAATACATAAATGTAGTATATATAGATAAATACTTCTCTTCACAATGAAATACACGTTTTCCCATGTGCAATTGAGAACGCCTAATTTCGGCAAGGAATCCACCTGCCACTAGTGGTTTTCCACCTGAAGGATCCCTGCATTATTATTCTGTGGGATAAGTCTTCTGGCTACCTAAGCTAATTGGGGCGGATACCTGAGACTTCTTCAGTGCTCCTTACTGTAATTTGTCGGGATTTCATAGAAGAATGATCTTATCTCGGGGATAAAGCCTCCCGCATTCCGGAATAGGTAAAGTTTCGTGAACGAGGCAGTCGGCAAGCTTCAAAAGGAACAAATAAGCGAGTTCAATGAAGTGGCAGATGTTGTTAATGAAGAGAGTAGAAAGAGAGGAAGATAAACATCATTTTTCTAAAAATAAACGCACTTCTATAAATGTGGATACAATATAAACAAACAAGTGTTTCTTATTAAAAAAGGAGTTAATTATTTAGTTTTTTAAAATCCCTCTTGGCACATACTCCTGTGCATTGATGGAATTTTATTAAACGGGATATCGACCACAATAATTTTCGAATATTTCTGTACTTTGATGGAATCTTACTAACTGGATTATTGACCAAAATAATTGTCGAATACAGACAAATATATAGATACACAGACACACACACACACACACATATATATATATACAGTTATATATATATCATATAATATATATATATACACACACACCACACACATTGTGTGTATGTGTGTGTGTGTGTCTGTGTGTGTAGATCTATTTATTTGTCTGTTAACGCTCTATGCGTTGTAGTTTTTATGACTTTTTTTAACTAATCGAAATACTAAATATACCATTGAAACTAAACAAGTACTTCTTGTTATTGTCATTATTTATTTATTTAAGTGTGTCACGATACTTATTATCATTATTAAAAATGTATAACCGTCCACCTTTAGGAGCTATCATTAGGTCATGTTTGAATCTTTTTTCTTGGAAGTACGCATTACAATGTTTCTCAGCTTTTAAGTATTTAGCTGTGAATGCAATCCACTTGTGATCTGACAAAAATTACGGACTACTAGAACGCCAACAGACAAATATATATATATATATATATATATATATATATATATATATATATATATATAATATATAAATATATATCAAATTTTGAACGGACCTCTTTTTCGTTATTTCCTCCGTAGGATCGATGGACGCTTGAAGAGCTTTTTTCAAAATCCCAAGGTGAGTTCAACATAAATTGTTGATTTTGCCTAAGGAAAATCTGCTAAAAATAACATGTGATATTACCTACGTTGCAGAGTTTTAATATGGGATGCACAACAATGTATTTTCCCCGCGTATAGGTTATCCTGCCAAGTTTCATGGCAATCAATTATTGTATAGGTTAGGAGATGCTTTAAGATGTCCAGGTAGCTGATAGTATGTAAGGGGGGGGGATGAATAGGGGGCCAATTTGTCTCGGGCAGCCGTCACGGGCAGACTTCCCACGAGGTAACGAGGCACACCGTGTCTAAGTCGTCCCCACTCTCTGGACAATATAACCTCGCCTTATTAGCTCCTTATCATGCACGACACGGCACTTCCAAAAAATAGAGCTCTGTCGCCACCTCCAGGACGTTTGCCCGCCGCCCCCGCATAATGGAATATCCATCGTGGAAATCCTTCACAATCTCACAATAAAATGACTCCGCTCGGCCTTTTGTGTGCTTTTCTATACGAACAACACTGAAATGGCTACGTGATCTCTTTACAAGCCTTACAGAAAAATTGACGTCCAAAGTTAAATACGTGTTTGGTTTCGAACGTCCAGTCTATAAAACAACCATTGAAAAAAGTCTTTGCACGAAGAGCTCTTCAGCAAATTTACCTTAAGGAAAATCTCCATTTTAGGTTGTACTCATTACGCCATTTTAGAAATGCCCATGAATTCTACCTACCTATGCAATCCCATCTACCTCGTAGATGACGAAAATGTGGTCCATAAAAACATTTTTCTTCACATTTTATGTCAAGAGTATCCAATAAAAAACATTTTTTCGGTGCAAACCTTATTGAAACTGCCCTACATGTTTCGTTGCATACTTGCAACCATTTCCCTATTCAAAAAAAAAAAATATAAAAAACTGCTGCTGTCCTCACTGAGGAGGATTGACTTGTAAATAATGGATTTGTAGTCAGCTGACTTAACCTACCTCGGGAACATCTTAGTATCAACTACCTCCTCAGTGAGGACAGTCGCAACGAATGTAAAAGGGAATCTAGCACTTCAGAAATGAAAGTAGCAATTTATAATTAGATTTAATAAATTTATCATAGATGTAGGTACATACTAATACAGTATATAGCAAAAGAATTATTAAGGGATGTGGTAAATTAATGTTATTAATTTTTTTACATTTTTTTTAAAAAGGGATAGCCACAGAAGAGGTGGGAAGTAAGCCACGAAACATGTTGGACAGTTTCAATAAAGTTTACACCTATAAAAAATCTTTTTTATTGGAGACCCTTGCCATAATATATGAAGTATATGTAAATAATATTGTTTCCATATAAGAAGAATAAATAAATAAATATATATATATATATATATATATATATATATATATATATATCAATTTTACTGACAACTAAAGCAGCTATAAATATTATTACATAATTTTATTCTCTAACTATAATATTAACCGAGATATTTTTATTTTTAAATTTTCATACTTAAATAAACTCTTATACATATCATATTAACAATAAGCTGTGCTTATGAACCAAATATGGTTTTCTAAATACCTTTATTATGCAAATAAAAGCAAATTCGTTTGTGTCAGTTGATCAATTATGATTTTATGTTTTAACTCGAAAATATTGATTTGATGTATAAGAGTCGTTAGTGGAAATCTGCTAAAATGAGATAGTCATCTGTGTGCAAACCATGCGTAAAATGTTTTTCGTTATTTTTTTGTTTCATAATCAGCGCAAAAAGTACCTTAAGAAACACTTATTTCATTTAATCCAATTTTTTCATCGCAAGCCTGAGTTATAAGTGGTTTTAGCTTTCAATGAACCTCCACTCATGTATAGACGAATTTCAGATTAATCTATTATATTACTAAATGTCAACACAGAGTTTTTATTGCTCATGTGAAATCTGCTTAGATTTCAAACCTTATTTTCGCTTAGAGAACACGTTGAACTCTGTTTTAGCTAGTCGGGGACTATGAATATCGGAGCATGGCGTTGAATGTGCTCTGCGTTATTAAATTAATTATATTCAGTAATAAAATGAAACTGGGAGGTAGGGTAACGTCGATCGTGTTTCATTTAATTGGCTTTTATGGGCGTGGGTGTCGAAAGGGTTAAGTGTATTTAAATAAATCCGAGTAATTTCTCCATTGGTGAGGAGGCGTAAAACATCCTCCCGGTTTATTTGTTCGATTTAAAAGCAACAGGTCTTTCGACATGGAAATTTGTCGATTCTTCAAAACATTATTCTGTCAAAACATTCTCCACGTCTGTATAGGTTAAAATATTTAAGTTCCTCGATAAATTTGTGTTTTTTGTTTCGTTTGTCATTAATTACAGCGCACAATAGATTCAAATTTTTGGGCTTGGCTAATGTTTTTTTGGTTGGTGGAGAGGGTGATGAATCAGGTAAATCAAAAACACTTTTGTGTGGCTCCTCGCAATTTATTTCTTAAAAACGCTTAGCGCTTTTGGGAATTTTATTCTCCCCACCAGACCTACAGAGAATTGAGAAACTAAGTGAAAGGCTATATATATATATATATATATATATATATATAAATATATATATAGAAATATATATACATACATACATACAAACTCGATTTTTCGTTAATGCCTGAAATCAGAAAAAGCAAAGAAGACAGTGCATAGAGTCGGAAACATCTACGTTGCATACACAATTTTAATTTATCTTGTTTATAAAAAGTCCGACACGCAGGGGCTGCGTAAACTAAGCAGATTTCCCACGTGAAAGAGCCAGTGAAGGAAACGGCCGAACTAGCTTTTGGCGGGAAAGTAACTCTCGTCCGTTAGGCGCCCTGATTTAATAAAAATGCAAATATCTCGGTTAATATACAAGATAGACAAAAAATGTATATGACAATATTTATAGTAAATTTAATTTGCAATAAGATTGGTAATGTACAATTTTTCGATCCGACGTATAGTAACGAGAATATTTTCGAATTTTCGAAAATCCTTCCCTCTATAACCCCCCCCCCCCTCTGACTGGTTCGATTTCAGCCCGTTAGCGAAGTTGATCTTTCTTTTTACATAAAACGACAAAAATATCGAGTTTGGCATCTATTAAAAAAAATTGCGACCGCTAGAGCGGTAACAGACATATATTTATATATATATATATATATATATATATATATATATATATATATATATATATATATATATATATATATTTTTTAGTGGACCTCATTTTCGTCATCTACTAGGTAGAATCGATGGACATTTGAAGAAAAATTTCGAAAATTCCGTCATGAGTACAACCTCAATAGCCTAAACCTAAAATTGTTGGTGTGAACATGCTCTAATGAAAAAAGTCTATCACCCAGTGGCTCCGTAAACTATGAAGAATTTTCAAGTGCTGCTATTGCAGGCTACTGTTCTCATCCCCAACCCAAATTCTCTATTTCTGTGTAAAAAACCGACGAAAAAGGGGCAAGAAGAACTCAATGCCTAAATCAGATAAGTGCTTATAACTCGCTTAATTGAGTTACAAAAAAAAAGGCATAGAATACCAATTATAGTCCTCCAACTGTGTAAGAAAAGTGGCCAGATGACATTTTACGATCCTATTTGTTATAAACGAGATATTTGGAATTTTCGAATCCCCCCCCCCCCATAACCCCCCTCTATTCCAGAATTCAGTCGATAACAAATATCATCTTTATTGCTGACTGAAACAGTTAAATATTGAGTATGGTATAGATCAAATTTTTATTTTTGACTAAAGAAAGAAAATTCTTAATTGATGGCCTCATCACAACATATTTGCGTATTTATCACAAAATAAAAGTTCCATGAAAACCATATTTGATATTTAACCGTGGAACGAATTAGTTCATAAATAACAGCTTACTGTTTATATGACAAGCGTAGGAGTAGTGGTTTACTGAAAGTCGAAAACTAAAAAAAATCCAAATATCTCGGGTAATATTCATGATACAGGGCTTATGTATAGAACTACATTTATTGGCCATTACATTTTCAATAAGATAAGTTATATACAATTTCTCGATCACACGTATAATAAGAGAGATATTTCGAGTTTTTGGAATTCCCCCTTTACCCCTCTCATCTAGTCGATTTCAGCCATTAACGAACATGATCTTTATTTTTACATAAAACGTTTAAATATAGAGTTACATACATTTACAAAAAGATCTGTTCTATACAATTTTTCGACCCAACGCATAATAATGGAGATATTAAGAATTTTCAAAATTCTCCCCCTCTAAACCCCCCCCTCCCCCTGGTCCCTATTCAGCCGCTAATGACCTCAATCTTTCTTTTAATATAAAACGATTATATATCAAGTTTGGTGACGTTAAGACTAAAATTGCGACCGCTAGAGCGGTGGTAGACAAATATATGGAACTTGGAACAATTTAGCTCATGAAAAAAAAGCTCTCTCAAATATGACATGCGTAGGAGTAGGGTTTACTGAAAGCCGAAAACTTAGAAAAATCCAAATATCGCGGGTAATATGTATAAGGCATTGCATTTTCAATAAGATAGGTTATATACAATATTTTGATCGACGTATAATAAGAGATATTTTGAATTTTTGTAATTACCTCCTTAACCCTTTTTCAACTAGTTGATTTCATTAATTAACTCGATCATTATATTTATATGAAACGTTTATATGTGGGTTTGGTAGCGATCGAACCAAAATTGCGACGGCTAGAGCGTTAACAGATACATATATCGCGTCATGGGTACAACCTCAATAGCTGATTTCCTTCGAGAGACATTTGCTAAAACTCGGTATATGACGGCGGTTTTTGGATTGGAATATATAATACAGAATCCTCTGTTAACTGTCTCTAAACCATGGATGCCTCGTCCATCGTATAATAGCCTGAATAATATGAGCATAATGAGTGAATGCGTTCCGGGCGTACAATTAGAACGCAGAGAGGTTACTCTCCTGAGACAAAGAGGTCTTTAAAGGTAATTTGTCGCCAGGTAAGCCTCATTACGCCAATCAGTTCCGGCTTTTACCCGGAAATCGCGAGTTCTCAACTATGACCGGTCAATCCAGGAAGGACAATTAGAGGAAATAATACATGTTTGGGAATATAAATAAAAAAAGTCCGATACTCAGGTTCTGCGTAAACTAAACAGATTTCCCTCGAAACTCCCATATCGTCCCAGTTTATACGGCTTATAATATTCTCCACAAAGGGAATATAACGCTTTGGAAGGAATGGAATTATGGATCTGGCGTAAAATCACTAGAAAAAGTGGGACTCAAAAAAAATTTTACGTTGATATTTGGAATCTACGAAATTCATCCATTTAACCCCTACCCCTCCCACAGATTTGATTTAGCCATCAACGATCTTGATCTTTGTTTTTACATAAAACGCTTAAATATAAAGTTTCGTAACGATCAAACAAAAATTGTGACCACTAGAGCTATATATATATAAACAACATTCAATTTTTCTATTTGTCTCATCCTTTTGACGTAAAATGCAGAAATGTTTGTTCCATGAAAGGTACATTTTATTGAAGAATGCACCGAAGTAAAAGTTGTATTTATTAAAATTATCTTTGAAAGAAGTCTATCAGAAAAGGAATGGATACTAAAATTTTAAAAAATAAAATAAAAGTGATTAAAACGTAATAACGCAATAGTACTCTTTAATAAGCCCAAAAAATGTTTACTTCAAAGAACGTCAACATACTAAAGAACGTTCTTAGAATTAATTTATTTTAAACTAATTACGTAGTTATTATTTATAGAAGGAATACAATTTTATTAATTAAACAAAACTCAGAACACAACGAAAATCAATACATAGTACAAGGTAATAAGTGGATGATAAATGAGTGGGTATGTGTGGGCTGCCTTTAGTCAGTAAGTCGTGTTAGTCATGGGTTCCTGTAAAAGTTTTCAGCAATCATTAAGTAAGTGGTGTGTACCAACAGGTGCATTGTATACACTGCAGTTTGGTCGTTTCTGTTTTTCTAGTAGGATCAAACTCTTTAAACTAGCCCTTTGATAATTGCTCGCATTGAAAATTGGTGAATTCTTCAAACGCCCCATGTGCGCAATCCATGAGTATAAATCGTCAAGTTTTACACACCTCCACCATGGCAATTACAATTATAACTTAATATCATAATTATTTTCCCAAATTCATTGAAACATCACATGTTTCAATGAATTTGGATCCTCCAAGGAGAGTGTCTGTTGGACTAAATATGATTAACATAATCAATTCAGACACGTCTTGATGTGTACCGCCGTGTCAATGAATAAAAAAGATTACACATTTTATTGGACCGTGACTAATTATATATTTTTTCCTATTCAATGTTCACTCACTAATCCAATTATAGCCCAGCGTGTAATGAGCAATTCAACTGAAGCACTGATGAAATCCCGAAGGAAACGTTTGATTCATTATTCTTTACAGTGTGTAATTCTTATTTTAATAGTTGTGTTGAAGGATATTTTATTTTAGTCCTATATTCATATTTATAAAGCTTCTTTGTAGGTGTGTTCTTCGGCTGTTCTCCCCTGCTTACATTACAATTTCTTCCACTCCATCAAAAGTTGAGATAATAATAAAAAGTAAAAAAAAAAAAAAATAAAACCACAAAAAAAACCAACAACATCGATGAATAATAATAAGTACATTATGAATGACAAAGCTTCCTGACTACGAAGGAGATGTTGGGATATGTAAATGGTATTTTTTTTTTCGCCTCCCCATCATTGAGGAGGTCCTATTTCCTTTTTGGAACGTCACGGCGTACACCCCCGTCCAGGACCCAGGGCAATAGGCGAGTGGTAAGGCAGGGGGTGAGTTATTCACTCGGCAAGGGATGAGACAATAGGAGCTACACAATAGAATTAATGAAGTGTTGCTAGGCTTCGCCATATCTATTTACTCTAGATCTCCAGCCAGCTTCCTACCTCGTCTTGTCTTGTCAGCGGTATGGTACACGACAATAGAGCCACTTTTTCTGTCTGTCTGTGTTTTTTTAGCAGATTTCCCTTAACCTTCCAGTAGTCGCGCTGAACCTGTGTGGTGCATGGAACAGTAATTCATCCTTTTCAAATTAGCAGCTTCCGCTAGGGGCGCCACCTTCTTACTATCTTCCTACTTCCTTCCTCTTAAGGTCTCAGTGGCATTTTCCATTTCTAGGTGTCAACATAGCACGTGTCATCATCGAATATCACCTCATAGGTGCATGCGACTATTAATGTAAGGATACATGCTCGAAATACGAGGCGTTGGCCGATGGTGATTTTCTTCTCCACACTAAACGTGGCCGCTATTAATGCACAAATAATTTATAATGGAAATGGGTTTCATATAAAGAATCGACGTGGATTTTTACGACAGCTTAGCGCTGAACTAAGACGGGAACAGCTTATTAGGCGAGCGTTAGAGGAGGGTCCAATTCCGAGAAGTCTAAGAGATCGACTGATAGAAGTCACAGGACAGTCCATTTCAAATACTTGGTTACATTCTATAAGTGGTCCTCCGAGTAAAAAAAGAAAATATTGTCAGCCTTGCTTAGATCAGAAGGAAAGGAAAAACACAAAATACCAGTCTGAATACTGTCAGGTGCACTTATGAAGACAGAACATTTTAATTCTTTCATTTATTAATACGTTGTAATATTCCATGTAAAACCAATCTGCACAGATTGTAGGAATACTCTTGTAAGAATTAATAGTATTGATGAAGACAGTGCATTTTAATTCTTTCATTTATTAATACGTTGTAATATTTGTTAAAAGTATTTTATTTGATTAGTTTATCATAATATTCTATAGCAATATTTTTTATCCACACTTACTGTTTTTAAGTCAATCCAATGTGAAATTTAAATTTTAGGTCGCAACTTTTTATATTTTTATACTATAAATAATTAATTAGTAATGCACCTAATTTATTGCTATTTTGATCTTGTATGAGTACAATAAAATATATCATATAGTTTTATTTATAGTATTAAAAATAGTAATGGAAAATCGAACTAATGCGATTATAAAGATTTTTTAAAAAAAATATTCTTATGGTATTTTATAAGTGTATTATAGTAAAGAAATTGTTTTTAATGCTTTCTTAAATAAAATTTAATTAATTGAGCACATTTATTGTTACTCCTGGAGTCATTAATAATAGATATATTGAGTTTTATTGCTTTGCACCTCACAGGTGCTTTTTAAGGTAAATCAGCTATCGATGTCGCACTGATGACGCGGTTTTTGAAAATTTTCTTCAAATGTCCATCGATCCTTCCCAGGAGATGACGAAAATGAGGTCCGCTAGAAATTATATATATTTTTGTTTTAGCAAATTTCCTGTTACGGTAGGTCATACACCGTGTAAATATTACACAGGAAACATTTAAGCCTTGTAGGAAATAAGCTAATGAAACCGTACTACTCATAACGCGATTTTCGATAACTTTCCTCAAATTCCCATCGATTCTACCTATTAGATGACAAAAATGAGGCCTGTTCAAAACTTATTATATATATTTTTTTTATTTATTCCCTTCCTGAAGTAACCCTACAGGAAGGGAGTTTATTAGCCACACGTCCCGTACAATAATTAGTACATAACGTGTGTTTGATACGTAACATTTTTTTTTTAACTATGAATAACATAAAATATATGTAGAGTAAAATTATTTACGAAGTACAAGAAAAGAAAAGAAAAACAAATTTTGGATTCATTGCTGGATAATTAATTAATTTAACTGTATTTCAGTTTTAAAAAATCAGGAAGTCACACATTTCTTCAGCAAGCTGTTTTAATTGTTTATTATGTTTATAAAATAATAGTTTTTCCTCAACAGGCCAATTTTCTTGTCGGCATTTCAATTGGGTTTTAAAGTCTTCTCTTTGGTCCGTTAGTAGTCTGCAGTCATAGAGCAACTTTCTGTATGTCTGTCCAGAAGTAAAGTCACAGTAACATATTATATTATATAATATATATATATATATATATATATATATATATATATATATATATATATATATATATATATATGCCTGATACCGCTCTAGTAGTTGCAATTTTTGTCTTATCGTTGCCAAACCGATATGAAATCGTTTTGCGTAAAACGAAAGATAAAGTTCGTTAGAGAAAGAGAATTTTGAATATTCTAAATCTCTCCCTTATTATGAGTTGTATCAAAACATTATAAAGAACCTACCTGACTGTAAATTTACTTACCAATAAATGATGTTATATTCATTCTTTTCTATGATGAACATTAACCGAGATAATCGGATATTTCTGTTTTCGCCATTTAGTAAACCCCTACTCGTACACGTGTCATATAAACAATCATGAACCACATTATGCTAAGCTAAATACCAAATATTGTTTTCACGAGTCCTTTACTACGCGATGTACATGCAAATTCGTTGTGTGATGGCATCGTCCATTAAGATTCTATGTTCACTGCATCAGCACGTGGGAAATCTGCTTAGTTTAGCAGCCCCTGCTTGAAGAACATTTTGGCTAATGTGGATTGTACGTAAAGTTGACTTCACTATCACATTTTAAGTCTGCAAATATATTTTTGAAATTATAAAATACATTATTATATTAAATAATTCATATTTAACGATTACTATATTTGATTATTAGGTAATTTTATATATATATATATATATATATATATATTTATAGTATTTATATACACTCAAACCGCAAAAAAAAACATAAAAACTAAAAAAAAAAAATAAACCGGACACTTATATTTTAGTACTTACAAACTTTTTGTTTTTTTTTTTTAAATTACACATTTAAAAAAAAATTATTCTTATTTTTATTACAGTTGAAATGCGTAGACTTCGCTACCAGCGTTAGGCAATGTAAGTAAGCTCCCGCCTTCCATCTAAGTTTGAAAGACCTTATTTGGACGAAATAAAATAAAACACTTTAATAAAGAAATGCTTGGTTAATAATTTAAAGCTGTTTAACGGTGTGAAAAATTATAACAGTTTGCATGATCCAACTTCACGACAAATAAATGTAATCTGATGTTTTATCTAAATTGTTACTAATCTGAAGGGATAGTTCACTGGGACTTAGACTCAAAATTCTCTGTAATATCAAAGAATACCCACACAAAGAAAATTGCTGAAATAGGTTTTAATACGACAAAAAATGAAGTGTCCGGTTTTTTTTGCGGTTGACTGTATATATATATAAAAGAGATTTCCAATTTCCAAGAACTCTTTTGTAATCTGATTTTCTTATAAAATTACAGAAAATATCCCATTACATTTTGCCTTATTTGCCCTGACATACGAAATCATTATCCGTTTCCAGGTAAAATAAAACGATATCCCTTAGCTTTTCTATATTTTTTTTGTAAATATTAACAATTCCATAACTCAACACGATTTTCTTTTAGCCGAAAAATCGGTTGAATTATTATTTTTTTCTATTTAATGGTACATAATATTTACGGCTAAAATGTGGATATAAATACTCATTTAATCCAGAAGCTTCCCTTTTTTTTTTTTTTAGATCATAACTAAATTATAGTAAATGTTTTCTTTTAAGAGAAAACTATTACTTGTTATTACATAGAGCTCATTATCTGGAACAATGTTATAAGTAAAATAACATGGTTATTCAGGAGATGTTTTCAATTTCCCAATATAATCAATACATTATGTATAATAACTATCAAATATAATAAAACAGCACTATTTTCCCGCAATCATAGAAGATGCATCTATTTATTAAAACTATATATGGTAATTCAAATAAAGGGTTAGAACCGCCAATATAAATGATATTATTGTCATACCTCTCGGTGGAGACCGTCGTCGTTGGCTGATGGTTGAGTACCGCTGGCAAGCGCTTTCGATGCGATGGCATCATCTTCAAGCCTGTTGATAGTGTACTGAGTTGCTTGTCCGTCAGTCAGTGGGTTTTATGCTCTGTTCACCGTATTAGTTGTTTACGTTTAGTCCAGATCTGTTTACTTACCATTAAGATCTGTCACACGAGGGATGTTGATGTTCAGGTAAATTGTTTTCGTGTAGTGGGTTGTTTACGTTTTGAATCGAGATCTGTTTACTTACCACTCAGATCTGTCAACAGGTGTGTTAGTGTTCAGGTAAAATGTTATGTGGTGGGTTGTTAACGTTTGTTGGATCTGTTTACTTACCATTCAGATCTGTCAAACGAGGTGCGTTTAGACTAGTGTTCAGGTAAATTGTTATCGTGTAGTGGGTCATTGTCCTCATCCGTGTGGGTGTTTACATTTCTAGTGTTAATAATACATATGATATGTAGATACGGGTATAATGTAATATTTGTGTCATTGTTATTATACATTAAAAATTATGTATCATAGAAAAATGAATAAATAAATGATTAAGTACTATATGGAACTACCTGCGTCGTCGCTTTATCTGTTGGTAATCCTGGGTGAATACGGTGAACAGAGCATAAAACCCACTGACTGACGGACAAGCAACTCAGTACACTATCAACAGGCTTGAAGATGATGCCATCGCATCGAAAGCGCTTGCCAGCGGTACTCAACCATCAGCCAACGACGACGGTCTCCACCGAGAGGTATGACAATAAAACTATATTTCGTAATTATTGTAAGAGTTCATAGTTTTAGCGGACAAGGTTGTACTAATTTTCCCGAAAAATGTCCGTCATTCTTACCTGGTGGTTGAAGAAAATGAGGTCAATTCAAAAGTTATATAAATTTCTCTGTTAAATTTCCACGGGTCGCAATTCTTCTTTAAGTGCTACCAAACGCGATATAGAAGAGATTTTTGTAAAATTTAAGATCATGTTCTTTAACGGCAGTAGTCGGACCAGGGTACGAGGGTGAAAATTAAAAAATTCGAAATATCTCCATCATAAAAAAGTCGGATCGAAAAGGTGCATGGAGTCAATCTTATTGATATTTTAGTGTTCTATTATTGTTGTTATATATGTTTTCCAGTATCTTTATTATTAACCGAGAAATTTTAATTTTTTAGATGTCAGTATTCAATAAGCCTCCACTCCAACTCAAGTCATATTATTGATAAGCAGGTTAGACCACTTTATTAGGAAGTTACTTAAATACCAAATATGGTTTCTATTTCACTTTTTTTCTTTATAAGATCATTCAAATACGTTATGTGATGACGTCATCAATTTAGATTTTTCGTTGTTTACTCGGAATTTAATCGTCTTTAATTTTTCTTTACCATACTCGATGTTTTTCAGTTCAGTCAATACTGAAGAACATATTTGTTATTGGTGGAAATCGGACTTGAAACAGTAAGGGTTTTTGGAGGGTGGGGAATTCGAAAATTCAAAATATCTCTGTGATGATGAGTAGGGTTGTAAAATTGTATTGATGTTCTACATTTGTTGTTTTATTCATTTTTTCATAACTAAAGTAATAAGAGAGTTATTCGAATTTCCCTATTTTCTGCCTTCAGCAATTCCCACCCCTTCTACTCATCGGTTTTTTAAACGTAGAAATAGAGAATATGTGGTGTGATGATATACTTCCATGGTATTTAAGTGTCTTGTACCATGGAAAATCTGCGAAGGAGCCCCTGCGTGACGGACTTATATACCGCTCTTATCATATCCTAAAGGTATCAAATTTACTAATTTTCAATACAATTATTTCTCAACTAAATCTATAAATACACTTTTATTTATTTATATTTACTTAAAGGTGGGTGTTAGTAACACGAGCAACGTTGTACCTATTTACACTTCTTACTACTGGCTTAATATTTTCAACTGCCTTTATATTTGGCCAATAATTAATAATTATTGTACAAATTTTAATACTTGCAATAATACTTACTTATCCTATTATAATTAATTCCAGTACAACTAAATGACTTTTACTTCTAATGTATGTACTTTTTTCTGTTTTTTTTACAAGTAATTAAAATAAATTTATCACACACTTACCCATACATTACACTTGCTGCATTTTTAGCAGATAGTCCCTTAAGGGAAATCAGTCTATTGAGGCCGTAACTCAAGATGCGGAATTTACGAGAAAATTTCTTCAAATGTCCATCGATCCTACCTAGTAGAAGACGAAAATGAAGGTCCCTTTCAAAATTATATATATATATATATATATATATATTATATAAATAAATATATAAACCTATAAATAATTTATATTATGTATATATATATAATAAATATATAATTGTCTGTTTAACCGGCTCTAGCTGTCGCAAATTCTTATTTGATCTTTATCAAACTCCGGATTTAATCGTTTTTATGTAAAAAGAAAGATAAAGATTGATAATGGTTGAAAAAAAGTCGACCAGTGGGAGGAGGGGGGGTTTAGAGGTGGGGATTAGCTAAAAGTTAAAATATCTCCCGTTCTATAATGCGTCCGTATCGAAAAATTGTATAGAATAAATCTTATTGCAAATTACATTCACTATAAATATAGTTTTTCTATACATTTATTCTGTAACTGGAATATTAACCGAGATATTTCTATTTGTAATACTGCTAGTAGGAAACCAGTAGGCTATGTTCGGAACTTTCCGCCGAGAGCTCTGGATATTACGCCGTTTCCATAAATAATAGTCCCTCGTGAATAGTTTGAGGTAGGTAAACTACTGGGTTATTACGCCCTAAGTAATGTTTTTTAGGTTTTAGAGGTTTCTAACAACAACAGTTTATAATAGGTCAGATTTCCTCTATTGTAAAACTTCACGTGGGAAATCTGCTTAGTTTTACGCAGCCCCTGCGTGACGGACTCTTTTCATTATATATTATATTACATAGACATATATATTCTCTCTTACAAGTACCTATTTTCAACTGGCATTATAATTAGCCAGTATTACAACTAAATGACTTTTACTTCTAATGTATGTACTTTTTTCTGTTTTTTTTACAAGTAATTAAAATAAATTTATCACACACTTACCCATACATTACACTTGCTGCATTTTTTTTAAATATATAAACAAATAGATGAAAGCCAATTTGGTTTAACAGAATTCCTGCAAGTCCAGGAATCCAGCCTCCCTCATCATAGCCTTCATCACCTGCATTCTTGCAGCTCACCACCAAGCCTATAATACATCTAGCTAGATCTGACTTTATTTATAAAGTTCACTAAAATTCAGTCAACTAATAAATATTTTGTTTCGAATACTATGAAGGTATAAAGTGAGTATTATTAATGAGTTTACCGAGCCTGATGGAGCACATTAAGAGGTTACACTAACTTAATTGTGTTATTTATGTGAGAGTTTAGTTCAAGAGTCGATGCTGATAAAATGTTTCCTTTCCGTGTGAGAGGCTACAAGACGGCACGAATCCATTATACCGGAGCCGGGGGCCAAACCGGTCCACCTTTGTTGTGTTGATGGCTGCGTGTCCGTGTGCGCATACGTGTGTGTGTGTGTGTGTGTCTGTGGTGTAATTAAGAGAGGCCGACCCCAAGCCGGTCATTATGTCTCCGGACCCTCTACCGGGTCACCCCTGCCTCCGGCTACCGTGTCTTCATTACACTATCTACTCTACATCGGGCTCCTCTTATCTCTCTTATCAAATCCCTACAGTGTTCACCGTATATTTATATGTGTGTGTGTGTGTATAAATCTCATCTGGAACAAATATTTTACTTTAGAAAGTCCGGGAGAATATTTTCTTCCCTCTCTCTTTGTCTGAACGTGCTTGTTCGTCCTTGACTCGACTGGAAAAAAAAATGTCTACTGGTATCTTTTTATCTATCGGCTACGCTAGAATCTATCATCTTGGAGTTCTATATACCAACGCTTAATAGTTAAAAGTCCTTCACACATCGGCTACGTCACTGATACCCAAAATGGACTATTAGGACCGACAGAAACCATTGTCAACCTGAAAGGGCTCCATGCGAGCGAAGAAATGCATGCAGGGCTGACTTAACTAAGTCAGATTTCCCACGTGAAGTTTTACATGTAGAGAAATCCACCTAATAACACCTGTAGTAGTAGGAACTCTAAACCTATTCACGAGGGACGAATTAGTTTTACCGATACGGCCCGCTCTAAGCTTCCGGCGGAGTCCCTAACATAGCCGACTCCTGACCGACCATACAAATAGGCAAATATCTCGGTTAATATTAAAGATACACAATAAATGTATAAACCAAAATTACAGTAAATTAATTGCAATAAGATTGATTCTATACAATTTCTCGATCCGACGTATAATAACAGAGATATTTCGATTTTCAAAACTCCCCCCTCCCACTTGTTCCTGATTTCAGCCATTAACAAACTTGATCCCTCTTTTACGTAAAAAGCATAAATATGAAGGGATTGGTAACGATCAAACAAAAATTAGCGACCGCTAGAGTGTTACAGACGATATATATATTATATATATATATATATATATATATATATATAATTTTGATCGGACCTCATTTTTCGTCATCCCTGGGTATGATCGATGGACATTTGAGAAATTTGTCAAAACTACTCGCGTCATGTGAAACGACCCCTCAATAGCTGATTTCCTTGAGGGAAATCTGCTAAGAATGCAGCTGGCTGACTTAACAAAGCAGATTACCTAAGTGCGTATTTGCAATTTATCTCCAAAAATAAAATTTCAATTAGACAATATTTGTATTTAGGCTTCAATTAATGTGTTCATAAAAAACAACTATTAGCAGATTTCCACTAAGTGAATTTAGCAATCGATTCCCTGCCCCAGGAGATGACGAAAATGAGGTCCGTACAAAATTATATATATTATATAATATATATATATATATATATATATTGTCTGTTAAACCGCTTAGGGGTCGCAATTTTTGTTTAAAATCGTTACGAAACTCGATATTTAGTCGTTTTAACGTAAAAAGAAAATGGATCAAGTTCGTTAACGCCTGAAATCCGACCAGGGGAGGGGGTTTAGAGGGGAAGGAATATTTTGGAAAATTCGAATATCTCCGTTACTATATGTCGGATCCAAAATTGTAACAGAATCAATCTTATTTCAAATTAAATTTGACTATAAATATTGTTATATACATTTATATTCTTCTATCTTGAATATAAACCGAGATATTTGCATTTTTAATTAAAGTCTGGGTGTCTAACGGACGGGTGACTTTCCCGCCAAAACCTTGGTTCGTTTCGGCTGTTTCCTTAACTGCTCCACTCCCCGGAAATTTTCTCTATTGTAAAACTTCTCGCAGGGAATCTGCTAAGTTTACGCAGCCCCTGCGTGATGGACTTTTTGTTAATATGCCATGTAGGTGAGTGAGGGATTACTGAAGACAAAATCTAAAAACTGCAATTATTTCAACTAATAGTCCAGAATAGTGAAAATACATTTTCAACAAGAATTTTTCTATTCGATTTCGCAATCCCATCCTATATAACGGAGATATTAAGAATTTTTTGAAATTCCCACTCTATCCCACCCCTCCTGACTTTTCGGGTTTTCATGCCATTAACGAACTTGAACTTTAGTTTCACATAAAACGTTAAATTTTGTAACGATCAAACCGAAATTAGAATACAAGAGCAAAAACAGACAAATGTATATATATATATATATAGATATATATATATATAATATATAATATTATATATAAAATTCATTAACAGTGTATATTAGATTAAACTGCTAAATTGATAGTCAAATATTGAAAATGTAATTATTCAAAACACCATGGGGACATTCCTCTGATTAAAAAACGTTTAATAATTTACTTATAATTTACGGAATAACATAAGTGCTTATAGTGGTTAAACAACGTAGTTCACAACGCATAAATCGTAATGATGAAAAACCAATATTTTTGATATATGAAGTTTTATCGTTACCAAAACACGATATATCATTGTATTATGTCAAAGAAAGTTCAAGTTCGTTAGTGTCCGAAATCAGACAGTGTGAGGGGGGTTTACAGGAGGAATTTCGAATATTCGAAATATCTCCCTATTACAACAAGTTCATCTACACTTTGTATAGGAAAAATCTTATCGTGAAAATTGAAATGGTCAATATTGTTCAATACATTTTTTCCGTATAATGAGTATTAATCGGATATTTGGATTTAAAGTTTTCCGCTCTTAGTAAACTCCCTTTCCTACCTAATGTTATAAGAAGTCCGTCACGCAGGGGCTTCGTAAACTAACAGATTTCCCACCCGAGAATTTTTGCATAGAGAAATCAGCCTAATAACAACTGTAGTAGTAAGAAACCTCTAAACCTTAAACATATTTAGGGAGTAATAACCAGTAGTTTCTAGCCCCAAAAAACAGTTAACCTAACCTCTAAACCTATTATTCACGAGAACGAATATGTTATAGAAACGGCCGCCAGAGCCTCGGCGGAAAGTCCCGAACATATCCTACTGTTGGACAACAGCGCAGATACAAATGCAAATATCTCGTTAATATTCAAATACAAATAAATTATAGAACAATATTAGAGTAAATTTAATTGCAAATAAGATTATTCTATATAATTTTTCGATCCGACGCATAATAACGGAGATATTTTGAAACTTTCAAAAATCCCCCCCCCTAACAACCCCCCCCCTCCTACTGGTCCGATTTCAGCCATTAACGAACTTGATCTTCCTTTTTACATAAAACGATTATATTCCGATTAAGTTTGGTAAAGATAAAACAAAAATTACGACCCGCTTAGAAAGCTTTAACAGACAAATATATATATATTTATATATATATATATATATATATATATAAGTATATATATATATATATATATATAGTTTTGAACGGACCTCATTTTCGTCCATCTCCAGGGTTGAATCGATGGACATTTGAAGTAAATTTTTCGAAACTTCGCATCATGAGTACGACCTCAATAGATGATTTCCCTTAAGGGGAATTCTGCTAATAAGCAGTTTTTATTATGTACCACTTCATTTCAAGGTTAAATACTAATTGGTTTCATTACACTTTCAACTTTGTTAAAATTACGATAATTTGGTTCTCTGCTCTTTTGTTTTTCTGATTACTAAAATTTGAGCGATTGAGATAATAATTATACTGATACATTATAAATTACAGTACTAGCTATAATAAATTAGTTTTCATTGACATTAATATGCTATATTCGGATATGGTTTCAAATAATTCATTCTCTTTCCCAAAAAGGAAAAAAGCCTATCTATCTTTTCAGCCCTGTGGTAGGATGGCTGAATCCTTTTAGCAGATTTCCATCAAGGGAAATCAGCTATTGAGGTTGTTACTCATGACGGAATTTTGGTCATTTTTCTTCAAATGGTCCATCGGATCCTACCTAGTAGATGACGAAAATGAGGGTCCGTTCAAGAACAGTATATATCATATCTATATATATAGATATATTTATATATATATATATTATATATATATATATATATATATATATCTCTATATATATATATTTGTCTGTTAGCGCACGCAATTTTTGTTTAATCCTTTCCAAACTTAATATTTAAAGCGTCTTCATGTGTAAAAAATAAAAGATTAAGTACGTTAACGGTCTGAAATCGGACCAGTGGGAAGTGGGGGTTTAGAGGGGGAGGATTTTCGAAAAAAATGAAAATTTCGAAATATCTCCGTTACTATACGTCGGATCGAAAAATTATACAAAATCAATCTTATTACAAATTTAAATTTACTATAAAATATTGTTATATACATTTATTTCTCTATCTTTGAATATTAAACCCGAGATAATTGCAATTTTTCAGGTTTTCAGCACAAACCGCCACTTCTACTCATGTTACGTAAACACATACTCTGCTACATAATTAAATCACATTATTGGAAGTTTTAAATACCAAAAATTGTATTCAAGGAGAACCTTTTATTATACGAGATATATGCAAATTTGCACTGGTGGACTCCCCCCCCCCTCCATCTTAAAGTTTTTGGACTACTAAAATTTTTTATTGATCGATGATTAACAAAATTATTTCTGACTCTTTATTAATTACAGTAACTTAGATTTATTACTAAAATAGTTTCTCAATTAAAAATTAATGTTTTATATTCTGATATATTACAGTAATTGTTTTTTCTTTCCGGTGTGAGGCGGGACCCGTTTGTTAACATTTTTAACTATCCCTTCCTGTTCGGCAGCAGGTTATTGGAAATTGGATTGAAAACATTTTCTTATTTCCGTTTGTATTTATTCACGGTGTTGTGTTTAGCAGTATGTATATTTATCTATTACTAAACTTCACGAGGGAAATCTGCTTAGGTTTACGCCAGCCCCTGCGTGGACGGAGTTTTTTTTTTTACAATTCTGACCGCTTTCAGTTGGGAGGCTATAAAAATTGACGCAGAGATTTCTCATTACCGTTGTGTTATGTATACGCTAAATATTCACGGTGTTGTGGTTAGCAGTATGCAGATTTATCAGTTGTAAAACGATGTTTAGTTAGGAAATTTATGCATTAGTTAATGCCACACCCAGTCCGACGGGACGTTTTTATGAGTCTGATCGATTTCACTTCATCTCATTGAGAGTTGCGAATCGACAGACAGACAGGTGGGTGTATCGGCCCAGTTTGTTAGATATGAGTTGTAAGGCGAGTCCCGTGTTCCCGAGGGATGGAGCCTGAGACATAGCCTGGAACTGGGATAAATCTGGGGGTGAGGGATAGGCCCTCCGAGGAATAATCCCTCTGGGACAACCCTATATCCCAAAACTATCCAATATTCACCCCATTCACATCCTATATACCAGACAAATTATACCCTACTTTCTCTTTTTACACTCCATATATCTTCCACGCCTATAGATACAGCTCGCAAAAATTAAATAAGGAAGGCTCCTGAGATACACCAATATACGTCATCATTTTTTATATTATTTTTCGACATTTCATCCAGTTTAGCAGATTTACTTTAAGGGGTTGTACTGGAAAAGGGTCTCTGAATGAGGACCGTAAAAATAGCACTTATATGAGCTCAAACTCACACATATATATATATTTCTCTGTTACTGGATATCAAAAGTTTTATTTGATCGTTACTAATCGCAACATTTAAACTTTTTATGTAAAAAGAAAGGCGAAGATCGTAAATGGCAGGATTCGGAGAGTGGGAGGGGGTAAGTTAAAAAAATGTATATAACCAATCTTATTAAAAATTAAAATAATAATAAAATAATATTAAATATTAATTTATCGTTACCAAACTCGTTATTTAATCGTTTTAAATAAAAATAAAGTTTTTTAATGGCTGAAATCGGACAGGTGGGAGGGGGGGGGTATAGAGGGGGGTTTCGAAAATCGATATATCTCCGCTATTATTTGTCTGATAGAAAAATTATGTAAAACTGATCTTATAACGAATTAAATTTACAATAAATATTGTTATATACATTTATTCCCTATCTTGAGTTTTAACTGAACTATTTGCATTTTTAACAGATTTCCCTTAAGGGAAATCAGCTATTGAGGCCGTACTCATGACGCGAAAATGTTCTTCAAATGTCCATCTATCCTACCTAGGGGATAACGAAAATGGGGTCCTTACAAAACTCACTCTCTCTCTCTCTATATATATATATATATATATATATATATATATATATATATATATATATATATATATTTGTCTGTTACCGCTCTAGCGGTCGCAATTTTTGTTTGATCGTTACCAAACTCGATATTTAGTCGTTTTATGTAAAAAGAAAGATCAAGTTCGTTAACGGCTGAAATCGGACCAGTGGGAGTTGGGGTTTAGAGGGGAGGATTTTCGAAAATTCGAAATATCTTCGTTACTATACGTCGGATCAAAACATATTACAGAATCAATTGCAAATTAAATTTACTATAAATATTGTTATATACATTTATTCCCTATCATGAATATTAACCGAGATATTTGCATTTTTATAAAATTTGGGCCGATACCGGATTTTTGAATTTCCCGTGAAAAGCTAGTTTGGCCCTTTGCAGTAACCGTTCGGCTCTCCTATGGAGATTTCTCTATTGTATAACTTCACGTGGGAAATCTGCTTAGTTTACGCAGCCCCTGCGTGGCGGATTTTTTTCAGTTTTCAGCCTTCAGCAAACCTCCACTTCTACTTAACTTTCATAAAAAAAATACTCTATTATATAAGAAACCACATTATTCTAAGCTTAAATACCAAATATTGTTTTCCAGAGACCTTTATAACAGAAACATGCAAATGTTCTGGTGACCCCCCCCCCACTCTCTCTAATAATAAATCCTTGGACTACTAAAATTTGATTGATTGGCATAAAAATTATTTTGGTCCATTATAGATCACAGATGTAGATTTAGTAAATTGTTTTCAATAATATTAATGCTATATTCTGATATATTCCAATAATTCTTTTTCTTTCAGGTGAGAGGATGCCAGAGCTGTTTGTTTAAATTTCAAATGCTTCCCATCGGGAGGTGAAATATTTCTTATTACCGTTTGTATTTATTCACTTAATATTCACGGTGGTGTTGTATTATTACACTTCACGAGGGAAATCTGCTTAGTTTACGCAGCACCTGGGCGGCGGACTTATTTTTTTTTTTAGATCGCACGAGCTGACTTTTAATAACGAGCAAACAAGTCGTGTCACAATGATTGAATTTATAATTGATTTCAACGGAATGATTCGGTGCTACGTTACATATAATATCATTAATTCTTGTCTTACAAGGAGTCAGTCATTGAAACAAGAATGGAAGGGCATTGAATAAAACGTAGCTGTGACACGAGATTGATGTGACGTTGGTAATGGAGATGATGACGCGGCTGTTCTGCCCGAGGGATATGTTGTCACCTGCCAGGTCCAGGCCGGCCGATGTAAGGGGTATCCTGGTCACACGAGCTGCTACATACACGTGCGGGGCTTAAATCTTTCGCGTTTGCCGGTCGCCAGTTTTTTGGAGGGATTCGAAATTTTACCAAAAATACACAAAATTAATCTGAATGACTCGATATTACATTTTGTAAAGCATGGATTCCCAAACTACTTTGAGCCAGAGACTCCAAAATGACCTGATACCTCAGTCCTCTATAGGAAAATTACTTTAAAAAAGTCCGTCACGCAGGGGCTGCGTTAACTAAGCAGATTTACCACGTGCGTTACGTTTTCGCATTTATCTCAAAAATTAAAAGTTCAATGAGAACAATATTTGCTATTTGAGTTTCAATTAAAGTACTTACTAACATAATAGAATATTGTTAATATGTGATGAGTAGGAGTGAGGCTTTACAGAAAGCCGAAAACTAAAAAATGCAAATATCTCATTTTCGAAATTCTCCCCCTCTAAACCTCCCCTCCTCCTGTACTGATTTCAGCCGTTGACGAACTTGATCTGTCTTTTTCTATAAAACGATTATACATCAAGTTTGGTAACGATAAGACAATCATTGCGACCGCTAGAGCGGTAACAGACATCATACAGTTTTCAACAGACCTCATTTTCGTTATCTCCTGGGTAGGATCGATGGACATTGAAGACATTTTTCGGAATACGCGTCATGAGTACGACTTCAATAGTTGATAGTTGATTTCCCTTAATGGAAATTTTCTAAAATCCTATCTCTAGTTTTTTTCTTTTCAATCATTACAAAATACTTACCAATTTCAAAACTTTTATTTTGTAAAGTGAGCAAACGACATCGTTTTATCATCACAATTTAACAAAATAAATAATAAAATAAAAATTTAGAAATATTAACATACGTATTAAAAATGTATACAACTCACCACAAAGCTCCTCAGAAATATTCTAATTTGACCAGTCGGTGATTACCTGAAATAAAAAAGTTTTGTTATTTTAATAACATAAATATTTGAATCATTTGAATGTCAATCGGATTACCTGAATGTGTAAGAAGTATCGCTGTAACTATTGCAATTTATGTCTCATCATTACCAAACTCTACATTTAATAGTTTTCTATAAAACTAAAGATCAAGTTCGTTCATGTTTGAAATCCGACGCGCAGGGGGGGGGGAGTTTCGAAAATTCTTAATATCTCTGTTATTATGCCTCGGATAGAAAAATTGCATAGAACCAATCTTATGTCAAATGAAATGGTCTGTAAATGTTGTTGTATACGGTATTTCACTATCTTGATTATTCACCAAGATTTGTGTATTTTTTAGTTTTCAGAATTCATGTCAAATTAACAATAAGCTGTTATATTATAAAGCTTATTGTTTGAAACCTAAATACCAAATATTGTTCTCCTTGAGCTTTTACCTTTTGAGATATATGCATATATCTGACGCACAAGTGAAATCTGTTTTGTCAATTCCTTTAATTACCCGTTTTAGCAGATTTCCCTTGAGGGAAATCAGCAATTTGAGGTTGTGCTCATGACGCGACTCGGGGGAGGGGTGGTTTAGAGGGAGGAATTTCGAGAATTCTTAATATCTCCGTTACTATGCGTCGGACCGAAAAATGATATAAGACCAATCTTATTGCAAATGTAATGTTCTATAAATGTTGTTGAGTACATGTTTTCATTATCTTTAATATTGACCGAGATATTTGGGTATTTTTTTAGTTTTCGGCTTTCGGTAAACCCCCCACTCCTACACACGCTTTAGCGGTCGCAATTTTTGTTTGATCTTTTCCAAACTCGAAATTTAATCGTTTTATGTAAAAAGAAAGATCAGGTTCATTAATGACTGAAAGCGGAGCAGTGGGGGGATGAGGGGTTTAGGGGGGGGATTTTTGAAAATTCCAAATATCTCCGTTGTTATGCGTCGGATCAAAAAATTGTGCAGAACCAATCTTATTGCAAATTAAATTTACTACAAATATTGTTCTATACATTTATTCTGTATCTTGCATATTGACCGAGATATTGTCAAGAGTCGGCTATGTTCGGGACTTTCCGCAGAGAGCTAGGGCGGCCGTTTCCGTAACTGTTCGTCCCTCGTGAATAGGTTTAGAGATTCCTTACTACTACTGTTGTTATTAGGCTGATTTCTCTTTTGTAAAACTTCTAATGGGAAATCTGCTTAGTTCACGCATCCCCTGCGTGACGGACTTTTTTTTTTTAAGAGATAAATTGCTAATGGAATTGGAGATGACGTCATTATATATCGTAGGAACTCAGTTTACGCAGCTCCTGTGCGATGCGCTTTATCCCCTCGAGCTGATAAACGGGAGTGGGTCAGATTGAGGAAGTTTCACGAAGGCGTAAGAGGAAAATGATGTGGATTTTATGATTGAGTCGAGAGGTCTTTATTTCCTCCTCGGCCACTAACAGTCCTCCATTTAATTCATAATTACAGAGCTGGGAGGAGAGTCCTTGTTCCTGGACGCAGCATCTCCTGGACAAAGGATAATTGCCGGGGAATTATGAGAGGTTATTCCGAGCGGGCTCATTAGCATGAGCGCACTCTCGTGGGCGTCTTGTCATTACACGCACATCCATCAGCCGGCCCAACGATGACGGCTCTTACATATTTTGAGTCTGCTGAGAAGATCCACCTGTTGAATGTGTTGAGCTACGACAGTAGTTTAAGCGTGATGGGACCAAAAATGATTGTAAACAGCAATTAACTAACAATGGTAATAACCTCTACAATGGTGTACGTCAAAATTATAAACAAACTGATCAGCCGACCTCTCAGAGCCGAATAGATAGATAGAAATATTCTAGACCGGAAATAAAAAATATAACTGACATATATCTGGTTATAAAATATTAATTTTATTGAAAAATATTTACTATATACATTGAGATAAAAATTAATCTGTTCATTATTAATTAGATTAACATTTATTTCAATCACTCAAATTTTTGTAGTCCACTAACAAAAGAAGGGGGGGGGGGGCGATCAATAGAAAATATTTTCATGAATTTAGTATAATAAAGGTGTTGTATCAGATTTCCCGTAAGGGAAAACAGCTATTGAGGTTGTACTCATGACGGAATTTTCGACATTTTTCTTCAAATGTCCATCGATCCTACCTAGTAGATGACGAAAATGAGGTCCTAAAAACTGTATATTTATGTATATATATATATATATATATATATATATATATATATATATATATATATATTTGTCTGTTACCGCTCTAGCGGTCGCAATTTTTGTTTTATCGTTACCAAACTCGATATTTAGTCGTTTTGTGTAAAAAGAAAGTTCAAGTTCGTTAACGGCTGAAATCAGACCCGTGGGAGGGGGGGGGGTTAGAGGGGAGCGAAATATATCCCACTGACCCGATTTCAGCCATTAAAGAACTTGATCTATCTGCTACATAAAACGCTCAGATATGAAGTTTCGTAACAATCAAACGAAAATTGTGACCTCTAGAGTATTAAATCAGACAATTAAATTAAATATATATATATTTATAATAAAAATAAATATATATAATTTATGTATATATATATTTATATAATATATATATATATATATTTATATATATATATATATAATTTTGAACGACCTCATTTTCCTCATCTCCTAGGTAGGATCGATGGACATTTGAGGAAATTTTTCGAAAGTCGCGTCATGAGTGCAACCTCAATAGTTTTATTAAGACCAGCTATGTTGTACTCTTAACTCTGTTTATGAAAAATCTAAAATTCTTCAAATCTCATTTTGTGCACGTACAAATTAACGTCAACCTCGTTAATGACTGAACTAAGATGTGCACTTCGAGAAGGGGAGGGGGGGGGGGAGGTTGAACTCGGAAAAGTAGGAGGAAGGACTTCTGACACATACTTAATATCTCGGCATTATGCATCGAAGAATTGTATAGAACCAGTCATACTGCAAAACAACTTAATTTTTTATAAATCGTATTATGTGCGTTTTTTCCCTATATGGATTATTAACACAGATATTTGCAACTTTTTTTTTTTACTTTTTCGGACATTAAATAAAACCCCAGTCCTTCTCACGTCATATTTACAATAATCTGTTATATTATGAAGCACATTATTTGAAGCCTAAATACCAAATATTGTTCTCATTGAGCAATTACTTTTTTGGGATAAATGCAAATTCGTGATGCAGGAGGGTCATTTGCTTATTTTATGCAGCCCCTGCGAGACGTACTTTTTTTATTTGTTTTGCCAAATAGTTTGCCAAGTTTAACCCAAAGACGAGCAGGTAAATGTTTTGTTGATCCAGAGGTAACTAATGATGGTTTCCGAGGAAGTCCAAGACACCTGGTTGTAGAATGTCCAACCACTTGAGAAACGCGTATCTTTTAAACACAAACAATTAAATGCTGAATACTCCTTCCCGGGCGAGAAAGCCGGGGCACTAAGCACCTTTTATTCGTGTCGCAGCGGGATCCATTCCTCTTGGACATTGTCTCCAGCCATTTGGTGAAAGAGGCAGCCAGGAAGAGACAGAGGGTGGCCCGGGGGTGAACACCCTTCGCCACGAGGAAGTGTTTAGGGGTGGTAACATCCCACTCATCTGGCCAGTGTGGGCAAACAGACCTGTGGGGAGATTTACAATTCCCAAAGACTGCGTGTGGGATACTCCTTTGTGGCGACAACGGGCAGGGTGGTATTGGACAAGAAGAGGGCATTGTCCAGGGGTTGAGGGACTTACCTGAGACTACGCACCCTTTTCAATCCCCCCCTCCCCTTCCATTACCGTACAAATGCACAATAGCAATGCGGAAGAATGGAGATATACAATGTAGAATTACAATTACAGCCCAAAACAAATTCTCTTACATAATATAATTATAAGCCATTCATTCAGATCGGCAATTCGTTATATTTCCACCTCTTATCAATTTCCTCTCTCTCTCTCTCTCTCTCTCTCTCTCTCTCTCTCTCTCTCTCTCTCTCTCTCTCTCTCTCTCTCTCTCTCTCTCCTCTTCTCTCTCTCTCTCTCTCTCTCATCTCTCTCTCTCTCCTCTCTATCTCTCTCTATATCTCTCTCTCTCTCTCTCTCTCTCTCTCTCTCTCTCTCTCTCTCTCTCTCTCTCTCTCTCTCTCTCTCTCTCTCTCTCTCTCTCTCACCTCTCTCTCTCTCTCTCTCTCCCCTCTCTCTCTCTCTCTCTCTCTCTCTCTCTCTCTCTCTCTCTCTCTCTCTCTCTCTCTATCTCTCTCTCTCTCTCTCTCTCTCACTATCTCTCTCTATCTCTCTCTCTCCTCTCTCTCTCTCTCTCTCCTCTCTCTCTCTCATCTCTCTATCTTCTCTCTCTCTCTCTCTCTCTCTCTCTCTCGCACTCTCTCTCTCTCTCTCTCTCTCCTCTTCTCTCTCCTCTCTCCCTCTCTCCCTCTCTCCCTTCTCTCCCTCTCTCCCTCTCTCCCTCTCTCCCTCGTTCCCTCCACTCCCCCACTCTCTCCCTCTCTCCCTCAATCTCCTCCTCTCTCTCACACTCTCTCCCTCTCTCCCACACTCTCTCCCTCTCTCCCTCACTCTCCTCCTCTCTCCCTCTCTCCCACACTCTCTCCCTCTCTCCCTCAATCTCCTCCTCTCTCCCTCTCTCCTCTTCCCTTCCCCCTCTCCCTCTCTCCCTCTCTCCCTCCCTCCTCTCTCCTCTTCTCCCTCTCTCCCTCTCTCCCTCTTCTCCCTCTCTCTCTCCCTCTCTCCCTCTCTCCCTCTCTCCTCTCCCTCTCCTCCCCTCCCTCCTCCCTCCCTCCCTACCTCCCTCCCTCCTACCTCCTCCCTCCTACGTCCCTCCTTCCCTCCCTCCCTCCCTCTCTCACTCCCTCCCTCCTTCCTCCACTCCCTCGCTCCCTCCCTCCCTCTCTCCCTCCGTCTCTCACCCTCTCTCTCTCCCTCTCTCACCCTCTCTCCCTCCCTCTCTCACCCTCTCTCCCTCCCTCTCTCTCTCTCTCTCTCTCTCTCTCTCTCTATCTTCTCTCTCTTCTCTCTCTATCTCTCTCTCACTCTCTCTCTCTCTCTCTCTCTCTCTCTCTCTCTCAATATTATTCATGTATTTAATTTTCGCAACAATATGATAGCTCATATATATTAGTTTTAAATGATTTAATCCAGACATTAAAGAGTATTTCAAACAAAAATTAATATAAACAGGCTATTATTACATGACACAAGACTTGAAACAATAAACTCTTAGTGTAATCGTTTCGGTCTTATTTTGTTTATTATTATTTACGTCCACTTAATGCTACTATGGCTGATCGGAACGGGTTATCTACAGGTTACCACCCTTTTCTAGCCAGCGTGGGCCAAGGAGTTTATTTAATGAGTCAGTCACTAAATAAATTTCTACTGCCCAGGACGGGAGTCGAACCCTCCGCTCTAGGTCTACCACGCGAGATTAAGACCAACGCCTTAACTCAAACGACCAGCCTGAGCCCCTCGTTTTGTTCTGACACATCAACCAAATTGTTATTGTGGCTTCCGCTTGCTCTATGGTTGTAGACTACAGCAGAGTAATGAAAAGAAATTAAATGTCCGTCAGAAAGGGGCAGAGTTAACTAAGCAGAATTTCTACATGCGTCACGTATTTGCCTTTGTCTCAAACGTTCAATGGAACAAACATTTGTAAAGGTTCGGCTTCATACATCTTTGAAAGTTTTGTTTTCAGCTCTTTTAGGTAATGATGTTTCGCAAGCTCTTTTCTTCAAATGAGGTTGGAGAAGTTCAAACCCAATTTCTCTCAGAAACTGTGATCTTACTACGCCACTTTGTGGATTATTTGAGATGAAAACGCGGGGTGTAGAGAGCAATGAGGCTGTAAACACAACTGGGTAGATTGGTGTTGCGGGCACCCCTTGCAGTTTTGACACGTTCGGACACGTCTGCCGACTCCCAGTAGGCGCGCTTTATGGTTCAAAGCCACATGAATTCAAACTTGCAGATAACAAATAAGAAGCTAACAAAAATTTCAGCAGTAATTTCAACTTATAAGTAATAAATAATACTAAATAACTTTCTTGGGGTGCTGTCAGCACCCCGGCTACCCACTTAAGGTTAATATGACATGCGTAGAAGTGGAAGTTTATTAATGGTTGAAAATTAAAATATGGAAATATCTTGGTTAAGTTTTAATAAAGAGAAAAAAGGAACATAGCGACATTTATAGATTATTCTATTAGCAATAAGATTAAATCTACATTATTTTTCGATCTGCCTCATAATAACGGCGATAGTTCGAATTTTCATTAGCCCTACTAACCATTAAATCCCTACTTCCCCAATTCCCATTTCAGCCAATTACGAAAATAATCCTTCTTTTAACATGAATTCTTATATATTGAGCGTGGTAATGATAAGACAAAAATTTACGAACACTTCAGCGGCAACAAACAAATATATATATAATTGTCTGTTACCACTCTAGCCGTCGCAATGGTTACCAAACTCGATATTTAAATGCTTTATACAAATCTGAAGACCAAGTTCGTCAAAATTGGAACAGTCACACGATAATCCAAAATATTTCCGTCCTATCCAAAAATCTGATAGAACCAATCCTATTGCAAATTAAACTTACTAGAAATATTTTTATTTAAATTTATTCTCTATCATCGATATTAACCCAGACGTTCAGATTTTTTAGTTTTCAGTAAACCCCCATTCCTACTCAAGTATTTCAACGATAATCTGTTTAATCATGAAACGCTTTATTCTTCTAAGATTAAATTGTCTTCATTGAACTTTTATTGTGTGAGATATATGGAAATAAATATTAACAAATGTTTATGGCTAAAATTGAACCAAGAATTTGGAGGGGGGGTGGTAGAGAGTGGGTGGGGGTCGAAAGTTCGTAATATTGACTTTTAGAGTGGAATCGACATATTTCATAGAGCGAATTCTATAGATTTTAAAGAAATTGATCATCAACAATTATTGCACTACACATTTTTTCGTGGCTCATATACCAAGCAAGTTCTTTGAATTTTCTTGTTCTCTGCCATCAGTAAACCTCCACTTCTATTCCTTGGATTTTGGTTTATAAATAAAGAATATATGGTGATTTGAGATTACCAGTCTGCCAATGAGTGGGAAATCTGGTTACTTTAAGCACCCCCTGCGTGAAGAACTTTTATTTTACATTAAATTTGATAAATACTTATACATTCAGGGACTCAATTAGTTATATGCTTATCTCTGTCAATTTTTTTTATTATTATTTTTTTTAGCAGATTTCCCTCAAGGGAAATCAGATATTGAGGATTTTCGAAAAATTTCTTCAAATGTCCATCGATGCTACCCAGGAGATGACGAAAATGAGGTCCGTCAAAATTATATATATATATATATATATATATATATATATATATATATATATATATATATATATATATATATATATATATATATATATATTTCTGTTATCGCTCTAGCAATTTTTGTCGCAATTTTTGTTTGATCGTTACCAAACTCGAAATTTAAACGTTTTATGCAAAAAGACAGATCAAGTTCGTTAATGGCTGAAATTGAACCAGTGGGAGGGGGTATTAGAGGGAGGGATTTTTGAAAATTCGAAATATCTCCGTTACCATACGTCGGATCAAAAAATGTATAAAACCAATCTTATTCTAAATTAAATTTACTATAAATATTGTTCTACACATTTATTCCCTATCTTGAATATTAACCGAGATATTTGCATTTTTATTAAAATTGGGCCGATAACGGATGACAGTTTCCCGCCAAAAGCTAGTTCGGCCCTTTGCCGTAACTGCGATTTCTCTTTTGGATAACTTCACGTGAGAAATCTGCTTAGTTTACGCAGTCCCTGCGTGATGGACTATTTCCAAGTAATTAATTTCCAAAATTAAATTTCCAAAGTAAATTTCAACGTAAAATCTACTTGTTTATTTTTCGTCTAAAAAATAAAGTAATGAAGTCAAACGCCAGTTTATAATTTACTCAAGTAAATAAAATACTTTATAATGTCAAACAATCAAACTGTTTCATTGACTCCAACCGGAGATCATTCTCATTATCAGCTCCTAGAGGTAATTTAATATATCTTGACACATTTATAAGATGATCGGAAGTCAGCGGTGCGACTGGCATTCGATGCAAATTAAAATCCGATATATATTTCTCGAGTAATGAATAATGACCACAAGACGGTTGTATTTAAAGCGGAATTAGATTTATCAATTAAGGAGTAACGGAGAGGGTTAGGTCATAGAATAATTTGCTCGGGCTCCGTTTCCCCGATAGAGTAACGGATACATTGACAGGCTCATATCAGTAGTGCCAATTTACAGTATCGCCCTGCTCATCAGTCCAGCCAACCCAGTGCAAATCTATGACGACACAATTCTCTAATTGAGCTACCTCCCCCCCCCCCTAACGTAATCACTACTCTAAATACAAACAACATCAATTAAACAGTTAGTTCCCTTCTAAATATTCTAGTTGAATCATTCTAGCAGCGAAAAAGTCCGTCACGCAGGGGCTGCGTAAACTAGGCAGATTTCCCACGTGAAGTTTTACAATTGAGAAATCCGCCTAATAACAACAGTAGTAGTAAGGAATCTCTAAACCTCTTCACGAGGGACGAATAGTTACCGAAACGGCCCGCACTAGCTCTCGGCGGAAAGTCCCGTACGTAGCCGACTCCTTCCGACCACACACATGCACACAAATGCAAATATCTTGGTTAATACTCAAGATACAGAATTAATGTATAGAATAATATTTATAGTAAATTTAATTTGCAATAAGACTGTTTCTATACAATTTTTTGATTCGACGCATAATAACGGAGATATTTTGAATTTTCAAAAATCCTCCCTCTAAACCCCCACCCCCCTCTCACAGGTTCGATTTCAGCCATTAACGAACTCGATCTTCCATTTTACATAAAACGATTAAGTTCCAAGTTTGGTAACGATCAAACAAAAATTGCGACCGCTAGAGCGTTAACAGAAAAATATATATATCTAAATATATAATTTTGAACGGACCTCATTTTCGTCATCTCCTGGGTAGGATCGATGGACATTAAAAGAAATTTTTCGAAACTTGCGTCATGAGTACGCCCTCAATAGCTGATTTCCCTTAAGGGAAATCTGCTAACACTGCCTGACGAAGATGGACATTGTGTAGTCATTCGAAATGTGGCAACAATGCAGGAGGCACCTAGCCATTACAGCCTTAATCCAGCCTACACCTTTCCAACACCTCTCTGGAAACTGAGGATTCGCAACGATGGTTTAGCGATCCTATGGAAGGGACAATCTCTACTAACGAGCTCCCACACGAAGAACACATGTACCAGTTAACTGGCCTGTATCTCCTCGGGCTTTGAACACACGACCACTACGTCTATGACCGGCAGTGAAGGCAAGCCTCCACTCCGGACTCCACCCAGCCCGTAGTTCATATTGAGTAAGCCGCTAGAAACTTACCCCATTAAGGCCGGAATGATCCCCGGCCCGGAACAGCAAAGCCGACTAAGGACCTACTGTTCCTACGGTTCCCCTACCCAAGACTACACAGCGGGGGCTTACTGCTGCCCTTGGGGAGGGCCGGCGCCGTCCCGGATGACGAAGATGACACATTTCCATTCAAAAATTCCCAAACTAATGAAATTTATACCACTGGAGAAGATAGCCGAACTCATCACAATGAAAATAAATTCCAGCGATGTAGCCTGAAAAATAGAATATATATATATATATATATATATATGTATATATATATATATAAAATTGTAACCTCTGTATGTACATTGATTTTTTTCGCGAAATTTCACGATAATCATACGATAATTTCAGATGTCATAGACACCATAACTGCATTTTGTTTCTTTCGTGTATGTTTGTTTGTTTGTTACCTTTTCACGCATAAACGGCTGAACCGAATTTCATGAAACTTGGTAGGGATATTACGACTATATGCCAACTTAGACTTTAGGCTATATTAATTTTCTCTGAGACGAACGGGAGTGGGGGTTATAGGGGATGCCTGAAATAAAAAATAGCGATATTTCGTTTCCTATTGGTTTTTCGGCAAATATGCACATAACAAAAGTTGTTTATTTTGTTATTTAGAGTAACTTTTGTTATATACACTTTTGTCGTATACCGAAGTTTAAATGCGTTATACGCTAAAAATTATAGCGGGAAGTCAACAATATTATTTGCCAAAAAAGACTCAACCGAACTAAATAAAACTCGGTATGTGTATTAGCAGTGAGGCTTCATTATAATAAGCCGTACCAACATTTCTATGGACGGGCAGGAGTGGGGGTTATAAGGGAAGCCTGAAATTAAAAAATAGTGATATTTCGTTTTCTATTGGTTTTTTCCGCAAATATAAACATAACAGAAGTTGTTTATTTTGTTATTTGGAGTAAATTTTGTTATATACAACTTTTGTCGTATACCTAAGTATAAATGAGTTATACGTTAAAACTTTAGCGGGCACTAACGGCTGAACCGAACTTAACACAACTCGGTATGTCAATTAGCATTAATTCTTTCATGTTATAAGTTATATTAAAATTTTTAGGTTCGAACGGGAGGGGGGTTATAAGGGAGACCTGAAATAAAAATTCACCATATTTACATGTATAAGAAGTCACGTGAAATATAAAATATCGAAGACTGTGAAGAATTATCAAATAAATAATTCTATTATTAAGCAAATCACCGGCAACGACGGGTATCAATCCTAAACAATGGGACGGGGTAAATGTCAAAATATTGTGCAATGTAAAAGGCCTGCTAAAAAATACCATCAACCATTCAGCCTCAAATGAATTCCCGGGCGAAGCCGGGTATCTGAGCTAGTATATATATATATATATATATATATATATATATATATATATATCGATGGAAATTGGATGAAATTCATCGAATGTAGTGCCATGAGTACAACCTCATTAGCCTAGTTCCTTTATGATAAGCCTGCTATAACGGTGAGTACCCATCACTATTCTGACATTCCGTCTGAATATCAGCTACTGCCATGCCTACCTGTTGATCCGCTCTTACTCCTCTGGAATTTCCCTAAACAGGCATTTTCCCGAATTGTCTACCTACGGTCATAATCCTTCCTCCTTGACTAATTTTCATTGGCACCGTGTCAGTTAGCCGAGATTAAAGGTTGGCAGGAGGTCTTATAAGGATGCTCAAACTAGCTAAATATGATGATAAGATAGCTTAAGGGAAATCAGTTATTGAGTACTAGTATTCAGGACCCAGTTTCCCAAAAATGTGATCAAATATTCATTGATCCTACCTAGTAGATGACGAAAATGCTCGCAATTTTAGTCTTATTGTTACCAAACTCGAAATAAAAGCGTTTCATGCAATGCTAAAGATCCAGTTCGTTCACGGCTGAAATCATACAGGGGAGAGGAGGGTTTAGAGGGAGGTAGATTTGAAAATTTTAAATATCTCCGTTATTATACGTCGGGGGCTCAGGTTAGCCATGTCAATTAAAGCGGCTATTCGGGAATTTCTGACAAAAGCTAGTTTGGCCGTTTCCATAACTGTTTATCCCTCGTGAATTGGTTTAGAGATTCGTTACTACTACTGTAATAAGATTTCTCGATTGTAAAAGTTCAGTTGGAAAATCTGCTTAGTTTACGCAACATTACTCAACCCCCAGGGGTAAAGTGTTAGGGGGAGTACATGACAGACTTTTTTTTTTGTATGAATGAAGTTACTTGATTAAATCATATGATTAAGATTTTTTATTATGGCTTTCCACGTTTCGGAGAGTATGACACCTTCAGACCTTTTATTGTATTCGTTCTCTTGGTAGTGTCGAGAGCCTGTACCTAGGTGGTGTTCTCTATGTAGAATTATCGTCTCGTCGAACTTAATTTTGTGAGAACTAATATTTATGTGTCACAATATTTACGAAGACGAAGAAGCATTAGGAAGAGTGCTCAGAAAGAGAGCTTAAAAGAAATTTGATATAAAGCATCATAACTTTCAAAAAAAAATGTGGTCTATAAATGCTATCCTGTTAGACTCCAAAATACGTTTAGGAAAACTTGGGGAAAAGGAATGAAACAAGTCAAGTTTGTTTAACAATATAAGTATCTTAGATAAAATGTCGGAATTTCTAGGAAGTGCTGCCCACAGTTTCAGTGGAAATGTGTCAATATTTATTGTATTCTCTGGCTAAAAACAGAAAAATGGTTCCCCGGGGGGAAAAAAGCTGACTTACGACGATTCTTGTTTTCTTTTCAGACAGTTTTCTTCTATTTTCGAGTCAACTTTTCTTTTTGAAGTAAAGTTTGGAAGTAGATAAGTCAAACTCCAACTTTTAACTACTGATTTATAATAATAAAAGTTAAATAGCTTTAATGATGTATTTATGATTCTTTACAAAGTTCCTAAAAATCAAAAGGAGTAAGTATTTTTTATTTTTTTTTTTAGAATCAGAAATGGTGCTTTCTTAATAAGAATTCACTTGAAGGAGAAGCAATGAAATTATTATACTAAAAAAAGTCCGTCACGCAGGGGCTGCGTTAACTAAGCAGATTTCCCGCGTACAGCTCATATTTGCATTAATCTCAAAAAGTAAAAGTTCTATGAGACCATTACTTTGGAATTAAGTTTAGAATAACAAGTTCATTACATAATAGCTGAAAGAGTAGGAGTGGGGGTTTACTGAAGGTTAAAAACTAAAAAAATCAAAATATCTCGGTTAATATTCACGATAGAGAAAATATTTATATTATAATCATTATAGGCAATTAAATTCGAAATAATTCTTCTACTATTCACTTTTTTAATCCGACTTTTAATAACGATAAAGATATTTCTAATTTTCGAAATTCCTCTCCTCTAAACCCCCGGTCCGACTTCAGCCATCAACGAATTCATCTTCCTTTTAAATAAAATGCTCATATATCGAGTTTGGAAACGATAAATCAATAATTGCGATCGCTAGAGTGGTAAAAGACAAATATATATATATATATATAAAAAATTGTAACCTCTGTCTGTACATTGATTTTTTTCTCGAAATTTCACTATAACTTTTCGTTTCACATGTCATAGACACCATAACTGCATTTTGTTTCTTTGGTGTCTGTTTGTTTGTTTGTTACCTTTTCACGCATAAACGGCTGAACCGAATTTTATGAAACTTGGTATGTATATTACTACTGACCCAACTTAGACTTTAGGCTATATTAATATCCTCTGAGACGAACAGGAGTGGGGGTTATAAGGAAAGCCATAAATTAAAAATAGCGATATTTCGTTTCCTATTGGTTTTGCGCCAAATGTGGTCATAACATAAGTTGTTTATTTTGTTATTTAGAGTCACTTTTGTTATATAAACTTTTTTCGTATACCGAATTATAAACGAGATATACGCTAAAACCTATAGCGGAAGTGAACAATTTTTTTTGGGACAAAAGACCGAACCGAAATAAATAAAACTCGGTATATGTACTAGCACAAACGCTTTCATTATAACAAGCCATACCAACATTTCTAGGGACTGGCAGGAGTGGGGGTTATGAGGGAAGCCATAAATTAAAAATAGCGATATTTCGTTTCCTATTGGTTTTTCGGCAAATATGAACATAACAAAAGTTGTTTATTTTGTTATTTAGAGTAACTTTTGTCATATTCATTTTTGTCTTTTAACAAATTATAAACGAGATATACACTATAAACTAAAGCGAGAGTCAACTATTTCATTGGGCGCTAACGATTAAACCGAACTTAAAAAAAACTCGGTATGTCAATTAGCATTAATTCTTCCAAGATTTTAATTGACTTAAAGAACCCTTTATTTTACGAGATACATGCAAATATTTCCTGGGACTCCCCCCCCCTTGTCTAAAATTCTTGGATTACTAAAATTTGATTGATTGAGATAAAAATTATTCGGCTTCTTTATTAATTACAGTATTATATATAGTAAAAAGTTTTCAAAAAAAGTAATGTGTTATATTCTGATATATTTCAGTGAAAGTTTTTCTTTCCGTTGTGAGGTTGGCAGACCTGTTTGTATCCATTTCAGTTGCTTCCCGTCGGGAAATTATTAAAATTGGCCGGAAGATTTCTGATTACCATTCAGTTAATATTTATGGTGGTGTTGTGCTACGAGTATGTAGATTTATCTATTGTTATACTTCACAAGGGAAATCTGTTTAGTTTACGCAGCTCCTGCGTGACGGAGCTTTTGTCGTTTATTGTTATGATATTAGGCATACTTAGAAATCTAAAATTGGTGTAGAGATGAGATCAATAGCGTGTTACAGCAGTATATAATATAAAAATGTATATTATATGGATATCTGGTGATAGCTTTTCAAAAATGATAAAAAAGAAAAAGAAGAAAAGGCCTCTGATTTTATATAAATTAATATAATTAAGTTCAGTGAAAAATAATTTAATGCCTTTTTCCAACATTCAGAAAAAAGTTTGTTTGAACAAAGTTTCAACAAAAACGAATACACACCATGGAAAGTGTTCACGTGGTATACAAGTCACGTAGCTGAAATAAATCTAATATATATGTATATATTTTTTCCCCAGGAAAAATGGTTACCATATGTGATTGTCAAATGGTTAAGAGCTTTTTGGCAGAGAAGATATTTAGAGGAGTAATGGAAATCCATTACTGGAGTGTGACAACCTGATTAAATCTGTCGTTAAAATATTCTGGCAAAGTCCCTCACCATAGCCCCCCCCCATAAGTCCCCCCCCTCGGTTTTGTGCCTTTTTATTTTTCATTTTTCCTTCTTTTCTCTCTCTCTTTTTTTTTTTGTCCATCCCCAACAAAACCGAACCTCTCTCGCCTTCACGGCAATTTATTTTCGAACTTTCACCCCCTCCCTCCAACCACCCCAAATTACTGTCTAAAGCGACCCGGCACTTGAACAATAAGAGTTAGTAAATGGAGTGTAGAGTATGTATTATCATCCCCCTGTTTTAATGCAATCAGATTTATTGAGATCTGGGGGAGGTTAAGGGGTGCATTGTATTTATCCATTCGAGCTGAAGATATTGACCAAAATAATTCTCATTCATTCCCTTGTCCAGAAATATTTCATATAATAAAAGTCCGTCACGCAGGGGCTGCGTAAACTAAATGCAGATTTAGATCGTTATAGTATTGCACCATACTAATCTCTATATCTAAAGGCCGACAGTAGCCAATTTATTTTTTTGATTTTTATTTTGTTTTTTTTTTTTTTTTTTATTTTTATTTTGTTTTTTCCTTATGTTTTAAATATAGTAACAATTTATATTTAGTTTTGTCCATTTTATACATTTGTAAATGTTAGCTGTGTAAAAATTTTAATATTTATTTAATTTTGTGAAATTATATTTTAGCATGTTAAAAATCGCCATTTTGTACATTTTCGTCTATTTTGTACATTTATAACATTTAGCATTGTAAAATTTTTAATATTTATCTAATTTTGTAAAATTATATTTCAATATGTCAAAAGATGAATCGCCATTTTATATGCTTATCAAATAAATAAATAAAAATATATCTAAAGATAACGAAGGTTTTTACATTTTCAACCCCCCCCCATTTCAGACATTAACAAAAACTTTAGAGCTGAATGGAACGGTTAAATCTTGAATACGGTATAGATAAAATAAACATGTTCAAGTCAAGTCTGGAAAACCTTAATAGATGACTTCATCACGATTCTTATTTAAATTTATCTCACTCCAATCAAGACTATATTTTGTATTTAAGCGTTAACTATTGATATAACAGCTTATCGTTAAATGACTAGAAGTGGGGATTTTCTGAGGGATGAAAACTAAAAAATTACCATTATCTCGGTTAATATTAAAGATAGAGGAAACATTAACACATAGATTAAATTGGCCAAAATATTTATACTGTAGAATGTTTCAATACGACCTATAATAACGGAGACATTTTGAATTTCCTGAACCCTCCCCCCCTCTAAAACACCCTCTCTCTGGTCCCCTATCAGTCGCTATTGAAAAACTGAATGCTTGAGAGGTAACTGGAATTGATATATATATATATATATATATATATATATATATATATATATATATATATATACCTCCTACTCATGCCCTACTTCTAAGTTTAATAACAAAATATTGTTTCCATGGGACCTTTATTATGCTAGATACATTGTGACGTCATCAATTAAGGTTATTCATTCTTGTCAGGAAAATCTTTATTTGATCAATACCATACTCGATATCTATCAGTTTTATTCAACACTAAAGGTCACATCTGTGATTGGCAGAAAACGTACCAGGAATAGGGGTGATTTAGAGAGAGAGGGGAAGTCGAAAATTCAAAATATCTGTTGTTATAAGTTTGATTGTAAAATGCTAAAAAAAAAACCATTCTTATTAAACTATTGAAGTTCTACAATTAGCAGATTTCCATTAAGGAAAATCAGCTATTGAGGTCGTACTCATGACTTGATTTTCGATACATTTCTACAAATGTACATAGATCCTACCCAGGAGATGACGAAAATGATTTCTGTTCAAAATTATATATATAAGGGGCTCAGGTTAGCCATGCAAGTTAAAGCGTTGACCTTTATCTCACATGTTAAACCTAGAGTGGCGAGTTCGATTCTTACCTGGACAAAGGAAATTATTTAGTGACAAAATTCATTAAATAACATCCTAAAATCCACCAAGGCTAGAAAAGGGTGGTAACCTGTAGATAACCCGTCCCAATTAGCCTCAGTTGCAAAAAAGTGGACGTTAATAAATAATAACAATAATATTCTAGTATGCATATATATATATATATATATATATCTATATATATATATATATATATGCTCTCTAGCAGTCGCAATTTTCGTTGGATGGTTACAAAACTCAACATTTAATCATTTTATGTAAAAAGAAACACCAAGTTCTTTAATGGCTGAAATCGGAACAGTGGGAGGGGGGGGGTTCACCTCTGAGTGGCGGGCAGAGCTATTTGTTTACAATTCATAAGCCGTTTCCGTTGGGAGCTTATTAAAATTGACTGAAAGATTTCTCATTACCGTTTGCATTTACTCACGGTGGTTTTAGGTTTTAGGATAATACTGATCCCTCTATTGTAAACCTTCACGTGGGAAATCTGCTTAGTTTACGCAGCCTTTGCGTGACAGACTTTTTTTGTTCTGTGCATGTGTTTGTTACTCAAGTAGTACCCGAGTTATCACCCTTACTCGACTCATCTGTTTTTTCTTAGAAATAGAGAATAGATTATAAGATGAGATCACGAATGTGTTATACCAGCACGCGGGGAATCTGCTTAGTGTACGCAGCCCCTGCGTGCCGGACTTTATTCACTTAGAAATAGATATTACATGAGGAGTTTAGATCACTAGTTGGTCAAACCACCGCCTGTGGAGTTTATTCCGCCTCTCCTAGACGAACTTCATAACTATCACCAACTGTCCTTTGGCCCAACAGAATGCAGTCGTTAAGCATTATACGATGAAAGTACATTCATTAATAACCTCGTATGAAACGTTTATTGATAAGCCATTGATAATGGAAGGATGTGCTGGCCGAGATGAAGGACTCGTGATGATTGATGACGCATCTCCTAAAGTAGCTTGGGTTATTTCCAAGCTCCGACGACCGATGAATCGGTGGGGAGAGATGAAACGCACCGCCCGCCTCTTAAAATGCATAAAGATTATTAAGATAAATACGGCTAAAAGATATTACTCTGACTAAGTAACTAAGTATCTTCTGATTGGGGGAATTATAAAGCTACTCACTGATTGGCTGTAAGCACTTTACGATCACAGTCCAGCCATATCCATTCAGCGCTACAGAAAATTCTAAAGTGTTTGTACCGCTTTTAGCAGATTTTCCTTAAGTGAAATCAGTTATTGAAGTTGTCCTCAGAACGCGATTTTCGAAACATTTCCACAAATGTTCCACCCAGAAGATGTCGAAAAATAGATCAAAAGAGTTTCTTTAAGAAATATCCATTTTTCTATAAGTTTAAAGGAAACTGCGGACGTTTTAAATATTTTACTTAAAGTATAAAATAATTAAGTCTCCCATTCCATTTGTTATTTATGTACATCAGGAATAATGCAATAAAATGAGTGGCATAACTTTCTTAATGAAGTCAAATTGATATATTATTGGTTTGTTTCACCCTATCCTAATTTTGCATCACTTTATATGTCCTTTCAATATATATATATATATATATATATATATATATACTATATTATATATATATATATATATATATTGTTACGGTTTATTTTCCATACATTAATAAACCTTGTTTAATTAGAGTTCTTTTGGATTGCAAAAATAAACACACACAACTTTCACAAGTTGTTATCACCTCAATATCAGTAATAAACCTTGTTTATTAGAGTTCTTTTGGATTGCAAAATTAAACACACACAAACTTCACAGTTGTTATCACCTCACAATTAATTTACAATAAACTCCACACTTTGTTAATTGTTCTTAATTACTACTCACAGTATGCACTCATAGCTTCACTGTTCTTCAGATAACACAGTCCAATAACTCACTCACGGTCACTGAAATTCATAAAAAAGACTGCACTGCACTCCCTTTTACTTCTTGAAGTTATGGCAAGCACTGTCTTAAACACGGCACTAAACTGTTACTTGCAGAGTCACGGTACAACACTGTTCTTCACATAAAACACTTTACCGCACTGCACTAAATCGCACTGTTGCTCTGATGATTGCTTGAAGACAGCTGAGAACAAACTAAACTGACTCAGGTCGGCCAGGCATATACACGTATAAATATACATATTATTTTTTTTTTCCTTCATTTTTCTTTTCTTTTTCTTTTTTTTTTTTTTTATTTATCAACAAATTTTTGAACTACATTTCTTGTATACAAAGAAAATCATGATGTTTTGTGAACATACATGTCATATACGATAGTAGTAATGGTACATGTAGTTAATAAACGCCTGTGTGCTTGCGTAATGTGCAAAGAAAATATATATGTGTGTGTGTGTGTGTGTGTGTGTGTGTGTGTGTGTGTGTGTGTGGGTGGGTGTGTGTGTGTGTTTTAGTCTATGAAAAATGTATCTGTCGAAAGTTTTTCTATATCGTTCCAAACTCGACATTTAATCGTTCACGTAAGAATAAATATCCAGTTCGGTAATGGCAGAAATCATGCTAGTGGAAGGTTGGGGAGGTTAGAGAAAAATTTTGAAAAGTCTTAATTTCTCCGTTATTATACTTTGGGTTGAGTAAGTGATTTTTTATTTGTAATTTATAAATTATAATAAATATTGTTATATATGATTTTTCATTATCATGATTATTAACATAGATATTGAAGTTTTTAGTCTTCAGCCTTCAGTGTAAAGCCACTCTTACTGTTTTAAATTTAATTCAGATTTTTTTTTTCATAGAACTTTTACGCCTTGAGATAAATTCAAATACGTGACGCACGTGGGAAATCTTCTTAGTTAACGCAGCCCCTGTGTAAATGACATTTTATGGCGGTAGTAAGAAATCATCTACACGCCAACTATGTTCATGAAGAATGGAATTGTTCTAGATTCTCAACTAAAGGTAAACACAAACAATCAATATCGAGCCAAAGTTTAGTTATTACAAATTTTCTTCCATCATATCCGTTTTTTCCCCTTACTAAAGGCCCATTGTATTAAATCCGCCCTATTTAAGCTGTGAAAATTTCATATAATTCAGGTAACTTAATGTACTTAAAGCTATGAAAAAAAGAAATATCAATTTTCACCCCATGTTTGCACTAGTATTAAATCAAATAAAATGTAATGAATAGTTAAATTCTGGACGATGGAAACATGCTTATTTATATCGAAATCTTATAGTTGTTTTTGTAAAAAGAAAGATTAAGATCTTTTGAAATTTGCCATCGGACAAAGGGAGCAGGGTTTAGAGGGAAGAATATCGAAAATTGAAATATCTTGGTTATTAATAGTCGGATCGAAAAATTGTATGGATCTAATCTAATTGTAAATTTAATTACCTATAATTGATATTATATACAGATTCTCTTTATCCTAAATATTAACACAGAAATTTTGATATTCTTAGATTTCTGTGGGCTGAAAGGAAATTGCTTTCGATCAAATTAATATATTATATTCAGATATATTCCATTAATTATTTGTCTTTCCGGTGTATATATCTATTCAGCCCTACAAGGTTGGCTGCCCTGTTCCTTTACTAATCAGACGCTTTCCATTGTAGAGATTATTAACTTATATTGTAAATTGACGGAAAGATTTCTCATTACCGTTTGTAGTTATTCACTTAACATTCACGGTAGTATCACCTGTATGTATATTTATCTATTTTAAACCTGCTTTATTTATCTGTTGGAAATCTGCTTAGTTTACGCAGCGCCTGCGTGACGGACTTTTTCAGAATGATTTGGACCTTCAAAAAAAAAATAAATAAAAAAATCCAAGTTCCCTTAGTTGGCTTTCCACGAAGCGAATCATGGGCAGTGCCCTGTTAGAACACTATTGACGTGATAACACTGAGTTTAATATAATACAAATAAATAGAAACTAGAGTAAAAACTTAAAAACATTTGTTTATCGTTGTTACACTAGACATATTTATTACATTAATTTGATATTAATCAAGTTAAGGAAGTTTTGCCTTTTAATTCGACCTGAATATCCAGAGGTTTTTTTTTAAAAAACTAGAATTTATAATTTTATTTACTCAAATTAATATGGATGGCGCAGTGTAGGTTTCCAGTCGTTCCTTTTTACAACAAATAAAAAAACCTAACAATGGAGTATGACAGTAAAATAGCTTTTATCGCCCAAGATTTCATTGTAGGCTTTACTGATAATGGTGGTCTGCAGGCGATTGCAAAAAAAATCAAATGGATCCTTTCGAGTTATAATTATTACGGCGTTTATAATTTAATGTGGCGCTGAAAAACAAGCAGGCTGGACAATTAAACACACAAGGCAGTGGAGAAAATAAAGTGCCATTTTAACGGTGTGACTAATAAACTGGAAAAAGATAGGAATGGAACTCTCAAACGGTATCTAATAATTGGTTTAGATTTTCATGACTTATCGAGCATGCTCGAATAAGCACGCCGGGTGAGCAAGCTTGTAGTATACCATTCGCACTTAGGTTTTTTTCTGTCGACGACGCCGCCTAGACAGCTTCTCATTAAAAAGGACATTAAAGTGCGGAATTTTAATTATAATGCGATGTCGGAGGTGGGGAGGGGGATTCGAAGTAAACCGGCGGAGAACTGGGTGCAAAACCGTTCTTGAAGCTTATTTTTTTTATTTTCTTACACTAACCCTAAGAGGAGGTATTTATTTGAATACATATTCCACTGTCGAATGGCATAATACATGTATGATCATGTTTATGTACCTTTTTACAATATATACTCTTTAATGGATTATTACCATATAATAAAATATAATAAAACAAATAATAACAGTAAAAATAAAAATAAAAATGAAAAAGTCCGTCACGCAGGTTCTGCGTAAACTAAGCAGATTTCCTTCGGGAAGGTTTAGTACAGATAAATCTACAGTCTTTAATCACCAACGTGAATGTTAAGCGATTAAATACTAACGGTAAGAAAAAATATTTCAGTCAACTTACAAGTAAATAATATCTGAAGGCTGAAAAATGCAAATACCTTGGTTACTATTCAAGATTTACAATAAATGTATATAACAAATTTATAGAATATTACATTTGCAATTAGACTGGTTCTACACAATTTTCCTATCCGACTTATAGTAACGGAGGTATTTCGAGTTTTATAAAATCCCTCTAAACCCCCCCCCCTTACCACTTATCCCACCTATTTCAGCCATAAACAAACTAGACCTTTCTTTTCACGTGAAACGAATAAATATCAAAAAACGAATAAATTTCGTTACGATAAAGAAATAATAGCGAACGCTAGAGCGATAACATCTCTAAATATATATATATATATATATATATATATATATATATATGAGTAGAAGTGGGGGTAATTTTTCAAACTGAAAAATACAAAATTTTCGGTTAATTTTCAAGATAAAGAGCGTATAACCAGCCCAAAAATAATATATATATATATTTATATATAGATATTTATGAAGTAGAAGTGGTGGGGTAAATTTTTTCAAACTGAAAAATACAACAAATTTTCGGTTTAAATTTTCAAGATAAAGGAGCGTTAACAGCCCAAATATATATATATATATATATATATTATATATATACATATGTACATATATATATATATATATATACACACACACACACACACACACACACACACACACACACACAATTTTGAACGGACCTCATTTTCATCAACTCCTGGGTAGCATTGATGGACACATTTCTCAATGCAAACGATCTCTGCCCATTTTGAAACAGTATATCAATGACAATAGCCTATACCACCTTCTCCTACACTGTTCAGCACTCAAAGAAAACAGAGAGGATATTTTAAAGCCATCCATCTCAACATCCTGTGATCAACAATATTTTAAATACAAAATATTTTTTCTGTAATCGTTGAATAATGGTAACATTACTAAACTGAAATGAGTGATGAAACAGAAACATTTTGCAATAGAGTGAAGAAAGTGAATTGCCTTCTTAATTAGTAATAAGTATAAATTAAAAAATAATTTGAAGCTGGAAATCAAATGCTTTTAAATGTTTCTTAACATTGTAAGAATTTATTTTAACAAAATAAATTGAAATCTGTCGAATTATTGGTGGGAATAATCAATATATTTTAAAATTTAAATATAATAATAATTACCTTCCTCGTTTATAACCTGCACTTGTTTATAACTACACTACTTCACAATCATTACTAGTTGTTTTATAACTATGCTTATAACCTTTCACAACCATGCTTATAACCTACCAACAACATACTTCTTCACAACATCCTAATTCTGTTCATATTCTGGTTAGATCTGATCATGTATTACACTATTACAGAAAACATTTAATATTACACTCGTGACGAAAGTAGAATTTACAACTCTCGTGAAATAACCACACTCGCTTCGCTCTTGTGGGTAAACGTTTCACTCGAGTTGTAAAATGATCTACTTTAGTCACTTGCATAATAAATAACTATTAAATATTAACGATGTCAATAAATTGAATAGGCTTTATACGTACGTTCATGATAGCAGCTCTGAAAAAGTTTGACTCGAGATATTATTGAACAGTGTTAAAGTAATTTTACCGCTTTTTTTTAAAAAAATTGCAATGATAGAGATATTATTGAACAGTGTTAAAGTAATTTTACCGCTAGAATTAGTTAGATTATATTAGATTATAAAAATTGAAATTACATATATTATAGTTAAAAAATACATTAAATTCACTTCATGAAATCATGATGATGAGATTTCATGAAATGAATTTAATATTGTTATTATTTGTTAATATTGTTATTATTTGTACAAGATTTATCTTTAACAAATTAATATCTATCTATAATTTTGAACGGACCTCATTTTCATCATCTCCTGGGGAGCATTGATGGACATTTGATGAAAGTTTTCAAAAATCGGGTTATGACCTGATGAACTATGTTTGATCTGAATGAATGATTTCCCTTTTGGGAAATCTGTTAATACCATCATGTGTGCCCCTGAAGAACGGAGTTATCTTTCAGCTAACACTCTCGATAAATGGTACGTGAATAAAAAACAATATGTCTATAACGGCCAATACGAAAAGTTTGATTACAGCAAATCCTGATCTCTGAGGTTTTTAAATTTGACAGCACCGGAAGCTATTGATTATTCTTCGCCAGTTATTTTCCCTTCGGACAACTTTTTCTTTTCAATTTGAGAAAGGATTCCTCGGGCCTCCCCCTTCGGACCATTTAATCTTTTCTAACAAGGCACCTGATTCCCCAACTTTCTATTGTTAACTTTCTTCGTTGACACCGGGAGGGCAGAGGTGGCTGCTTTTTGAAAGCCCCTATCGGCCGACTGACTGGCAGTTAGAGGAGGGCAGAAGAAAAGGAGAAACCTCCTCCTTGGTGTGGAGTGGACAGGAGGTGAAAGCGATGCTAACAGCTGATGTCGGTACTGACATACATGAAAGGTGGGTAAGTAGCTGCTCGACACGTGTTCAATACTCTACATGGGCCAATGCCGCCTTGGGTGAAACGCTCTATTCAGAATGCCCGTTCTGGACCTGACTTCTTCGCGCCCCTATTAAATTAAAAAGTCCGTCGCGCAGGGGGTGCGCAAACTATGCAGATTCCACATTTGCTGGTTTACAACAAATAAATCTACAAACCGATAACAAAACTGTGAGTATTAAGTGAATAAATACAAACGGAAGAGAGAAGTTTTTCAGTCAATCTACTAGTTAATAATCTCTACAGAGACACCGGTTGAATGTGACTACACCAGTAGTTTAAGCACGATCAGCCAATAATAATTGAAAAATCAATTAACAAAGTTAATAACCATGACACCAGAAAGTGTCTAAATTGTAAACAAACAGGTCAGCTGACCTCTAAGAGCTGAATAAATATCTAGACATATTCTAGACCCGAAAGAAAAACAATTAATGAAATATATCTGGATATAACATATTGTTACGTTTTATTACAAAATCAGTAATAAACTTTGTTTATAAGAGTTCTTTTGGATTGCAATACACACAAGTTTGACAGTTTCTATCACTGCATAATTTATTTAACAATGCGCAATACACTTTTATTATCAAATTTTAGTAATCCTCGAACAAAAGAAACTGGGGGGGGGGGGGTCAACAGCACATATTTGCATATATGTCACGAAGTTAAAGTTCAATAAAAACAATATTATGAATTTAACCTTGTAATGAAGTGGTTCATGATACAACAGGTTATTATTAACATGACACGAATAGGAGTGGAGGTTTACTGTAAGCGGAAAACTATAAAATCAAAATATCACGGTTAATAATCAAGTAAGTGAAAAAACGCACATGATGGCATTTATAGATTATTCAGTTTTCAATAAGATAGTTTATATACAATTTTTTGATACGACGTATAGTAACGGAGATATTTCAAATTCCCCCTCTACCCCCCCCCCCACCAACTTGTCAGATTTCAGCTATTAACGAACTTGGTCTTTCTTTTTACAAAAAACGATTAAATAACTAAACTACTAAATGCATTTGGTAACGACCCAACAAACACTGCGACCGCTAGAGTGATAACAGACAATAGATAGGTATATCAAATTTTCAATGGACCTCATTTTCGTCGGATCGATTGACATTTCAAGAAATGTTTCGAAAATTGCTTCATGAGTACAATCTCAATAGCTGAGTTTCCCTTAGGGGATATCTGCTAGATGTCGGTTACGCAGGGGCTGCGTTAACTACGGGAATTTCCCAGGGGCTTCACGTATTTGCATTTAACTCGTAAAACGTAAAAGTTCAATGTAAACAATATTTGGTATAAAGGTTTCAAATTATTTTGTATCTCAATCACTCAAATTTTTGTAATCCTATGACTAAAGATGGCGATCAACAGAACGTATTTGCATGTATCTCGCTTAATCAACGTCACTTGAAAACAATATTTGGTACTTAAGCTTCGAATAAATTGGTTAACTACATAACGGAGTATTGTTTATGTGACGAGTAGGAGTGGTGGTTTGCTGAAACCAGGAAACTGAAAAATGCTAATATCTCGGTTAATATTCAATATAGTGAATAAATGTATAGAACAATATTTATAGTACATTCAATTTTCTATAAAAAATGATACAAAACAATTTTTCGATTTTACGGATAATAACGGAAATAATATGGATTTTCAAAATTTCCCATTTCCCCTCAGAGCCCACCCTCCCACTAGTCGGATTTCAGCCATTAAGGAACGTGATCTTTAATTTTACATAAAACATTCAAATATAGAGTTTGGTACAGATCAAAACAAAATTTGCGAGCGCTACAGCATTAACTGGCATATGTACACACACACACACACACACACACACACACACACACACACACACACACACACACACACACATATATATATATATATATATATATATATATATATATATATATAGTATATATATATGGTATGTAACAAACCTCATTTTTCACATCTCATGGGTAGGATCAATGGATATTTGAGGAAAATTTTCGAAAATTGCGTCACGAGTACTACATCAAGGCTGATTTGCCTTGAGTAACTTAACGTAGGTAAATATTTAACTACTTCTAAGTTACACACGTGTTCTTTCCTCTTCTGCTCGAATAGTGCATAAGACTGAAAAAAATGAAAATATGCTATGGGTGCCCTAGTTTGTCTCATTCATTAGATTTTACTCATTAATTGAGGACATAAGTAAGGGTTTTTTTTTTTGTTCGTTTAAAAAAGAAAAAAAAGAAAAAAAAACCGAAATTAATTCGAAATTTAATACACATTTAATACTAAAGAAAAATGCCTAGGCATGAGTTGTGAATTTTGCTGATCCTTCCTGATCCGGACTGAGGACATATAAATATTTATTGTGAAATATGAATATTTATCTGTTGCTATTAACATGAAATTAGTCCTGATGTCTTAAGTACCATCGGAGAACCCTTCCTCTTCTGTCGTCTGCTTCGATTATTCCAATTTCGATTATTCATAGGCTTTTGAATAAATAAATTGGCAGCGAGGCAAGGAACAGAGAAGTATATCTACGGGGTTTTTACTAAAACACAAATCCTTTGCAATGATTTTATTCGAAGTAGGATGAAAAGAAGGATTTTCTCTGAGTGGTTGTTATTATAATTATTATTATTTATAAACGTCCACTTTTTGCAACTAAGGCTAATTGGGACGGGTTATCTACAGGTTACCACCCCTTTCTAGCCAGGGTGGGATGTTATTTAATGAATTTCGTCACTAAATAATTTCCTTCGACCAGGCGAGAATCGAACTCGCCACTCTAGGTTTACCGTGTGAGTTTAAGGTCAACGCTTTAACTCCCATGGCTAACCTGAGCCCCAATATGAGTGGTTGGCAGACCTGAGTGTTTACCATTCAGAGCTTTCCGTTCAGAGGTTATTAAAATTGACTGAAATATTTCTCATTACAGCTAGTATTTATTCACGGCCGTGTTAATCTTTGAACGACAAGGCTGTGTCATACATGACACCTATGCAGTAAGATGTACACTCATGAGCTTGTAACAAACAGGACAAGGCAGTAGTGCTTAATACCCTCCTATTCAATAGTCAAATACATGTCAAGATCATTGCACGCTCTGTCCTCCACCAGTTTTCGTACTTTTTCGGAGTGTTTGTGCCGGTAGGTGTCGTATTGGTGTATATTTTCTATGACACTGAATTGGCTATTTATCACTGAAGATGATATTAGAAATGAACCTTTAAGATAATTGGAAGATATTGATAGTAATTAATAAATAATAAAAAAAAAATAGTAGAGGTACCCGTCTTTGCTGTAAATGCCAAAGAAGTATTTGTGGTGAACACATAGTATAGTATGGTTTCCCTGAATGTTTTGCTAATACCGAATCGTCAAGTGAATAGTTTTACGGTTTTTTTGTTTTATTTTTTGCATTATTTTCCTTATAAATACGTGTCCTTTAATTTTTTTTTTTGTACTGTGTAGGTTAATATTTGTATATAATTTTTTTTATTTTTAGGTATCTTTTTTTATAATAATAATAAGCTACTAATATTTGCTTCTTTGCTTATTTATTTCGTAAGTAAAGGTACTACATAGTTTTTATAATATAATAAATCTTACATAATATATTATTAAACTATAAATATTTTTTTTGCATATTTTTATATTTAATGTTTCATTTTAAGCTCTCTTGGTGACGAGGGTGGGGGGGGGTACTCACAACACACGCCACAACACTAATACACTATTCCTCTTAACTTTTCTAAATGTTATTTTAAGACAAGAAGAGTCATTCTGAATGGCAGAATAAAATGGAAAATATGCATATGGCAGGTAGTTGTCATGTATGTCACCTACTTCTCAAATTTGTCCTGGGTCACAGCCTTGTCGTTCAAAGGTTATGTGTTACCAATATGTAGATTTATCTTTTGCAAAATGTCACCAGGGAAATCTGAATAGTTTGCGCAGACATTGCTTGACGGACTTATTCGTATATAAATTAGGCCCAATCATCAAAAGACTCAAAAGCTTAACCAGCGTTTTGCCTTCCTGGCTACCGGCTGAGTAGAACATTATGTGAGATTTTTCTGACATGTACGTAAAGTTATTTTTGTATTATAGACAGGTTGCACAATATATGTATATATATATATTTTTTTGAGTGTTTGTGTGTGTGTGTGTGTGTGTACATATGTCAGATAACTCATGTAAGAAAAAACGCCTCGTTCCTTCACTTTTCTTTATTCGTTGTGACAGAGCGCTTTCAGAGCATACGCTCCATCATCAGTGCCCTGCTGGCAAACAAATGCCATAAAAACGTTGTACAATATGTCATTTAATTGAGAAATTTAGAAAATATATGTACATGTCGATGGTCAAGAGTTGAAACATACAACTTTAAATTACAACCTAAAATTTTTTTTAAAAAAATTAGTAAACAGTGTTAGTTTTAGTTTAAAAATGGATATGTCAAATAACTTGCGTACAGGAGTCATGGGTAAAAATTTTTGACAAGACAACGTTTATACGATCTATAACCTACTCGGCAATTTATTGATTCATTCGACATTGGAAATGGGATCCATTAATTCCTTATTTCGAACCAGAATTAGGAGGGTTTCTAAGGAGTATCTCCGTTAATATTATTCAGATAGAAAATGCCATTGAATCAATCATACTAAACTAGTTTTACTCTAAAATTGTTGCATTTTTTCGAATCAAAAATATTAAACTAGTTATTGATATTTTTCGTTTTGGGCCTTCAAAAAACTCCCAATTCTCCTCATCGGAATTTTTTTGTGTATCATTTAGGTTCTACCGCCTGAGTAGAACATAATGTGAGATTTTTCTGACATGTACATAAATATATTTTTGTTTGACGTCAGGTTGCGTATATATATATATATATATATATATATATATATATATATATATATATACTACTCAAGATACCCGACTTCTCGGAATTCATTTGTGGCCTGAATGGTGATGGTATTTTTTTTTTGCAATCTTAACATTTCACAATATTTTGACATTTACCCGTCCTACCAGGCGTTTATTGTTAATACCCGTCGTTTCTGTGGATTTGTTAATAATAAAATTATTTAATTATGTAAGATTTCACTGTTCTCCCATATTGTCCATATTTCCCGTTTCCTGTGAATTATGTATAGATTGATTATTAAGCACAAAATATTAACATAGATTTGAATTAATTATTTCCCGTGAGGTACCGTGGTAGTTCCTAAGAAATGTTGAGCAAATTTCTCTAAATAACAAAATAAACAATTTTTGTTTATGTGCATATTTTGCCGAAAACCCCAATAGAACGAATATCACTATTTTTAATTCAGGCCTCCCTTATAACCCCCATTCCTGCCCGTCCCTAGAAATGTTAGTAAGGCTTATTATAAGGAAGGCGTAAGTGCTAATACACAAAAGAGTTTTTATTAGTTTCATTTCAGTCTTTTGTGCCAAATAAAATGGTTGACTTCCCTACTAAAATACTAGCGTATAATAACGCGCCTTTTATACTTCGGTATACGAAGATAGTGTAATATAACAAAAGTTTCTCTAAATTGCAAAATAACAACTTTTGTATGTGCATATTTGGCCGGGAAAAACCCCACATACGAAACGAAATACACTATTTTTTTAATTTCAGTTCTCCCTTATAACCCCCACTCCTGCCCGTCCCTAGAAATGTTAGTATGGCTTAACATAAGGAAGACGTTAGTGCTTATACACATACCGAGTGTTGTATTTAGTTCGGTCGAGTCTTTTGTGCTAAATAAAATTGTTGACTTCCGAAGTAGTTTTTAGCGTATAACTCATTTGTACTTAGGTATACGACAAAAGTGTATATAACAAAAGTTACTCCAAATAACAAAATAAATAACTTTTGTTATGTGCATAATTTTAGCTCGTTCATAATTCGGTATACGAAAAAAGTGTATATAACAAAAGTTACTCTAAATAACAAAATAAACAACTTTTGTTATGTTCATATTTGCCGAAAAACCAATAGGAAACGAAATATCGCTATTTTTAATTTCTGGCCTTCCTTATAACCCCCACTTCTGTTCGAGTATATTAATGTAGCCTAAAGTCTAAGTTGGGTTAGTAGTAGTATACATACGAAGTTTCATAAAATTCGGTTCAGCCGTTTGTGCGTGAAAAGGTAACAAACAAACAAACAGACACCAAAGAAACAAAATGCAGTTATGGTGTCTATGACATGTGAAACGAAAAGTTATAGTGTAATTTCGCGAAAAAAAGCAATGTACAGACAGAGGTTACAATTTTATATATATATATATATATATATATATATATATATATATATATATCATTGGAGTATTTAACTGCGCTGGTCGAATATAGTGGCTGCATCTAAAATTTAGATTCATTCATTGTTAATGGAGCTTCGCTAATAAGTTTTACACTATATCTGAATTATTTTCTCGAAGAGAGAACGTTTAATTACCGAAACAATTCCAATGTGCGGTTCTTGTCAGTTAGAGTTCGATTGTAAAATAATTATAATGAAATTGCATATTAATAGAGCTTTCAGGTGGACATGCACTGTGATTGCATTTGAATGCAGTTAGCGAGAAAAGTTCACACTCATCGTGGGACAATTCCAGAAGTTGGGGGTCAACAGTGCAGGATGATGAGATTGACAATAAGAAAAGTACCGTCACGCAGGGGTTGCGTCAGCTAAGCAGGTTTCCTACGTGTGGGTACGCAAATTATTAAACTACTCTCGCAATATTTTCTCGATTTTAGCACATTTCTCTTAAGGGAATTCAGCTATTGAGGTCGTACCCATGACGCGGTTTTCGAAATTTTTCTTCTAATTTTCATTGATTCTACCTAGGTGATCACGAAAATAAGGTAAGTTCAAAATCGTTTATATGTCTGTTTATATATGTGTGAGAGTGTGTCTGTGTCTGTGTGGGTGTGTGTGCGCGTGTGTGTGTGTGTGTGTGTGTGTGCGTGCATGTATTTGTTACCGCTGTAGCTGTCGCAATTATTGTTTTATCGTTACCAAAGTCAATATATAAGCGTTTCATGCTAAAGTGAAGATCAAGTACGTTAACGGCTGAAATCGGACGGGGGGGGGTTATAAATGGGGAGAATTTCGAAAAATCAAAATATCCTATACGTCGGATCGCAATATTGTAAAGAAACAATCGTTTTGAAAATTAAATTTTCTATAAATACTGTTATATACATAAGTTCTCAAAGATATTTTGCATTTTGAAGCCTTCAGCAAACCCCTAATTCTACTCTTGTTACATATCCAATACTCTGTCATATATTAAACCACTTTATTTGAAGCTTGAAGATACCATATATTGTTTTTAAGAGACTTTTATTATACGAGATACATGTAAATAGGTAAGTTGATCTCCCTTCCCACTTAATTTCTTGGGCAACTTAAATTTGATTGATTGAGATCAAAAATTATTATTACTCATTACAAATTGCAGTACTAGATATAGTAAATAGATATGATTAAAATTAATAAGTTATATGTCAAATATATTTTAGTAATTGATTTTGAAGAATATTGTTATGTGTTCAGCTATGAGAGGTGGGCAGACCTGTTTGTTTACTTTCCATTGTGTGGTTATTAGAGTTGACTGGAATATTTATCATTAGTGTTTGTGTTTATTTAATAAATATTCACGGGTGTGAGTTCATTTATTGCAACACTTCAAGAAGGAAAACTGTTTAGATGAATTTTTTGAAAGTCGGCTCGAAATTTCAAAATATCTCTTTTATTACGAGTTGGAAGGAAAAATGTTGTTGGACTGATCGTTGTTGAAATATTGATGTCCTACAATTGTTGCTCCATGCATTTATTCGTATCTCGAATAACTTAAGAGAGTTATTCGAATTTTATTGTTTCAGACTTCTGTAAGCCCCTAAATCTAATCATCGGATTTTTACTTGGAAATGAAGGATAAACGGTGAAATGAGATTATAAGTATGTCATACCAGCACGTGGGAAATAAGTTTACTTTTTTTTGTTACGTCCGTTAATTATAATTAAGGATTTATCTTAACATATTTTGTCAGTTCGTGTACTGATTTCAATGTGGAATTCTAAGTATTGAAAAGTATACCGTTCAACGTTTCTAAGAATAAATGAAACCATCATCTGATTACATGTCGGTTTTTAACTCGGCCAAATTACACACATCCAACGAACTAGAATTAGCGGAAGGTTCATGTCGAGGACGATCGATTCGTGAGCATACAGCTTTCCACATGAGCCCTTAGCAGCACTGACTTATTGACGAGGTGTAAGGCAGAGCTAGTTAAACATTCCGCAAACACACAATTGAACGATTAATGTCTGTCAATATAAACATCTGTTCCCGACAGCAAGCCGGGTATTACCCGCGCCATTCCAGCCCTGTTGTATATTTTAACAGCTGCTGACGCAAAACCACTTTCATCAATTAGAAATTGAAAATCTATTCTCGTATATCGGATCCGATGCCTCTGAATAAGCCGATCCAATGTGTTTCCATTAGTACAAGCTGGCTTGAAAAAATAATTTTTCGGTATTTTTACATCCACTTCGTCCAATTAGGTAATTTAATTATTCATATATATATATATATATATATATATATATATATATATATATATTTAACTAACTACAAATTGAATCAAATAGGATTACCGGAAGAAAAAGTTGAAATATTTTTAAAAAAAGTCCGTCACTCAGGCACTACATAAACTAAGCAAACATCGCACGTGCGTCACGTATTTGCATTTATTTAAAAAAAAAAAAAAAGTTCAAGGAGAACAATATTTCGAATCTAGGCTCCAAATAAAATTTGTTATTTATTTATTTACTACAGCACGGAAAATATATTGGCTGACAGACATGCAAAATTAGCGACTGAACTTGGCACATTACACACTGATCACATTACAGGACACGATGCCATTAAACTTATTAAAAGAGAAGTCAGCCTAAAATGGGAAGTGGAATGGCATCAGACAGACACAAAACTACGAGAAATAAAAGACACTATCCGTGAATGGCTGTCATGCAATCGGGGCACTAGAAGAGAAGAAGTAGTCCTTGCTCGTTTAAGACATGGCCATTCACGGATAACACACGGACACCTCATGACTAGGACTGAACCACCATTATGTACACTGTGCAATACACAACTAACTATCAAACACTTACTTACAGACTGCAGACTAATAACTGACTAGAACTTAGCCACCAACCTATCAGAACTACTACACGACAATAGCCCATACATCGCGACAATCATAAAACACCTCCAACAGACACATCTTTTCAACTACATTTAAAACGTTTGTCGAACCTTAAGTTGAAGAATTAGAATCTGCTTTCATTAATATACACTGGAGAAAATGTAACGGTGCCTTGCAACCTACGACTGTAGATATTTTAACATATTTTTCTTTTGTTATAAGGTGGCTATACCAACTTTAAGCTTTATAATATGAGAAGTGTGAATCGCAAAAATTGCGACACACCTAAATAAATAAATAAAATTATTTACTAACGTCCAATTTTTGCAACTAAGACCGGTTAACTACAGATAACCACCCTTTTCTAGCCAGGGTGGGACTTAGGATATATTTAATGGATTCCACCACTAAATAAATTCCTTTGTCCAGGCGGGAATCGAACTCGCCACTCTAGGTTTACCTGTGAGAATAAAGGTAACGCTTTAACACACATGGCTAACCTGAGCCCCGTATATTAATTAGTATTCATAGTTAGGTTATATTTTGAATTTCCCAAACGTACGGATTTCTGTTAAGTAATCATAAACTACATAATAATATTATCATTCTTTAACATCTACTTCTTACTACTATGAGTATTTGGGACAGGTTATCTGCAGATTACTACCCTGTTCTAGCCATGGTGGGACTAAAGATTTTATTTAATTGGTCCCTAAAAAATCCTATTTAATCGAACTCGCCACTCGCGAAGTTCGTCGCGCAAGGGCTGCGTTAACTAAGCAGATTCCCGCGTGCGTAACGTTTTTGCATTTATCTCAAAAAATTAAAAGTACAATGAAAACAATATTTAGTATCTAGGCATTATGTAACAAGTAATTGTTAATATGACATGATTAAGAGTGGAAGCTTATTTATTGGAAAACTAAAATATGGAAATACCTTGGTTAATATTATTTAAGGATAAAACATTCGAATTACAACATTCATAGATTATTACATTTGCAAGAAGATGGATAACATAAAATTTTTCGATCCGACGCATAATAACGGAGAATAATAATAATTTTGAATTTTCAACATTTTCCACCTCTAAACCATCCTTCCTTTCATTTTCATCATCTATTATACCCCATCAAAGTTGGACCGATGAACATTTAAAGAAATTCTTCTAAAATCACGTAATGATTACAACTAATTCCGTCATATAATCATTTATTTCATCCCCGACGGGTTTTGAGTGTCACCATTTCTTCTCTAGGGGTTATTTAGCCGTCAATTACATTTAAGACAATATTTGTATTATCATATAGGAAATTTATTATATAATGCAACCATATTTAAAGCTATAATTGGCTAAAAACTTGTTACCACTTTTATATATTAGCAGATTTCCCTTAAGGGAAATCAGCTATTGAGTTCGTACTCGTGACGCGAGTTTCGAAAACTTTCCTCAAATGTCCATCGATCCTACCCAGGAGATGGAGATGGAAAATGAGGTCCGTTCAAAATTATATATATGTCTGTTAACGCTCTAGCAGTCGCAATTTTTGTTTGATCGATACCAAACTCGGAATTTAATCGTTTTATGTTAAGAGGAAGATCATATTCATTAATGGCTGAAATCGGACCAGTGGGAGGGGGGTTTAGAGGGGGGATTTTTGAAAATTCACAATATCTCCGTTATTATGCGTCGGATCGAAAAATTGTAAAAAATCAATTTTCTTGCAAATTAAAGTTACTATAAATATTGTTCTATACATTTATTCTGTATCTTGAATATTAACCGAGATATTTGCACTTGTATTCTGTGTGTCGTCGGCAGGGGTCGGCTATGTTCGGTAATTTCCTCCGAGAGCTCTGGCGGCAGTTTCCATAACTATTCGTCCCTCTTGAATAGGTTTAGAGATACCTTATTACTACAGGTGTTATTGGGCAGATTTATCTACTGGAAAACTTCACTTGGGAAATCTGCTTAGTTTACGCAGCCCCTGCGTGACGGACTTTTTAGATAGGTAGGATAGAATATATTATGAAATGTCTTATTCCGAGCTTATATACCAAGTCTAGTTTTCAACAGATCTTAACTACATTAATACTCGGTGTCAATTGACATCCCACTTTCGCACTTCTGCTGCTTTTTTCGAACTAGAGAATATACTGTGAGATTTGATCAATGTTGTGTCATACCATCATCACCATGGTCTAAAGGCTACGGCTTGTAGTTGCAAACATTGTGTTCTTCAGAACCTGCTCTTTTCATATTACTAGTCACCGAAATCCATAAAATGCTTGATGTCTTCATGAATCTTACATTCAGATATATTTCTAATGATGTCGTGCCTTATGATATGCCAATGATGTTTCACTATCCTTTCTTCCGAAGGCTTCATAAGACCTTTGCTCTTACTTACCTCATTTGGAGCTTTCATCATGGATTTATTTGGAGTTCAACTCGTTCTAGTAATTCTACGCCAGATCTACACTGCTGTCCTTGGATCAGGGATCCTGGTTTGAAAAATACAGGCACCCTTGCGGTATCTTGGGTAGTGGCTGTATCTTTGGGAGTAAGGATCTATTTTGCAGCAATGTCCAGGACAGAAAGCAACGGGAAACCACTGTCCGAATTGTTCTAGTGATTCTACGGCAGATCTTCACTGCAATCCTTGGATCAGGAATCCTGCTTTGAAAGAATGATACAGGCACCTTTGGGGTAACTGGGGTAGAGGCTGCATCTTTGGGAGAACGGATCAATTTTGCAGCAATCCCAGGACAGAAAGCAACGGGAAACCATTGGCGAATTTACTCCTTTGTCAGTACCGTGGAAGTTACAAATTGTAATGTGTCATAGCAGCACGTGGGGAATCTCATTAGTTTACCCAGTCCCTGTCATACGGACTTTTTGAAAATCTCAGGGCATCATATGTGATCAAAACCCCACTTTCCGAAATTACCGTTATTACCATTTCCTTAGTGACTCAGAAAGGGGGACCATCTGAAGGAGTAACACAATCAACACAAGCCTCCAGTGGCCGGTTCTCCGCCGACTGGGAAATTGGTCTACTCCCCGTCGGAGCTCATCATCTGCGAGGGGTCTGTCCGGGGAAAAATCTAATCGCCACCCCCGACTGACTCATCAGTGGGCTGCTTCTCGGCTTAACCGAGTTTCCCCGGATCATGGGAGTGCCGTCCTCCAACTCACTTATCCATCGGCTGTTCATCGGACTCTGATTGAGGCCGACACTTCTGGAGGGGGTGGGATCGCATATGTTGCTCCTACCCTCCCCGTCTACACAACTTCCCCTTACTCGCCTCACAATGCAATTATATCATTATTGAAACTTCACTCAATCATGTATTGTTTGTCGACATATTTCCTCCAATTATAGCTCATTGGTTGTCAACAATTGTTATATCCAAGCGTGACGCTAGTTTAAAGTGCACTTCAAGCCCCGGGGTTTAGACGACACTTAAAGAACTCAATGTCACTTATTCAAAATTAACATGTCTATTACGATTTGATTCTTGCATGAAAAGGAGTACAAGAGTACTAGCACATCTAGTCCAGTACTCTACCAACTAAGCTACAACAAACCCAAGAAAAAATATTCACTCTCAGCCCAACATTTAAGCCTGAACGGTTTATTGAGGTGGTACTCATGACGTGATTTTCGAAAAGATTTCCTCAAATGTCCGTTGATCCAGCCTAGTAGATGACGAATACGGGATCCATTCAAAATTAGATATATGTATATATATATATATTGTTTTCAACAGATATTCACACAAGGAGATTACGTTGTTTGATGATATCATCGCTTAAGATTTTTCGTTCTAAACCCGAAATTTTTATTTGTTCTACACCCATACTCGGTATTTAAACATTTCAGGCAACACTAAAGATCATGGTTGATAATGGCTGAAATTGGACTCGGAATAAAGAGGGTTTAGAGGAAATGGGGGAATTAAAAATTTACAAATATCCCCGTTATGAAGATTCCGGATGTAAAATGTTATAGTGCCAAACTTGCTCTACAATATTTGTTCTATGCATTTTTTTTGGAAACTAAATATAATGCGAGATGTTCATAATTTCTTGTTTTCCGCCTTCATACCCGTTATTTGCCTTAGAAATAGAGAATTTATGGTGTAACGAGATTATAAGTGTGTTATCCCAGACATTCTCGTTTACGTGACCATAATTACTGCGACTTCTCATATGCAAGAGTTATTTTGATTCCTGTTTACATAGCCTTCATATTAACACTCCAGTAGTCTCGCCCAGCTTTGCTACAAAAGTAGTCGCGCTGTATCTGTCAGATGACATTTCAATCCCAGTAATAGTATAACCTTAAACTGCAACATTTGGAAGGAAATTTAAGTAAAATACTGTTACTTACGAATAAATTTATTTTATGACAAAAAACATTAATTAAAATAACAGAAATTATAGGAGACAAGTATAATATACATATATACAAAATAAGTCTTCTATATTGACAAACCAAGGTTTTTTTCTTTGTAGATTTATTACTTTTCATTCTTCTGAATTTATATATCTGAATTACATTTCTTCAATTGTATCCAGGTCTTCATCTCCTATTTCATAATCTACAGCAGAAGGAATGTGATGTACACCACCACTTTCTTCATCCACGTCTACCTCAAATAATACTTTATGTATTTTCTTCACATCTTCATCATTTGTAACATCATAAAAAATGCATGGGGAAGAAATTTTTGTTCTGGATCGAATAAAATTTAAAATCACAAGTACAAATTAATAAATTTTGTATTAATTTAAAACAAAAGCGGTCGCGCTGTATCTCTCAGATCTTCTCCCTCCAGTTTAACAAAATAAATTTACTATCATTATTATTGCTATAAAATGTTTTAATTTACTTAGTTAATGAGTATTTAGTTAACTTAGTTAATGTTTTAATGTATTGTTTTAGATCGATTTACAATGGAGGAAAATAATTTTAAAATAATCACAAATACTTACAATAGAGGTCGCGTTGTATCTAGGAGATCCATCGTAATCTGACGACTCTATGTAAAATGCTTGAAGGTCTTTATAAGTCTGGCTAGGCTCGGCGTCCCCTTCTAGCAAGATAGGAAGCACGGCACCAGTCTCTTGGCAAAGGGTGTCTGCCAATAGAATATGAAAGCTATCAGCGATCTCACAAGACAGGCGCGTCTACTGGAGTGTTAAGGGAGAAATAAGGAATAGATCGCGAGTTGAAATCATCAGGGTATCATATACCAGCTGTCGGGAAATCTGCTTATTTTACGCAGCTCCCGAGTGACGGACTCTATTGCTTGCCTGACTCAATAATTAGAGACACTTCTTGAAGGCAATTAACTAACAACAAGGCCTCATCGCTACTGTAATATTACGAGTATCAGTAGGCGAATGCAAATGTGAATGTTAGAGTATCATAAAAAACGGCCGGGCCAGACTGATTGAGTGCATGATTGAAGCGTGGATTGCACGCTAGGGCCGCATTGATTACAGCCCTTGGCCCTGCATATTTCTGCCCTTACCCTAATTACCCCCACTCCTTCGACAAGCATCCTCAATGAATTTTTTATTCATTCGCCGTTGAATTATTCGACTCTCCGAGGAATAAATCAGACCTGTGACTCCTCTATTGACTAGGTACCTTTTGTCCCGGCGTTTTCACAAAAAACGTAGCCTTCCTCCCGCGCATTCCTTGGAAATGGAACTCGTCACATCTCTCTTTAATGAAGGCCGTAAATCTATGAATAATAAGTAATTATATATTTTTCTGTAGTGTCGTAGAATCATATTCGAGACATTAATGTTCATAGGGTGTCTAATATTAGGCCACAGTTTTTATTTTCTGTTTAATATTGAGTAGGCGCCACTGCGTTTAGGTATATAGGACTTCGTGTCTTTATTAATTCAACTGGGTCCCATTCCTGACTTGTGAATAAGAATTTCGTGTTCTTGAACTCCTTTTCATTGTAACTTGCATTCTTATATACGTATACATTCTTCTTCACTCTGCCAATCCATCTCATCTTTGGCTAAAAGACTATAATTGAAAAAATAAATTTAATCATCTGATTCTGGACTCAATGTTCATCATAATTTGATCTGATGGGTCATCAATAAAAACATTTTTTTTCCCCTCCAGTAAATTTTATTCACACTGCTCTACATGTTTCGAGTCTTTACTACCACATCTTGAGGGGCTATTCATTTCTGAAGTGCTCGTTCTCTCTCACATTCGTTGAGACAAACCCATCCGCACAGGCGATTTCCTTGACGCTAAAACAGGTCTATTCTTCTTATCCTGTACGAACTTAGAAGAATCAACTTCGATCATTATGTGTTCACGCAAGTGAAAAATATTCATTATAATTAATTGTACACCACTAAAGAAGGTGTATATTAATTAGGATTTATAGTTTGGTTACATGTTAAATTTCCCAAACATACGGAGTTATTTTAGATAAGTAATCATAAATATGATTATTATTATTCAAGTTATCTACAAGTTACTACCCTATTCTAGCCAGGGTGGGACTAAGAATTTTATTTAATTAGTCACTTAATAAATTCCTATTGTCCAGGCAGGAATCGAACTCGCCACTCTAATTTAAGTTAGAAGGGGCTGCGTTAACCAAGCAGATTCCCTGCGTCCGTAACATATTTGCATTTACCTCAAAACGTAATCGTTCAATAAGAACACTATTTGGTATTTAGGCTTCGAAAAAAATGTTTATAATATAACAGCTTATTAATGGTATGACATGAGCTGGAGCAAGAGTTTACTGAAGGCCGAAAACTGGAAAATGCATATATTTTGTTTAATTATCAAGATAGTGAAAAAACGTACGTAACAAGATTTATAGAACATTACATTTGCAAAACGATTGGTTATATACAATTTCTGAATCCGACGCATATTAACAGGAAATTAAGAATATTCAAAATTCCACGCACTTAACACCCCTCAACTCCCCCTGGTCGTGTTTCAGCCATTAACGAACTCGATTTTTATTTTTTTTAACGTTTAAATATCGAGTTTGGTAACGATCAAACAACGTTTGCGACCGCTAGAGCTTAACACACACACACACATACACACACACACACACACACACACAGAAACACATATATACATATATAGTTTTAAACGGACCCCGTTTTCGTCATCTCTTTGGTAGAATCATTGGACATTTGAGGACATTTTTCAAAAATTGCGTCATGAATTCGACCGCAATAGCAGATTTTCCTTGATGGAATATGCTGAAACTAATCTGCAGGCGTTTTCTGAAACATACCCAAGTAATGATGAAATACCTGAGCGACATTATGGCGAAACATGGCCTTGGAAACAATGTATGTAATGGGTCAGGGGAGTCTACTAACGACCAGTGCATGTAATGGGAGAGTTTGTTAACACATTGAGCGCTGGTTAGCGGTGGTTTTCGGCTTCTATTTGAAGTCCGCATCGCTATTTGTCCGATGATCCCATAGCGAGCGGCATCACTACCTGGGCCATTAACCTCCTTCCGTCGTCAGCCATCTTTGGCAAGTTAATAGCTGCAATCTACGGCCGCTAGAGTGCATTATACAAACAGCTGTTGGACCATCTATCCCGCTACCAGCACCATAATGATTCCTAATAGGTTATTCTTCCGGGACTTATGAGCCCCATCCTAGAAGTGATTGATAGCAGTTGGTACAAAACCCTTGGCCACTGCCCCACTTTCCATCGATAGCAGTTCGGACTAACATTACGGGCATATCTGTATTATACGAATTAGATACCGTTTCATGACTGAATCACGAATAAATGATTACTGAAATCCGAAAAGCCCGGCACGCATGGGCTGCTAAGCAGATATCCCATGTTCTGGAATAAGACTCTTGTGGTCTCATCTTACCACATATTCTGACCACACCAGAAATCAAAAATTAAACACTTAATACTTGTGACAAAAAAAAATGCTTATAAAAACAATTGTAGAGCATCAATATTTTAACAAGATTGGTTCTACAGTATTTTACGATCCGACTCGTATTAACGTAGATATTCTAAATTTTCGAATTTAAACCACCCACTATTCTAGTTACGTTGTCCTCCAATTACAAACGTAATCACTATTGGTGACTGAAACGGTTAAATATCGAGTATGGAATAGAACATATGTGGGCAACTAACATTTTGATCAACCCAATTAAAAAAAAATATTACACTACTTAATACTGTTAAGGTCCGTGTCTGCATTTTAGTTGCCTACAAAAGTGGCAACTAAAATGAAGACACGGTCAATACCCGAAGACCTTAACAGTATTAATGGTCAGGACCGTGGAAGTCTACGAGTTTATTACACTACTTACTCCAAATGAGGAAGATGAGGAGAGATTTGTGCGTTAGGCAGTTCTTATAACAGTTCTTTTCATTGATATGTATGTTAATAAATCAAACATCGTACAAGGCTGACTGACAATAATTTGGAAAATTCTTTTCGCCTTGTATCAGTGAAATTAATCAAATCATCGATGGAGTAGTTTCTCAAATTCAAGCTCATAGATTTTGGGTGTCGCTATTTAACTATCGTTGTGTGTAATAATTCCAAATTTTAGGATTTAATTATAATGATGTACCTATTTTTTTCATTTCATTTTGTTATTATAATAAATTCTATTTATAATAACATTGTCGTAATAATTTCATGTTTGATATCTATCGTTAAAAAATTATGAACACTACTTTAAATGGACTACTTTTGAACTACTTGGAACGTATTTGCACACTAAAGTTTGGCCTGCAACACGTCAAAAGTTGCCCATATTGATTGTTATTGATCAAGTTATAATTTTCGAAACAATGGAGTTGAATTTTAACGATAGTGTAAAATATTTGGACAAATAAACATTTTGGGTTAAAAAAACGACAAATCATACTTGATGATGTCAGCACATGATTTATTTGTACGTATCTCACTAAAAAATAGTTGAACTAAAACTTTATTTAATCGCCCTACTCTAACCCCCTCCATGGTCCGATTTCTGCCATTAACAAATATGATCTAAACTGCTCAAAAATGAATAGGGATATTGGTAGGTTGGTCGGTTGTGGGGTATTTGTGGGCCCTAGTATTTTTTTTTTTTTAATTATAAATATCATTAATATTTAATAAAAAATTATTGTATTTTCCTCCCATAAAAAAGTTATTTAATTAAGGTCGACTTAATTAAAATTAATAGGATAAGAAAAAAATAACCAATATCCCTATTCATTTTTGAGCAGTATATGATAAATCCGGTTAAATATCGAGATCAAATAAAAATTTTTTTAGACAAAAACGTAAAAATGTTGGTAACTTCATCACACAACGGATTGTCGTTAGACTGTTAACAGACCAATATATATATATATATATATATATATATATATATATAATTGTGTTGATGTTTTCGACCAGGTTATATTTATTTATGGTGTTGTTGTTCTTTTTGGAGTTTTGGTAAATGTTGGTGAAAAAATCTTAGTTTATGCCGATATTTCAAGAATCTTTATTTTATTTTCTTCAGGGCCGTAAAATTACAGGTACTACTTTATAATATTGCACATTTTTATTAAACTAGGGTGTAAAAGGAGTGTTTTTTCTATTATTACTTACCAAAACTAAAGATACTTAAAAACTATTACACATGACTATTGCACTTAGGACTAGGGTTATAGTAACCTCCCTTGTTTTGTTTACACAGCAGGGTCAGCCTTATGCTTTGTATTTCTGTAGTATATTGTCTTTGTTTGGGGACCTGTATTATAATTATTATACTGCAGTTATTATATTATGTTAGAACTATTGTTATGTGTTTTTACAATTATTGTTATATTTTATTATAGCTATTTTCATGATGTATGAAAGTTATAGTTTTATTGTTATGTTATTTGTTACAGCTGTTATTGTTATGTGTTATTACAATCATTGTTATATTTTGTTAAAGCTATCTTCATGTTGTGTTAAGACTATTATGTTATTCCCACTTACCCATTATGTTATGTTACAACAGTTATTGCTATACACTATTACAATTATTGTTATGTTATATTAAAGCTATTCTTATGTTGTACCTAAGTTACTATTTTTATTGTTATATTTATTATGTAACAACAGCTATTTTTGTGTGTTAGTATAATTGTTTTTATATTTCATTAAAGTTATTCTTATGTTGTACCATAGTTACTATATATTTTAACGTAGCCACATTCATGTTGTGTTATAGCTATTATGTTATATTAGTCTACTCTCTTACAACTATGATTGCTATATTTTACCATTATTATTGTTTTATATTGTTAAATCTATTTTCATTCTATATGTTGTTGTTATTTTTATGTTACAACTATTATTCTATTATGTTACAGCCGGCTGTTCAGAAAGATCGAAGGCCATTAAAATCCGTCATGAGTACGACCTCAATAGCATATTCCCTTAAGTGAAATATCCTAAGACCTTCCTAACTCGAAAATGTCGATTTTATATATCACGTACATCGTAAAAATAAAAAATATCATTAGGAAAGGGATGGTGAGATTCATAAATTTAATTTATCTTCTTTGTTATGAATCGGGTTGAGAAATGTTATATACCATCCTCGTTGAACAAGTGTGTCTCTGCAGTTGTTGTTTTATACACATTTTCGTAGCTCAAGCATTAAACATCTTCGCATAAACCCCCAATACTAATTATCGAATTTTGATTTATAAGTAGAGAACATATGTATAGATGATATTATTAATGCGTATTTTCAGAAATCTGGTTTAGTTACGCAGCCCCAGCCTGACTGGACTTTTGATTTGGCCCATGCATAAATCACTGCACACGAATATAACAGGCGTTTCTGGCAACTGCGTTAGAAGAGTTTTAATCTCCCAACACAAATCACAATGACAATACACAGGTATCTGATCAATTATTCTAAAAGGGACACTGGATTGTTTTAACTCACGGTTGTTGAACTGCGACTCGTTTTATTATAGATGAAGAATTGTTGCACGTTCGCCATCAAGAGAAGCTGAATATTTCAAGAGCTCATGGTTTCGTTTGAATGGTCATCCCAGAATACACTGCATTTCCTGCTATGAATGCCAAATTCAGGATTTAGATGAAATTTTGAAGAGACAACAAATTTGGCCATATTGATTGTCGGACCCGAACGTCAAAATTAGACGCGCCACTTCCGTTTCTCCAGCTTCCTCTTCAATCATTCAGCGATATCCATTCAGTGGGAGCCTATCAAACAATCGTCGGGGAATTTAGGCTAATTGGGATAATTGAATTTCGGTGATATAACAATGTTCGATGAATGACCAAAGGGAATGTTAAAGGTTTGAGAGGTTTTCAATGAGGTGGGAGAATTATTCCAAGTTTGTTCGAATTGGTTATTGCAAAACATTTAATTTACAACAGCACATATACTTTAAAACCAGTCAAATTGTCGAATATGTTAATGTGTTTACTTTATTGGGTACACGTTAATCAAACCCATATTTAACCTTTTTTGGGGGAGGGGAGGGTTTCACGATGGTTTTAGCAGATTTCCCTTCAATTTTCTTCAAATGTCCATCGATCCTACCCAGGAGATGACGAAAATGAGGTCCGTTCAAAATTATATATATATGTATATATGTGTGTGTGTGTGTCTATTTGTCTGTTAACGATCTAGTGGTCGCAATTTTTGTTTGATCGTTACGAAACTCGATATTTAACCGTTTTATGTAAGAGAACAGATCAAGTTTGTTAATGGCTGAAATCGGACCAGAGGGAGGGGGGGGGGTTTAGAGGGGGAATTTTCGAAAATTCAAAATATCTCCTTTATTATGTAGCGGATCGAAAAATTGTATAGGACCAATCTTATTGCAAATTAAATTTACTAGAAATATTCTTATTTCCATTTATTCTCTATCTTGAATATTAACCGAGATATTTGCATTTTTATGAAGTCTGTGGTCGGATATAGTTCGGATTAAGTCGGCCTTTTCCGTAACTGCTCGGCTAAGGCGGAAGCTTCTTCTAACCTGGCGTTTCTAACCTTACCTTCCTTACTTTGTGAGATTTATGCAAATACGTTCTGTTCATCCGCCCCCCCCCCTTCTTTAGTTCTTCGACTACTAAAATTTGAGTTATTAAAATATAAATTATTCTTACAATTCAGAAGCCGTTTCAGTTGGGTATTTATTTTAATTAACTGAAAGATTTCTCATTATCTAACCACGGTGGTATTGTGTTACCAGTATGCAGTTTTCTCTATTGTAAAACTTCACAGGGGAAATCTGATTAGCTTACGCAGCCCCTGCGTGACGGACTTTTGTGGGTTAAAGCCTTGTTAAAGCGTCAATCTCACATGGTTAACCTACATGTCGAGTTCGATTCCCACCTGGGCAAATAGGAATTTATTTAGTGACGAACTCACTAAATAAAAGCCTTAGTCCCACCCTGACTAGAAAAGAGTGGTAACCTATAGATAACCCATACCAATTAGCAATAGTAGCAAACAATGGACGTTAAAAAATAATAATAATAAACTTTTTCATCGTTTTAGTAGATTATCCTTATGTGGATGCTATTAAGGCTGTACTCATGATGGAATTTTTTAACAATATCCTCAAATCTCCATCGATCCTACCTATTAGATAACGAAAATGAGGTCCGTTCAAAATTGTATACTCTCTTGCAATTTTTTTTTTTTTGTTCGTCACTAAACTCGAAATCTAAAGACCAAGTTCGTTGGCGGCTGTCAGCATGCCTGTGGACTGGAGTCAAGAGTGCCATAATCGTTACTCTACAGACTCCCGCACATCAGTAAGCGCTGCGACACTAGCGCCAACTCTCTGATAGCGAACTCGTGGAGTAATATTCTCCTGCACCTGGTCGAACTAGCAGCTATTATCTGAATTCCCTAAAGGAAAATCAGCTATTGAGATCGTACTCATGACGCGATTTTTAAACATTTTCTTCAAATGTCAATTTTTTTTTTGATCGGCACTAAACTCGAAATCTAAAGGCCAAGTCCGTTGGCGGGTGTGTGTGTGGGAGGGAGGGGGTTTAGTGTAGGAGAATTTCCATAATTCGAAATACCTCAGTTATAGAAAAAATGTATACAATCTATCTTACTGTTAATCTCTATAAATATTCTTGTAAACGTTCATAAATATTGCATGATGAATATTGGCCGAAATAATTTGATTTTTCAGATTTCAGCCTTCAGTAAAACCCCACCCTGATTCATCTGAATCATTATAAATTGCAGATTGCAGACTAGATATAGTAAATAGTTTTAAATAAAATTAATATGTTATATTTTGATATTGTTGCGAAAACTAAATAGATGAATAATCTTTCAGAGAGAGAGAGAGAGAGTCGCGTATTTGGAAAGTGTGACGTAGATCAAAGAGACCGAAAGAATGTTCTAGGTCTGACCAGTACCTCCCAGCCAGACGACGAATGAACAACACAATTCCCCTTTGATGTATGCCGCCGCCCTATATAAAGAAGCTCGGGCCAGCCGTGAGCAGTCAGTTTTATTGTCACCTGTCTCGATGTTCACATCAGTGCTTCAGTGCGACTTAGTGCAGTGCGGTAAAGTGTTTTTAAAAGAAGAACAGTGTTGTGCCGTGACTGTAAGTAACAGTTTAGTGCCGTGTTTAAGACAGTGCAGTGCCGCGAAGTAAAGGACAGTGCAGTGCCGCGAAGTAAAGGACAGTGCAGTGCCGTCTTGTTGTGAATTTCAGTGAATTATTGGACTGTGACTTACTGAAGAACAGTGACGCTATCAGTGTAGTGAGGTACTGTAATTAAGAATAATCACCAAGTTTATTGTGCATTGTGAAAATAAATTTTGCAGTGATAAAAACTGTGAAACTTGTGAGTAACTTGTGGAGTAAATTTTTGCAATCCTTAAAAGAACTCTTATTAAAAACGTTTATTACTGGTTTTGGTAATATAAAAACGTAACAATATATTTCAGTAATTCTTTTTCTTGAGATGTTGGCAGACCTGTTTGTTTACATTTCGGACGCTTCCCGTTAGAAAATTATTAAAATTTTCTGAATGTTTTCTTATTATTCTTTGTAATATTCACGGTGGTGTTGTGTAACAAGTATGTAGATTAACCTATTGTTAAACTTAAGGAGGGAAATCTGTTTAGTTTACGCAGTCAATGCGTGACGGGCCTTTTTACGTAAAGAGAGATCCACTCGACGTACAACCCCCGTTATCCAAGGAGGACCTGGAATGAGTTGTCTCCACTAGCCTGACGGCCCTATTAAACCGGGAGTTGGCCGGTTCACGCTGTCAGTCTGCATGTGGACTGGAGTCAAGAGTGCCATAATCGTTACTCTGCAGACTCCCGCACATCATTAAGCGCTGCGACACTAGCGCGCTCTGATAGAGAACTCGTGGAGTCATATTCTCCTGCACCTGGTCGAACTAGCAGCTATTAACAGATTCAGAATCACCTATTGAGATTGTACTCATGACGCGATTTTCAAACATTTTCTTCAAATGTCCATCGATTCTACCCAGGAGATGACGAAAATGAGGTCCGTTCAAAATTCTCTCTCTCTCTCTCTCTCTCTCTCTCTCTCTCTCTCTCTCTCTCTCTCTCTATATATATATATATATATATATATATATATATATATATATATATATATATATATATATATATGTGTATATATATTTGTCTGTTAACGCTCAAGCAGTCGCAATTTTTGCTTGATCAAGTTCGTTAATAGCTGAAATTGATCTTGGGAGGGGGGGGGGTTAGACGGGAGGATTATCTCTAAATATCTCTGTTACTACAGGTCGGATCGAAATATTGTATAGAATAAATCTTATTGCAAATTAAATTTACTATAAATATGGTATACCGATATATTTGCATTTTTATTAAGTGTCTGTGCAAGATTACAAGATGAGATCGGCTTACTTCGGCTATAGTCGCGAGTTTCCGCTAAAAGCTAGTTCAGCTGTTTCCGTAACTGTTCGGCCCCCGTGATGTTTCTCTATTGTAAAACTTCACGTGGGAAATCTGCTTAGTTTACGCAGCTCCTGCGTGACGGACTCTTTTTACTTCCTGCTTGCTGACGATAGTGGTAGTTGTCCCCACGCCTTAACCGGCACTTCCATAATCTTATTCTACTGAAAATGAGGTGTCAGAGGTTCAGTTATCATGTGTAGCCTTTAGATACTACGTCCTCAATTATTTTTAGCATATTCAATGCAGTTATGATTAATGTCATACGGAAACATACACGACTGCCATAGACATTACGTACTTATGTTCTGCTCCCAAGTCTAGTGAGTGATACACTTGAAATGCAAATAGAGGCAGATAATCAGCAGTTAGTACAATACAAGGCGTCTTAGATCCTTATTTAGCAGACCGTAAGAAGACATTGGCACACAAGATGGTACTAAAAACAAAACGAAAACCTCCCCCCTCCACACACACACACACACACACACACACACACACACACACACCCTACTAAAATTATAATGAGCCCATGCAAATATAAGTGTGCGAGCCGAGATATGATCGGCTTTCCCGGTGGTCGGCGGTCGGTCCGTCTAATGCTCTCCGATCTCTGCCCCTGATAGTCGCTCTGTCTTTATATTTATCGGCTAACAGTTTATATTTATCTGCAATATTTTTTTTGCGCGCTCACAGGCCTGACGTCATACCCGGGGAATGAGAAATGGAGCGCGAGAATGCTGAATGACTTTATCTTCGTGCATAGGAGTCAGCTGTGATATTGCCAATGATAGCAGATTCTACCGATATGTCTCAGAATGTATTAATAACTTGGAATCAAAATTGTATTTGACTCTATCAGTATTTCTACTGCACGATTCGTATAGGAAATTTTAATCACTTTATTTGGCTCTAAGGCTTTGCCAAATTTCTCAAGAAAATTGAATAAAAATTACAATAACATAAAAGTGTTTTATTTAGTTACTGTCCATCTACAATGCGATATCGATTAGCTAGAACAAAACATCTCCATTACGTAGGGACTGCAAAAAACGAAGCGACTAAGATTTCCCACGTGACGTTTTACAATAGAGAAATCTGCATACTGGTAACCAACACACAGTGAATAAATACAAACGGCAAGGAGAAATATTTCAGTTAATTTTAATGTCCCCCAAACGGAAAGGGTGTGAATCGTAAAAATAGGTCTGCCAACCACTCAGAGCTGCACAGATAGATAGACATATTCTTCACCGGAAGGAAAAAATAATTACTGATATATCTGAATATGACATATTAACTTTATTGCAAAATATTTACTATATCTAGTACTTCAATTTACAATAAATCATTGATGATTTTGCCAGGCCATATTTTATCTTGAGCCATGTCTTATCTTATCTCATGATCCACTGTATTCGAAGCTTAAATTCTAAATATTGTTTTCCAAAGACCTGTATTATAAGAGGTATATGCAAATATGTTCTGTTGACCCATACCCCCCCCCCCCGTTTTAGCAGATTTCCCTTAAGGGAAATCAGCTATTGAGGTTGTACTCATGACGGAATTTTCGACATTTTTCTTCAAATGTCCATCGATCCTACCTAGTAGATGACGAAAATGAGGTCCGTTCAAAACTGTCTATATATTTGTCTGTTACCGCTCTAGCGGTCGCAATTTTTGTTTGATCCTTACCAAACTTCATATTTAAGCGTTTTATGTAAAAAGAAAGATCAAGTTCGTTAACGGCTGAAATCGGACCAGTGGGAGGGGGGGGGTGTAGAGGGGAGGATTTTCGAAAATTCGAAATATCTCCGTTACTATACGTCGGATCAAAATATTGTATAGAACCAATCTTATTGCCATTTAAATTTACTATAAATATTGGTCTATACATTAATACTCTATCTTGAATATTAACCGAGATATTTGCATTTGTATTCTGCGTGTGTCACCAGTAGGCTGTTCGGAGTTTCCGCCGAGAGCTCTGGCGGCCGTTTCCATAACTATCGTCCCTCGTGAATAGGTTTAGAGGTTAGGTCAACTGTTTTTTTGGCTAGAAACTACTGGGTTATTACGCCCTAAATAATGTTTTTTAGGTTTAGAAGTTTCTTACTACTAGTAGCGGTTGTTATTAGGCAGATTTCTCTATTGTAAAACTTCACGTGGGAAATCTGCTTAGTTTACGCAGCCCCTGCGTGATGGACTTTTAAGTTAAGAGTGATTGAGATACCCGGTGGTTTTGGTGCAGGCTACACAGCTATAACCAGCAGGCACTGACGATGTAGCGCTGACTCTGAAAGTACACTTTGCAAAAAATTAAATACAGTAGTAGACAAGGTCTTTTTTATTGATCCTTCATCTACTAGGTAGGATCGATGAACATTTATGGGAAATCGGCTACAGAATGCCACCAAATACACAGAGACAAA